>JARJHM010000674.1:0-175366 GCA_033356055.1 Carex pumila | reverse complement strand
TACCTCATACTGCAGAACTTTGACACTGAATGAAAACATTAATGACACGAACACAATTCTATTTAATGTTTCATTCGGGGTCTGTCAAATACCATGTTCCTAGAACATGTATCTATGTGATTAAAATGACATCTCGTGTCAGGTGGTTTGTAAAACTTAACCATCTTTTAATCCACATACTAACCTTATAGCGGTAATTAGTGTTCCTGCTAATTACCTTGGTCAGTGATCTTTTAAGAGTATATATTATCTATATTATGGAGTTTCACAATTTCAGTCATGAACTCGAAATGATCCACAAATGCAATAATACTCAAGGCAACAAAATGATATATAAATAAACATTCAATTCATGAACAAAGCTTTATGATTAATTTATCGTATTATTGACTTCTAGATTATTACAAACTAACAGGTACAGGTTTGAAGAAAATGTCCACAGGCAGGCCGGGTATTAATTTTTAGGCCCGTTATAATGGGCCAGGAAGGTCAGGTATAGATTTTTATCAGGCGAGCCGGGTATGGGATTGATAAAATACCTATGGGTTCGGCCCATTGCCATCCCTAGTCCTGAGGGGATTCATAATAGAAACACTAAGAAGGGTCACAGTCTTCAAAGCAAGCCTAATATTGTCGATATGCGACCGTGTCCCGGAACAAGAAGCGATTTTCCGCCTATATTTCAGGGTTGAAGGGTACAACAAAGGGGCTGTAGGGATTTAGGTTTTGTGAAAAGAATCTCCTTTCTCGAATGGTTTTGGTCTTGTTGAGCTCCGACTCATCATTTTTAAAAGAATGGCAGAGAAAATTTTGAATAGGCCGTGAAAATGGCACCACAAATGTCAGCGGACTAAAGAGAAGATTGTATTGAAGTTTGATCGAAGTTTTGGTTGCTGGATTTCGCCGAAAACTAGAAAGTTAGATTATCGGAGAACAAGGGTTTAGAATTCTGAGTAAATATATGTTGTTCGCTTTGGAAGAAATGAAGTAGAGAGAGAAAAATGGTTTAAAATTGTAGGAGAGAAAGGCGTAGCACCGCGTCGGTACGAGTCGCACCGCATTGGGTTGAGTGTCGTGCTGAGTGTAAACTTCGAATTGAGCCAGAAGTCGACAAAGTATGGTGTCCTATTTGTAAAAATTGTTCAAACCTCATTTGCTTGAATTTATAGGGAACAGAAAACAAAGTATGGTGTCCTGTTTGTAAAAAATGAGAGCTAAAAGAGGCGCATAATCTCATTTATTGTACCTGCTGCAACATGCAACTGGGCATTGGAGATGATAAGGTAGCATTTATTATATCTTTTTTATATTACTTTTTTTTCAATTATTTTTTGTATTTGCGAAAACTATACCTAAAATTTCCCTAGGTGACAAATCCCCCTTTATGGGGGATTGTAGAAAGTTTTCCTTATTGAGTTTTACACTACTGTGGTTAGGTTAATCTTGAGTTCTTGGGGGACCAGTTGGCAGAAGTGCTTATGGTACATCTAGATAGAGGGTGCAAATCAACACCCAAGTTCTGTGTGGAAACAAATTTTGAATTGACTGCATTATGCATCAAATGCAAAGTATATTGCACATTTGAGGTTGTATTTTAATGATATGTGATAATCAAAGAAGATCATGACCATAACCAAAGTTATTTTTTTCCTATTTCATGTATTTTGTTGTGATTAATTGAACTTAAAAAGAGTAATATCACAGTAGGAAAGCATGAGTGCAGATCCTCTGCATTACCTCACCATTTGAGTTTGAACCTGGACAGTCAGATCAGAATTCACGCTAATCCAGCTCAATCTTATAATGCATGGGGCCATTTAAGATCCATGGTAATATATAATGAACAGACTAGATAGATACAAAAAAGGTGAGATACCTTAGGAGATGACATTAGGTACTTTTGCTCCCAGCAATTTGTATTTATGAGCACTAAGTACTTTTGCTTCCAGCAGTTGAATACAGTTTATATTTAAGGGTTTCAGGGTTGTAAAGCCAATCAAAGAAACAGAGAGTGAGAGAGAGACTCAAGTAATTTTGGGCCTTACGGCCTATCTAAGGCTAACTCACCACGGCTCCTAAAATCAATAAGAACCATTTATTTTATTATGCTAATTATAATGAAAAGGACTCATAATATCTACATTGGAATTTCCTTTTAATTTCAAAAAAGTAAAAACACAGTAACACTGTCTATTCCAAATTCTGAATGGACATCACATTATAATGAAAAGGCCTCAAAACATCTACATTAGAATTTCCTTTTAATTTCTAAAAAGTAAAAACATAATAACACTGTCTATTCCACATTCTAAAGATCTGATTTTACCTTCAATGGTGGAACATTGAGAGGTGGGATAAATTCGATAAAAAAAAAAGATAAGGATGAATGGTGGAACATTGTGAAGGTAAAGTATCTAACAATTCTATTTTTTATTTTGATTATTGTACATGAACTTACATGCAGTAATTTTGTTGTCAATCAGGCTTAATGGAACATCAAGGATGACGACCCAAAGTCCAAGGCAAAGGCAAAGACTTTGAGGATAATGAATGAAAGTTGGAAGCAATTCAAAAGCACGTTGGTAACATAATACATGAATGAAGGAAAAAAAAATCCGGTAGGGGTGTATCATTGGCTGACACAAGAGGTGTGGGAAGAGTTCAAAGCTTTGAAGCGAATAGAAGAATTCAAGGTATATAAATTTAGCCAACTTATTAGTTTTTGTTCTTTCTCAATATGTACTTATCTCCTTAAACTAATTGATTTGCTTTGATGTGTGAAGAAAAAAAGTGCCGAGGGCAAGAGGATCGCCCGAATGAACAAGTGCCTCCACATATTAAGGTCAGGTGGTTACGAGGGTAAGTCAAAAGAATGGGCACAATTTCAGGAGAAAAACAAAGATTTTGACTCACTTGTGCTTAGGATCCAAAATCCAAGGGTCCAAGATTGGCTCATGGGAAGATCCGAGTTAACCGTTGACGGGAGGATAGTACTCCCAAAAGATGTGCAACTCGTGGCTCAAAAAATGGTAAGAGTCTTTTCTTATAACTTTGTGTTATTCAAACAAAATTATAACTATGTGTACATTATTATTTAGTCTTTTGTTATAACTATTTTTTTAATTAACAGTTGGAGATGGAGAAGGAGGTCAACTTGGGTGCCCGGACTGTCACAAGACAAGAAGATTCATTGTCCTTAGTGCTCCCGAATCCAGAACGCACAGGTCGAGTTAGGGGTAGAGGGACTAGAAGGAGGAATTCAATGGACCAAAACCCCAAAGAAGACCTCGTGCCAAAGTTAACAAAGATGAGATGGAATTAAGGTTGGCGCAGGTACACCAAGTGATTACAATGGAGTACACCCAAAAAATGGTTGAGTTGGAATCAAGGTTGGTGAACCAAATGAACCAAATTACGCAACCATCTAAGCATCAACCTCCAATTTCACCGGGAATTTGACGAAGTGGTCAAGCATTAAGGACCAAAGTACTATGTGGTTGGACTCACTACTTATTCATAATCTAAAGTTAATTTTGAAAATGTCATTAAGTTGCTAGACAATATGTCATTAAGTAATTTTGATAATTATTACACGAGGCCACATTATGCGACCTCACCATGTATTACGGTACAACTCCTCTGACCCTTGCTAAGGGCATGGTACGTCCTCTTGCAGTCGGTGTTTAGCTAAGACCCAACCATCTCCGCGTAACGATTGACAAGATTACACAGGAATGGGTTACGAAAATATCTCTTCCTATCCCTGTCGATGAGATGGTGGTGCTTGATGATGCTCGCCATGAAATAGTCTAATGGCCCAAGAATCAGATTATTTTGGATAATGTAATATCTAAATAAAACACGGATATCTTATGTTACATTCAAATCATTCTTTTGAAATACTTGAAATTAGTTGTCAGAGCTGATGCGCCCGAATCTCCTCATGCTCCAGAAGCTCCTGATGTGCTAGTAGATGTGCAACTAGACCCGTACGAGGCTTACCGAAAAAGAGGTTAGCTGTTTGCTTAATGATTTGTGGGCTCTCCACACTTACTTGATTAAGGCACCTGAGGGCATGACGAATGTTACATTCACTGTCCCCCCTGAGATGTTTCTACACGATGATAGGGAGGTCGTGCTACCTTTCAAAGAATTCAAGGACTTTTTACATGCCGCCTCGTCACACGATAAATGGCTCGATGTGGGAGTTATCACCATTTTTCTCATGTTAGTGACCAAAAATTATTTATCTCATGTGTATAGTACTTAAATATATATTATAATGTAAAATGATAATTTTTCAGGTACATAGTCCAAAAATCCCGTGAGACCATGTCGAAAGGTAAGGTGAACTTGTGTGTATTTTTGGACCCCGGCGGACTTAATGATCAAATGGTGGAATGGTATGGGGAAGCGTCTGTCGAGTACATGTGTAAAGCGATGCATCAAGCTCATGAGGATCGCAAGAATTTATTCTCCTGCTATACCACCAATCGTAGATTACTTGTAACCTTAACTATAACAAACACTTGTGTCACTATTATATGCCAAAATATATATGTTACTAATTATATGCTAAAGTACTACAATTCTTCTTCTCCCACAGGGACTACTATATGTTACTAAATATATCATGGATTCTTCACAGCCCGACCCAAAAATCACTCCTCAGTAGTCCAAAAGAATCTTCCCTGTTGTATGAAAGTAAGCAATAATATTTCACTTGGTTTGATTTTTTTTTCAATTATAACAAATTGTGGAATTGCTAATTACAGTTACTTAATTTTGTAAGGGCTTTTAAGCGATATATTAAAGAGGGTGGAGTGCAAAGCACGGGCAAGCAGAAAAATAAATTGAATGGGAAGTGGATGGCGATGAGCACACTATAATTTTATAATTTCATATTTTGTTCAAAAAATTATTGTTATTCTAACATAGGTCGGTAAAGGTAAATTTCAGTGCCTGCAAAATGAGGCCGGTTGGGAATGCGATTATTACACGATGATTTATGTATCACTTTGTCGAAGGCATACAATTCAAATGACCACAATATTCGGTATGTAATTCATATGTTTGCCTTGACTTGTCCATATAATTAATATTGATTTTCTCTAATATTATTTTATTCTACTAAATTTGTTTTATTAGTCGCATTGTTATAATTACAATATTTATTTCTATAAAGCAAAACAGAGATGTAGTTGTTATATTGTATTTTTGTAACTTACATATTTTGAATTTTTTGTAGTATACAACACAGTCAGAGAGTTACTCTAAGGAGCAGTTAGATAGTTTTAGATGTATGTGCGCAAGGTGATTTATGCAGCAATTTTTGTAAACCAGAATATGGATTTGTATAATTTAGTGTACATGAATTTTGTTTAGGAGTTTTGATATTCTTATTTTGGAAATTCTCTGTTTTGGAATTGATTTGATTTTAAATGGCTAGCAAACTGCAGGTTAGCCAAAAAATAAAAAATAAAACAATTTTAGATGGACATTTAACTAAAGTTCGTGAAAAAAGATATTTAAGCATAAAAAATATTAAAAAAAAAAACAATTCTACACGGACATTTAACAAAATTCCGTGTAGAAATGTTTTTAAACATAAAAAATGTAAAAAAAATAAGACAGTTATATACAGACATTTAACTAAAGTCCGTCTAGAAAAGTAAAAAATTAAAAAAAATAAAATAATTCTACATGGATATGTAACTAAAGTTAGTGTAGAAGGGTATTTAAACATAAAAATAAATTAAAAAAATAAGAGAGCTATACGGACATTTAGCTAAATATCGTGTAGAAAGAGTAATCGTATATGGACATTTAGCTAAATGTCCATGGAGATAGGATAATCGTACACGGCTATTTACGTAATAATCTGTATGGCTCAGTTATGGAGAGCGCCACCGCAAAGGAATTATACACTACTGCTTATGTAATAATCCGTGCAGAATAGTAATCGTACACGACTGTTTATGTAATAATCCATGTAGCTTGGTTATGGAGAGCGCCACTGTCAAGGAATTGTACACGACTATTTATATAATAATCCGTGTAGCTCTCAATAATCGCACACGGGTAAATATCTATGTGTAAATATTCAGGGATTTCTACACCCTCACATTCCACACAGCAGGAAATCCATGTAGCTCCCCTGTTTATGTCCGTGTGCAATCACTTATTATGTAGTAGTGAGTGTTGATTCGAGTTCTCGTGTTGGTATGGAATTCGATACATTGGACAAAGCATAGAGTTTTTGGGTTAGCTAATGGAGGAAAGATTGGCTTTAAAACTCGAAAGAAATTTAAGAATAAAAAAAAGATGGACTGATTACATTAAGAGGGTTTGTTTGTCCTATGAAGGATATCGCATGAATGATAGACAAAATCGTGAAGTTAAAAGGCCCCGAGCCAAAACCCGAACCGGATGCGCTATTCGTTTCTCCCTCAAGCTGATTTGAGAAACACAAAAGTACAAAGTCTATGACTTTCATGGTGAGCATAATCATATTTTACAACGTCATGAAGCAGTTGGTTTAATGCCATCACAATGAAAGATTTTAGAACCTCATGACGTGACTATTGATTTAGCTGATGATTCAGGACTTAGGCCGAGATAAGTGTACAAGCTGATGGGACTAGAAGTTGGTGGTCAAGCAAACCTTATTTTTATTGAAAGAGATCTTGCAAATCATTTACGAGATAAATGAAAGAAAATTTTGGGTTGTAGTCAAGCTGTAAGCATGCTAAGGTACTTTTATGACCAAACTTTGACAAATTGTTCATTTCATCATGTTGAACAGTTAGATGACAATGGGCAAATTACAAATGTTTTTTGGACTAATGCAAAAATGCTAATTGATTATGCTCATTTTCATGATGTAATAACGTTTGACACAATGTATACCATAAACGAGGAGTTTAGGCCTCTAGGTGTGTTCGTTGGTTTTAATACTTTAGAGAGATTACGATATTTGAACTTGCTCTTCTATATAATGAAACAATTAATTCTTTTAAGTGGCTTTTTAAAAAATTAACAACCCATAACAACAAGCACCCGAAAACTATATTTACCAATCAAGACCCAGCTATGGCTACAACACTAAAAGAGATAATGTCGAACATGTATCATGGTTTATGCAGTTGGTATATTAGTCAAAATGCTATTAGAAAAACCTGACGGGCAAGAAGGAGAATGAAGGAGACATGACAATTAGTGGGAAAGAAATTCTAAAGAAATTTATGTTGTACTAAATGCACCTCTAATTGAACAAAAACTGAAAATAAATTGCAATTGAAAGTAAATAGATGAGTTTAGAGAAATTGACACGCGGGATGATAACGGAGTTTGGCAAAACAATGGCCTACGTCTTCGGGGCGTCGCAACCTCTTTCTAGGTGCGCCTTTCTATTACCCAATATGAAAGGATTACAATTGTGAACCGTGAGCCCTTACAAAATGGGAAGTCATGGCCAACTAGAGATGAGCGCCGACGAGCCCTTACAACCAAGGGAAGTCACACGAGCAACTCGAGGTTTGAGCTGGCGAGCCCTTACAAACAAGGGAAGTCACACAAGCTACTCAAGAACAAGAGAAACACTCAATAGATCACTCTAACCTAATCTAATTAGAGATTAGTGAAGTGGATTTGAGGTTGTTTGAGATTGATTGAGAGATATTGAAGTTTTAAGCTCAATCAACAATGGTGGAACCAAGTGTTGGGGTTTTGACGGTTCAAACCCATTGATTTAGCTTAACAGCGGAAGTGTGTAAAACAAAAATTTTACGGTTAAGTTAAGCTAAAAATTAAACGAGGTATGTCAGGAAACCTTCCAAGGCGGTCCACCTTCAGTATTCCTTTGGCATCAAAACCTCATTTAATTTATTTACAGATCTACTCCATAATTGATTTTCTAAAGCATTAAATCTATTTACAAATTAAATAGATTAATATAACAATTTATACCTCAATTCCAAATCTCAGTTGGAATGCAGAATAAGCGAGAAGAGCTACACCAAGGAAGGAATCGACTCGTAGTATCACACGTGTGATACCTCTATCGGTTATCCACCAGGACTAACCGGAGAGCGGTTTATTTCTTCTGCCAGAAATACCGTAAACCGCGGAATTCTGCTGAAACACTATTCACCGAGAAAAAGGACGAAATAAATATATTTGTGTCCCGAGATTACTTGGTATCGCTTTAAAAGCTAAACCGCGGGATTTCGCAAAATATATTATTTTCCTAATCTCGAAATAACCGAAATCAAGGAAGAGAGAAAAACCGATTAACAAAGTAATCAGATTAACACGTGAATTAGTGAGTCTTTCTCTCTACCCCTACCCCTCTATTTATAGACTTTTGAGGAGGTTTGCAAAAGACCAAAATACCCCTCAAAACAAATCTATTTACCAAAAGCCCTTGACACCTCATCCTTTTTCATGTGAAATGACCAAAATACCCTTGCCACCTCACATGACACATGTCAACACATGGGAAGTCGGCACCAAGGGTAAAAGACCATTTTGCCCTTGGCCCATTAAGGCATGAATAGTGTTGGGCTTTGATTTTGGGCTTTGACTTTGGGCCTTTAATTTTAATTAAGGCTTTGATTATTTTGGGCTTTTAAATCCATAATTCAAACCCATAATTAACAATTAAAATTCCAAATCATATATATATAATTGTCATGTACAATTATATTTCTTTTCGGTTATTGTTCGGTAACTTTTATACAACGTAACGTGTACGTTTATAAATTAACCGTTGTTTCTGCTTGTCATTCTAAATGACATTTATAATTTAATTATATCACGTATAATTAATTATAACCATCTTAATATTAATTATAATCAATTTATAATTAATCAGTAAGATTCTCCGAGTAGCTCCTATATGGTGTGACCCAATAGGATCTGTGTTATGTTGGTAAACAGAGTTAAAACTGTTTTAACTTCTGTTAGTCATGGGTGGCATCTGGCAACACATCATGACCATCCAATTACACAGATGATGCTGTACTGTACAATATCACGATCCAGTAAACAATTTACTTGTGTCAGTTCTTCTGTCTCATAGCTATCAGATCAGTTTTAAGGTAGATATGTGTCATCCTTGTTAACTGTATCTTTTCTTGATCTTGAGTAGATTATCAAATATAATTACTCTTGTAATTATACTGCATGCAGATAATCTAACTCTACCAAGGGGCCCAGTGATGCTATAGCTCGTATAGAGATACGAGGGACAAGTAGTATTCTTGGTAGACTATCACTTCCTCACCTAAGCTATAAATATGGAAATGCTACCGTTATGGCTGCTTTTTACGGACAGCGTTAGATAACACTTACTCATATATATTTCTTAGTGGGAATGATAAATACCTCATACTGTAGAACTTTGACACTGAATGAAAACATTAATGACACGAACACAATTCTATTTAATGTTTCATTCGGGGTCTGTCAAATACCATGTTCCTAGAACATGTATCTATGTGATTAAAATGACATCTCGTGTCAGGTGGTTTGTAAAACTTAACCATCTTTTAATCCACATACTAACCTTATAGCGGTAATTAGTGTTCCTGCTAATTACCTTGGTCAGTGATCTTTTAAGAGTATATATTATCTATATTATGGAGTTTCACAATTTCAGTCATGAACTCGAAATGATCCACAAATGCAATAATACTCAAGGCAACAAAATGATATATAAATAAACATTCAATTCATGAACAAAGCTTTATGATTAATTTATCGTATTATTGACTTCTAGATTATTACAAACTAACACCAAGCTCTCAGAAAATCGCCTCTTTTAAAGTTTAGGGACGGCTAGGTTTAGTGGGGAAGAGACCCCACTGCTCTATTTATAGAGACAGCTCCAGAAAGAGCAAATTGAGCTAAAATGTTACAACGTTTTCTAAAAACGTTACAACGTTTTATCTTATAATGCGATTTTAGGTTTTCAATTTTCTGACAGCTCAGCTAATCGATCCAAAACGTTACAACGGTTGTAAAACGTTACATAACGTTTTGTTCTGTAAAATCTTGATCAAAAACAGGAATTGTTTGAAGGCTGAATTTAATTAAAATGTTACAGAAAACGTTATAACTTTTTAAAACGTTACAGCACAATTTATAAAATGTTACAGAAAACGTTGTAACTTTTTAAAACGTTACAGCATATTTTTTGATTCCTTTGCCTTTGATCAAGTTGTTTCACAACGTTTTCTTAAGATATAATTGTTATAACGTTTTACAAACGTTACCAACATTTTTATCTTGTTTAAACGACATCAAAAACACTTTACCAATTTAGATTTTATAATTTACATTCTTGATAAAAGTCTTCATGATTTCTTCAGTCCAAGCATATTATACTGTAGTTCTTACTCTTCTTGGACCTACATCATCTCAAAATAGAAGAAATCGTAAAATTCAATAATTGTATGTTTTTGCAAATTAGTCAAATAGACGTAAAAGATTATTGTACGAACAACAATTTAAAACTTGTATGTATAACTATGATGATGAAAATGAGTTTACATATGCCTTTAATTCCTTAATAAGTAATGTTCGTGGAACAAGTATGACTATTGAAGATTAGAGGATGATTAATGTTGTGGAGGGGAAGCCAATAAAGACAATGAGGTCGATGAAGAGGCATGCAATCCAGAATTTGGTGGAGACAAAAAATTTCATAAAAAGAAGAAGGCTGGTGAAAAGAGAAAGGGTAGCAAAAAGAAAGTTAATAGATAAAATTGGTTGAATTTCATATTTGAAGTAAATGAGAAATGGGATGAATGTTACATGAATGATGTAGTTACATTGGGAATGCGTAGTACACAACTCAGTGAGAATTTTAATAAATATTTGAAAAAGTCTTATAAAGTGGAATATGGATATAATCTGATTTTTGAATCATTTTGATAGGGTTCTTGTACAAAAACGTAAAAAAAAAGTAGAGTTAGAGTACGAAATGAGAAAGAAGCAACATAGAGTAAAGGTGAATACCCCGATCCTTCAACAAGCTGGTGCTCGAAAGTATTCAAAATCTTTCAAAATGAATAGGAGTTGTCCATGGCAGCTTTTGACAAGTCACAAATTGAAGGGTTGTTAACAACTGAATATTGCATTAGGAGCACATTTGGTAGAGATACTTGCTTGAATAAATATTTTCAAGTTGTTGTTAATCATGCTAGTCAAATGGTAATTTGTAGCTGCAACAAATTTAAGAGAATAGGAGTTTTATGTGGCCACACTTTGAAGGTACTTGATGTGATGAATGTTAAATTAATACCAGAAAATTATATTAAGGTGGACCAGGGAAGTCCGAAGTGAGATTGTTGAAGATTTTAATGGTAAAATCATTGTTGAGAACCCCAAGCTAGATTTCACAAATCGATATTGGGTTCTTGCCCGAAAGCTTCTTAAGCTAGCTACTAGGGCAACTAATTTTGAAGAGGTTGCGCAATTTGTTGATAATGTTTCTGATGTACTTGGTAAGAAAGTCGAAGAAAAATTTTTGAACCTTTCGACTATCTCAACTAATGATGTAGAGAAGGAAATTCTATTGCAGCAGCCAAACTTAAAACCAAAAGAAAGTTGTCCAATGGAGAACTCAACTCAAAACTCAGTTAGCTTCAAGAAAAAAACAGGTAAAAAGAGTGAAAAACACTTAGAAAATTGGGTTCTAAAGCTAACAAAAGCGAAGAAAGGAAAATCAGCCAATGTACACGGGCAAAATGGAAATAATGCCTCTCAAAATGACCTAAAACATCAAATTTGTAAGGTAAAACTATACTGTTGGCCTTATACCATAGTTATTTGTTCTATATGCAGCAAAAATTGGAGATTTATATTAAAATCAACATAAATTTATCATTGTTTAAAAATGGAAAGAAATGATCATATTTTATGGTAAATAGTATATGGATCTGATTGTTTTAGTAAATTCCTAAAATATGGACATCTGACTGTTTTAGGGTTCAACATCCAGGTACTTCAAAGTTATGCCTACTTATAAATTTCCTTTTTAGGGAGTTGAGACATATAATTTAGTTGTAGATTTATTGGCAGAATACGAAAAATATGGATATCTAAATAGTTACATACATTTTCTGAAGGTAGAATTTCTCTATATTTCAATTGAAAGTGATTATATAAACTAAATTTCTAATCTTATATATTTCATTGGAAATTTTTTGGGGAGGGGGGGGGGGGGAGTCAAGTCATGCTTTGCCATCATTTTTTGGTGAATTCATGACGAATGAAACAACAAATTTGCAAAACCTTCATGATGCAAGTGGCTAGATGCATGAGCAATGTCGAAGTCATCTTTTTGTGTAGAATATCTCATTTTGTTTAGTTTTAATTTGCAAGTTCCTTACAAAGAAGTCATCATTTTTGTGTAGAAATTAAAGTAACTAAGGAAACTCAAAATTTTGTATAGAAATTAAATGAACTTCTAGTTTCAGTAATATGAAGAATATGTGATTTTGTGGAAACTATCGTCATCTAGTTTCAATAATTGTAGTGTTTAATATTTTGCATATTTAACATCTGGTACTATCTATGTGAATTAAGCTTCATATTATGATAAATTTACACTGTGACAGAATCCACACATATAAATTGTTACACCATTTCAATTATGACCTTAGATATGGAAATGAGAAGCATTAAGCATAAAAATAACACTCTGAATATGATTGTCAATAAAGACAAGGTCTTTTATGCATAATTTACATAATATATAGTTTGTCAGGATTCACAGGAACAATAAAGAACAAATTTATAGTTTATGATAATATGAAGAAAGGATGTGCTATAGGGCACAAATTGAATTTTTGAGCGCTGAACTCTTTAAATTACTGTCTTACCCCTATTTATTCTCTCTTCGAACTTAATTAGAAAACAGAGAATATAGAAGCTAATAAAAGAGCGGGCCTTATCTCTAATCAAATCTTTTAGGATCATGATAAATTCAATAGTCAG
This sequence comes from Carex pumila, assembly GCA_033356055.1. Taxonomy (NCBI): domain Eukaryota; kingdom Viridiplantae; phylum Streptophyta; class Magnoliopsida; order Poales; family Cyperaceae; genus Carex; species Carex pumila. The sequence goes on along the minus strand of JARJHM010000674.1, from coordinate 162,361 downwards.
ATTAATTGAGGTACTTGATTTGTTGAATTTAGCTCATAAATATTTTCTTAATCTCTAATCTCTAAAATTCATAAAATAAGATGATTGGACTGTATGAACTATCAATAGCTAACAATAGTTGAATGCATAGAAGGCAAAATCGGACGATCTAGATCGGAATCGGTCGATTCAGGTCGGGATCAGACAAGACCGATCCGATTTTGGACTGATTTACTCGGTTTCTGAGTTTTCATAGAAAAACCAGATTAAATAGTGGTGATTTGGCCGAATCAAGCGAGTCTCGACCAATTTTAGACTAATCCTCATGATTTGGAGGCGATTCTCTCCAAGATAAGCCGATTCTGCCTTTAATTTGCGTCAATTTGGGTTTATCGGAAGAAAGCGTAGTTGATTTGAGAAGAAAGAAGATTGGCACCTGTGGAGAAGAAAGGCCAATAGATACTTCTTAAATTGAGTCGGTGTACAAGTCCATGAAGTACATAGATAGAAAAAGTAGTAAGTCCATCATGAACCAAGAGCAACAAAAACACTCTTATTGAGAGATGGGCCACATACAAGATTTAATACATATTTAGCGCTGCCTTTATTTTTTACTTCTTGTCTCCATTTCACTATTTTTTGCATTGTTATGTTTGTTTTTTAATTGTTTTTTCATATTTTCTACCCTCGTCTGTTTGATTTCCATCCTCTATTTTTCTTCTATATATTTATTTCATTTAGAAATCAAAATTATTTTATTTATAGTTTGGGCCAACAATACCCTCCTTTCTATCATAATATAATATAGACGATGATGAAGTGATCCAACTAGCACGACATAGTTTCTGGGAGTGAAATAGTGTGTTTTTAGTTGTAATGCTTGTATTATATTGTATTAGTGAATTATTTTATTGTAATAATTTTTCTAATTTTTTTATCAATTTTTTCTTATTTTTTTAGTATAAAACAAGTTTCTAACAAAAAAAATCTGATTTTTCGATCCGATTCGGCCGATTCTGACCGATTTTCTGATCCAGGATCGGGATCAGACGGTGCCGATCCTGATTCCGATTTCGATTCTAATTTTTCCTTCTATGGTTGAATGCCCTTAAGGTGTTTGATGAATTGCTTGAACAAAAGATAAGCACTATTTCATTTATTTTCTGGTATCGATCTTGGTTTGAGGAACAAGTCATACCCAAATTATCGTTTGTCATCTGTGTTTCCCTCTCTTTATATTTCCATCTTTGTTACAACCAAACACTGGTATTGAAACATATAGTGTATTAAAGTTTATGTATTTCTACATCTCTGTTCCATGTCTATTATATGTAATTTCTTCCCAACTCCGTATAGTTTTTTCTCAAGGGAATCAAGCAGTGTATTTTCTACCTTGGTCTCTAAATTTTGAATATCGAAGAAAAGTTCATTCATAAAAAGAAAAATCAACATAAAAATGCTTTTATAAATTACAAGGTAAGTTCTTTTTTCTTTTCTTATTAAACTGCAATATAGTGTGTAATGTAGCCTAGTATAATTTTTTGTTATTTTGTACGCAAATCATTGTTATGTGTTAAGTAATATAGCCCTGGTAATCCCATCTCATCCTTCTCTGCTTGTTCATTATCTTCATTATGACCACCTCTGTGCTCTGTATTATTAACAATCTGTACATGTGTCATGGGAAGGTTAGGGTTGTAGAGGCCCAGGTTGACTAAGACTTGCCAAAGTTGATCGATTGTGACAGTTGCATCGGATAGGATGCTCGATCGAAAAGAAACCTCAACATTCTCATTTCCACAAACATATAATAAACTCAGCTATTCTACAGTTTATTTTTTATGCTGACATTTGAAGATCATCCCCCACTCGATCTCATCACAAACATGAATTAAGCAAAGTGATCAGTAGCACCACCTGCTGTATAGATATTGTTTGAAATTTGGATTGTTGGGTTAATTTGTCACACAAAAATATATATTATGATGCTCTTGCAAGCTATTGTCTCATTTTGTATGTCGAGTGCTCCCACTTGCACGCTTTCTCTTCGACTTTAATCTTCTCTACCAAGTCTGCTATATCTCGTTCTAATTGGTTGTGTTTCATGTACCTTAATCTATGTTTGGTCCAAACCTAGGTAAGGTGCAGTTTGAGGATTTTGTACCTTTTGTTTTAACTTCAAGATGTTGCGGAAGTTGACTTGAATTCAGGTATTAGGTTGGTTCCCAAAAAGAGAGAGAGAAACCAAGCAATTGTTTCCAAAATTACGATTTTTTTTTGTTTTGTGGAGTAACATTTTTTGTTATTTTTTTCTTTATTAACTATTGTATTGATTATGAAAATAACGAAGAGAGAGCAAAATGACAAAACTGGTATTTAAAGAGAATTTTCTCTCAACTCTCAAAATCACAAATAATGCCCTCAATATAGCAATTCTCTATGAAGAAGGGGCAAAATTGTCCATTTATTTTTTTATAATCAATGCGTGGGAACTGAGAATAAAGAATGGTAAGATATGGTAAGTCATTTATTTATGTTCACTTACTGATACCGGTTTACATACCGGTTTCTATTTTTAGCATTGTTTACTCTTTCTTATATTGTCTGTAGGGTTGTCCAAATAGTTATGTTTATTTGATTTTACACCAAACCAAAAAAGTTTGATTTAAATGGTTCGGTTTTTGGTTTAAATGGATCGGTTCGATTTCATTTTTCATTTAATTCGATTTATTTATTTCAGTTCGGTTTTTAAAATTAAAATCTTGTTAAACCGAACCAACTGGATCTCTTGGATTAAGTCGTGAATAATCGCTCACCTCTATTCAGTTCATTTTCACACTTACAGCTTCTTTTTTGTTTTCCCCCCTTCTCCCTTCTTGAAACCTACTTTTTTTTTTTTTTTGAAAATATTGGCAGCAGCTGCTAATGGGTGGATTACATTAAAAAAGGAACTGTCCATGCATCATCTCCTAAATGGCCTAATCGCCTATGAAAGGGAAAATACCACCCAATCTACAGATCCACTATCAGGAAAGAAAAATAAACCAAATCTAAAAATCCTAAAAATCCACATTTCTACTTCAGTTCCCCAATCAGAAAGAATGCGAAAAACATCATTCCAGTTCGCCTCCACTATTGACTCCTCTCCGGCGGTAAACTCTTTCAGCATCGCAGAGATCGTACTTTGCTAGTTTCCACAAGGTTATTCTTGGTGGGGAATCCCTCCGCCTCTTCTCCTATTACTACTGAGAAGCTGATTTCTGGAACTCGTCCTTCTCCAATTTCACAAGATATGTTCTTAGTCTGATTCGAATTTTTAGTTAGATTTATTGCTTGATTCAATCAATTTGGGAGTATAAGCCACGAGGCATAGAACCTTCACACAAATTCTCAAGATAGGTCACCGCATTCTCATTGTTTACACAGAACTGGGAAAGCTTGCGTAGGTCTTTTAATTTAATGGTATTTGCAAAGATTAGAACTTGGCAGTCGATGTCTACTTTGAGTTCAATTAGGTTTTTGTCTTAATTCAGTTTGAACCGAACGAACCAAAATTTAATTCGGTTTGTTTGGTTCAATTCTAAATCGGTTGATTAATTTAATTGGTTCAGTTCTAATTTAAAAACCATTTTTTTTTAATTTAACTATTTTAATTGAACACCCCTATTTGTTTGCTCTCTACAAGCACTGATTACAAAATCTGTTCCTTTTCCTTTTCTTAAAAAAACATATTTTCTTATGAAGGTTATTCAGTGTCTGGCGTTAGTTCAGAACTTCAGATCAAATAAAATGCTACATCAATGGCAACACAATGACATGTAGAATTTAATTATGCCGACTAGATGGAAACACAACCCATTATCACAAGGGTTCTGTGATTAGTCATTCAGTCACAGCCTTACGGAACTTAATCAGGTTGCATGTGATATCAAGTAGCATGTTACCCATACTGTCTTGATTTCAATGAAAACCGTTTATATATATTCTGGTAGTATGATATCTGGTATCACTTGAAAGAACATATTATTTACAATTCTGGGCTTCGCATCAATATTCTGAAAATTTATTTAATATTATTCCCACATTTCTGGAAGTCGGGAACTCCAGCATTTTTTAAGATGCGAGGAAGATATAACTTGGAAAGAATTGGATAAGATTTCTGGCTTGAATTCACCAAAGAGAAATTAAAAAACGCTTAGTATTTCAGAGTCGATAATGTGGGGAAAATTGAATATGTTTTAATGCTTATTTAATACGACAACAAAAAAATAAGAGCACAATTTAGCGAAACAGAAGTGTAATCCTGACTTTCATCATTTGTAGTGAGAAATAACGAAATGCCCCCTGCTAAAACAAGGGTGTAATATTTCTAAATTAATTACTCTTAAAGATGGGATATAAAAATATGCCAAAATTGTGAGCACAACTCAACACAGAGAATGAAATAAAGGATCAGTTTTCTGGCTTGATTCTTCAAAAAGAAGAATTAATAAAGCGCTCAGTATAATCAAAGTCGATCATATGGGGAAAAATCCTCACATCCAGTTTCCAAAAAATCAATTGTAAAATTACTGACAAAAACATGCTAAAATGTGGATAACTCAACGCTAAAAAAATGGAAAAAAGGATCAGTTTTCTGGCTTGATTCTTCAAAAAGAAGAATTAATAAAGCGCTCAGTATAATCTATGTCGATCATATGGGGAAAAATCCTCACATCCAGTTTCCAAATATCCAATTTTAAAAATACTGACAAAAACATGCTAAAATGTGGACAACTCAACGCCAAAAAAATGGAAAAAAAGGATCAGTTTTCTGGCTTGATTCTCCAAACAGAAGAATTAATAAAGCGCTCAGTATAATCAAAGTCGATCATATGGGGAAAAATCCTCACATCCAGTTTCCAAAAAATCAATTTCAGAAGTTACAGATAAACATACTAAATTGTGGACAACTCAATGCTAAAAAATTGGAAAAAAAGGATCAGTTTTCTGGCTTGATTCTTCAAAAAGAAGAATTAATAAAGCGCTCAGTATAATCAAAGTCGATCATATGGGGAAAAATCCTCACATCCAGTTTCCAAAAAATCAATTTCAGAAGTTATAGATAAACATACTATATTGTGGACAGCTCAATGCTAAAAAATTGGAAAAAGGATCAGTTTTCTGGCTTGATTCTTCAAAAAGAAGAATTGATAAAGCGCTCAGTATAATCACAGTCGATCATATGGGGAAAAATCCTCACATCCAGTTTCCAAAAATACAATTTCAACATTATCAGAGTCGATCATGTAGGGAAAACATTCTCTCATCCGATTTCCAAATAAAAAATATATTCAAAATAAAAACAACAGGGCTGAATACAATCTATCTCCGATTTGGATGTGAGAGAGAAAGCGGAGCGTGGTACATAGAAAAAAGAGTTGGGCATACGGCGCAGCCGAATAAGGATAGCCTCAGCCAGCTCTTATAATTTATAGTACAGGAGAAAAGAGCGGGGTTAACAAAACCCTAGCGTCCTCTTTATTTTTCATTTTTGCGGCGGATCAGATCTCACGTGGAAGATCTAACGGACAGGAAAAACTCTTTGCAGAAAAATCGCGAAACTTTCTTTGTGGCGGTATTTTTCGGCCTTTCAGCCTGGCCCGCTCTTACAATGCATACAGCTCAGAGTAAGGCCCATGTCCAAGTTTTAAAATATAACGGGCCTGATTGAAACCCGCCCTGTCAAGATCCATTATAGAATTCATTTCCTGGTAACCGAAACTACCAGTATTGCTATCTGATTACTGGGGAGGATTAAAATCCCTTTATTTTTCAGGCTCTATTTTTAAGAATTTTAATAACTCAAAATTTGAAACTTAAAAGTCAAACTAAAACCATTAAATATAATTTATATCATTTTATCCATACACTAGTAAAAAATTGTGACATTTTAACTTTATTTCAGTTGTCATCAAGAGTTTGTAAAAACGTACTTACGCGGATAATTTCTAGATGTTAATTTTTTAAATAATTGATTCACATGAAAAAAAATTGAAATGTGATAATATTTCTTTATAAGTACATAGAGGAAATAATATATGTCACATATAATAGTTTTATTTTGATGCTTATGATTTAAATTTTGATTTATTAATGTTTTTAAATATGGAGGCATGGTGGAGACACAAAAAATGAAGGTGTTTGAACCCTCCTCCCGTACAGGTAAAGATTTTAACATTCATATTGTTCGTGCTGTATGAAGACAAAACTGTTCTGTTAGAATCATTACCCTGAATCAAATTTGCAATTGGATTTGAAATATCAATTATATGCAATAATGCAGAAGCAACTACCAATATACTTTTAGAAAAGAGATGGTTACTCAGGATCTACAAGTCTTACTAGAAGTAGATGAAATTTAGGACTTATCTTAGTTTTGTAGGGATACCTGTTTATGTAGCACTTGTCAGAGACCTGCCACACAGTGTATACTCCTACAAAGCTTGGAGAAAATGGATTTGAGATTAATAAAACATGATTACACATTTGCAATGTTTAGTGACAATTTAGTTGTGAAATTTTTTGCCTTTGTTTTTTTCTTTATTTTTCAATCATTCTAAATTCTGTCTTGTGACCTTTTTATTTTTATATAAATGAAGATGCTACAGGCAGCAGGCTTGAATGCCAAAAAAAAAAACAACTATAATTAGCGTCAATTTTCCCATTATTGGTACTTTCTATTATTAGGAACATTTGTGCCTTTCTATACTATTTGTATCTCTCCTATTTTCAGAATTAATACACATCAGTACAAATTGTAGTTTAATAAATTTCGTACCATAATCGTCTTCTTTTGCTATTTTCTGAGAATTACTATGCCCTCAGCACTTCAGCAGGGAGTGGCCACAGTATATTTCAGAAAACTAAGCAAAGCAGGGAACTGCTTAAAATAAACAAAAGATGAAAAAGTATTCAGATACAAGACACTAATAAAACTGAAGAATTACAGATACCAGTTAAATAGGTACAAGAGAAGAGACCTATCAGACACTATTTAAACTACAACATCAGTGATACGAGTTAAATTGATAGATGTGAGAATTTAGACTATGATTGACATAATATCATCAGCAGAGAGTCATAATCTCTCTACAAAAAAAAATTAGTAAAGAAATCAACTAGCATCCTGCCTAGAAGTTAGCAGAAGAATTAACTATTGCAGCCAATCTTTTGACAGACTTTGGTAGCAAAGCTAAACATAACATGACTAGACTTATCAAGACAACACAAAATTCTAGTTACTAATTGATTCGAGAAAGCGGCTGAGATCTCTAGACACCACAACATTGGACTCCATCTCCTTGGTCAAATTCATGGCCAGTTTTTTTGGTACCAGACACATCCCACGGGCAGACAAGTTTTCTTGCACATTGGTTGAACCAAGCAACATACGCATATACTCTTCGACCATTAAAGGGACCTCCCTTGCCTAAGTTAAGAAAAATAAAGGAAACAATTTTAATACCCAGTAATGACACCCCCCCCCCCCCCCCCCCCAATTGTCCTTTTGCCTAAGTTAAGAAAAATAAAGGAAACAATTTGACACACAGAAACTATGCCATGATGCAAAATACTGAGTTTTGGGGCAAAATTTGTCATAAAAATTGTACACTAACATGATTAAATGATATGATAAAGCCATAAAAGTGATGCATATAGATGATATGAAATAAAGAAAAATTAACAATATAAAAACCTGTAAAAGTACAAAAATTAAAGGAATTACCTCCTGCGAATCCATCATAGCAAGGATCCCGATCTGGGCTTGCAAAAACTTGACATACTTGAAAGCGGCCATGAGCATCTCGGCAGTATTCATGTGGTTCCCGCCAGGAATCAGCTTTCCCAGTTCTTGGGTTTTATCGCTGATCTTCTTTCTCCTAACTTTTGCTGCAACACTCTGTGCTGATGCACACTTAAATGCTGGTACCCTTCCCTGCCCTGCACGAGTAGATGGCCTGGCTGGAAAAGAAGGGTTTTGGTACGGGATGTTCATTTGGTTGGTCAAGGAAGCAGTACTCAAGTGATTGTTACAAGTCTGGTGGTATTTCACGAAAGGGTTGAGAGTAAATTCGGCATTTTCATGGCATGAAAGTTGGGCATTCGTGTGGTACAAATCTTGATGCTGAGAGGGGATGCAAGGGGCAGTGACAGGGGATGGGTTGAGAGTTGGTACTTGTGCGGGCTTGGGTGCTTCATTGTGATGTGTTGTCGGTTTCGGGTTTAACAAAGGACCAATTTCAAAATCCGGGGATGTTAGTTGCTCGTATATGAAACCCATTAGAGAATCCGTTAATATTAATTGTGAATCACACGAAGCCGGTAACGGATCCATGTTTGACTGGTAGCTTAGTGTCATCAGAGCAGACTCGCAGTATCTTGATCCTGAAAGGATTTTAACAAAATTAATAAAAAAAAAAGGAAAACAATGAGCAGATGCATTACTATCTTTATTTTCTTGAAACATTGTAAAACCCCTAATTGCTTATCTTCCTATAGCTTTAAGTTTCTTGAATCGCTCTACATCAACAATTTACTCCCAGATAATCTAAACTCTAAAGAGGAGATATTAATTAGCATTAGACTCGCAATATTTTGATCCTGAAAGGATTTTTAACAAAATTAATCAAAAGTATTTTCTTGAAACATTGTAAGACCCCTAATCGCTTATCTTCCTGTAGTTTAAGTTTCTTGAATCGCTCTACATCAGCAATTTAATCCCCAATAATCAAAACTTTAAAGAGAAGATATTAATAACCTTAAAACATGGTTGAACTAATTAAGATAATTCATAGTTTATCTACGGCAGCCAATTAACATTCTGAGGACTATTTTTCTGAAACTTAGAAACTTTTTTGTGTCTATACTGCGTTCCTTGGTTTGAGGAAAGATTACCTTGAATTGATCGAAGCTTTAACATTGAACTAAAAGTAACAAAAAATTCAAATCAATGGGAAAATAACAAAACCAAATCGAATAGTTTTGAATCAATAAAAAAGGCGCACAGATAAGAAACGAAGTACAAATGATTTTAAACTGTGATTAGCAGATGAAACAAGAAAGAGTAAGCAATGTCGGAGAGAGACTTAATTACCTCTTAGAGAGAGATCTTTCGAGACTAGCGTGGAGAAGGCTGCTTCGCTGAACAGTTATCTGATCTCTCTTCTCTATCTTAATTAGACCTAAACGAGGAGTAATGCGAGAATGAAACAGAGAAAAAACCTTGACGAGGATTTAGTGTGTTGGCGGCAGTACCCTTTTAAACCGCCGCACCCACGATGTGATCGTGTGTGACACGTGGCGATCATCCTAGTTGCCATAAATAGAGTAACCGACAAATCTACGGCTGATTCTTTATCGGCTCCTGGAAGTTCATTAACTGTTGTATTCTTTCCAAATTCGCATCTTCGTTTTGCATATTATCCCTTTATAGTTTTAATCTGAAACTGTTAAATTGATTTGTTATCCTATGTCTTCGACAGGAAAAGTATTACCTTTTTCAGTTAAGTCTCTTTCATCTATTTTTATTTTTATTTTTATAGTAACTAAGTCAAAAAAATAATTACATAAATATATTCTAGAATGTCCGTTAAAGTTTTCTAAACAATTGCTTCTTCAGTTAATTAAAAGTGCGGTGAAAAAGTATCAAAGAATATTAGCTCAAATTTGTTGAAAACAAAATATGAGATCATTTCTACAAAGGTCTAGTTAGAGGGATACGGGTACAAATTAGCAACTTTCTGTGATATAGATGCAAATCTCCTCACTAATTATTTAGTAGCTAATTATATCCCCCGACGGTGACGAACCTCCCGCATATTACGCCTACCACCACTCCATTTTCTCTAACCGCCTCGTCCTTTTATTATGTGACTCTCTTTATTTAAATAATCCTGTACCGGGTAACACATGTGAAATAATAAAGATGTTCTTTGACCCGCTACATATATCACAGGGTACTGGAAGTCTGGCACAGTATTCTTTGATAACCTTCAAGGCGCCAAAGTAATTTTTTACCATATAACCGCCAAGTTGGCCCGCAAAGAATTTAATTCGGGCCATGGATTTTCTGTGGCACAGATACGGCAGAGTAAGAACATGATACAGTAATTAATATTGGTAGTCTAAGAACAACCAATCATCACTAATAAATATTAATATAAAAGAAATACATAAAAGGCGTGAATTCAAGTCGGTCATTTTTTGTTGTTGCCAAATATAGTGGAAGAATACTTTTGGACAACTGAGACTGATAAATAGAATTGATAATTATTAAGTCTTTAAAGTTTGTAACTATGATAAATAAACTATCTATCCTCTGATTTTCTCTCTTATTATATGTATTTGATTTGATGGTTCTTGTATCAAATGAGAATTAAAGGAAATTGATAATAGATAGTATTAAGTCTTTAAAATGTTTAAGTATGCTATATTATCTATCCTCTCGTCCATTTTATTCATTTTTCTCTCTTAAATTTTCTCAAAATAAATTCTATAGAAATTGTTTTATTATAAAACTTAATTTTTTCTTCAGTAAATATTTTTTGAGCTAGATCCCAAAAAAATCCTAGTAATTATAAATGTTAAAGTTCTAACAAAACTTGAATCTTCTATAGTCATCTACACAGAGTCAGTGTTATTTATTGATAATTAATAAGTTTGACGACCTTAATACTTGTGGAGTAAGACTTAGGTGCTATAGATAGCATAAAACCTTATGTGCTACGGTCACAAAAATCTATTGTATAAATTTCAAATTTCGATCTAAGTAGCTCAGTAAATTGGTTATATAATGAACTTGTAAAACACCAATTTTTTACTATTTTTTATGATTTATGAAAGATGACAAAAAATGATCTAAAGTATTGACAATTTTCTTTTATTTTTAAGAAATTTTTGTCATCTTTAAAATAGTAAAAAAATTCAAAATTAATAAAAAAAATATTCTACAAGTTTATTATATAATCAATTTATTAAACTACTTAAATTGAAGTTTTAAATTTATATAATAGATTTTTTAAACCGTAATATGAAAAGCTTTATGCTATGTCTAACACCTAAACCTTACTCATACAGTCATACCTGTGATAATGGTGTTGTAATTATAAATCCAACGCTGCGCCTTAATAACTGTGTGTGGGCCTGATTAAGAGGCCCATTTACCATTGGACCAATCACAAAGATTCCGTTGATGGAAAACTTTCTCAAAATAACAAGCAGTGACGAGTAACACAGACAGAGGTAGAACCAGAATTTCTGATTATGAGATTAATTATGAATAGAAATTAATCATATAAAATTTTTATGCTGCAAATAGAGATTAATTTACCGTATCCGTAGCATTTTACTCTAAATTATATAGAAAACTATGTATAAATACAGAAAATTTGAAAATAAATTGATCTTCATTGACTCTTACTCCCTCCGCCTCTAAACACATTGTTCAGAGACATCCTAAAAATGAAAAATATTATCAACCTATCAAAATTATATTTTCAACCAATACATAATTATCAAATACGCCGGGCATGAGTATTTTCGAATGACTCTGTTTTTAGGTTGTCGAGTATATTTTTATTTCCAAATTTTTAATAATAAAAAATAAAAAATTCAAATATTAAAATAAAATCATTAAATAGGATCTATATTATTCTTCTATGCAGACAGAGAAATTTACAATATATATTTGACTTTGAATTGTTATCAAGACGAGTAAAAATTTAATGATGATGACAATTTATGAATGTCATTTTTTTTAAATAATTATATTCATCTCTACACTCTTGTTTCCTTTCTATCTCTACAGTTAAAATAGAGAAAGGTTGTACGATAGTCCCCACTACTTATATGGTCCTCTCTTTTTCAATCTTCACGCTCGTCATGCATCACCATTCATAGGTATAGATACATGGAAGAGAAGAAATCAATACTTGCATGTGTAAATTGATATGACCACTCCATTTTTCAGTCCCTCAATTGTCCCCGCGTCAACCTATATCAAATGAAGTAGTGGGGATCCCGCATCTCCGCATTAACATTTCTCAATTGTTCCTGCATTAACATTTATCTAACAAAAAATAGTTTACCACATAGGCATAAATACTTGTAATACTTGATATTAATACTTTTAGATATCAACCAATGTCACATGTAAAAAATACTTACAAGTATAGGTATAAATACTTGTGTGATGACGAGCTTGATAGTACGTCATCATGAATTTCATTTGAAAGTGAAAATTGCATAGAAGACATTCGTGGTTTTAATTCGCAAAATTTTCATAGATCGTCAGAAATGTAGATGAGATTGAACAAAGAAAAAACTCACCTCTAAAAACGTGTATAGTTCCTCATGTAGTTTGAGATTTGGTTGGAGAGACAATTATTTATATTTTTTTTTCACATTACAGGTATAAATAATTATGTTTTTAGATATAAATACTTCCGCTCATAAGTATTAATATTTGTGTGACAATGAGTCCAAAAGCACGTCATTATTGATCTCATTTGAAAGAGAAAATTGCGTAAAAAATATTCGTGGTTTTATATTCATAAAATTTCTTATAGATCGTCAGAAATGTGGACGAGATTGAACAAAGAAAAAAAAATCACCTCTAAAAACATGTATGGTACCCCATGTAATTTGAGATTTGATTGGAGTGAGTTATTTATGTAAAAATTGTTCACTTATAAGTATAAATATTTCCGTGTATAGGTATTAATATTTTAGAAAAAAAAATTAGTGTTGAATTATAATAGTTATGGAAGTTAAGTGGGAGATAATTATTACAAGGATAATTATCAGGATCATTTTTTTGAAGTTACTGTTTTCATTAAAACAATATCGACATGTTATTTTTTTATTTGAGTTAAAATAATATTTTATTAAAAAGTTAAAAGAATAAAGATAAGATGGAAGCATAAACTACGAGAATTTTTGCACGTTGAATATCGCAGCTCTCTCTGTTTTTTTTTTTTTTTTTTTTTCTCTTTTCTTTTTGAAAAAGGTAGCTGTGCTGACAGTTTTTGTTTAAAAAGCAACAAGATTTTCTTATAGAGTATAACAAGAAGCAGTGTGTATATGTATATATGTATGTATATATGTGTATATAGGTAAATTTTACTAGAGGTCACTAAACTTTGTTATTTGTCATGAATTGGTCACTCAAGATCGATTTGTTTCGTTTTAGTTACTCAAAATCGATTTGTCTCATGAGCATATTCCGTTATTATTTTGGATAAAAAAAATATAGAGTAACTTGATTATAACAAATAACAAAGTTGAGTGACTAATTCGTGACAAATAACAAAGTTTAGTAGCCTCTAGTGAAATTTACCTATGTGTGTGTGTGTGTGTGTGGAGTTCGGCTAATGTCATAACGTTATAATTTCAGCCTAAGTTATAACGAGTAAGTTTTTGAGATTTTAAAGTCCGAAGAACCGATCCGAACCGCTCAACACAATCTCCATATTAATATGTGCTTGGAGACCAAATTTTACATTTTTTGAGATTTTTTTTACTATTTATTAAGCTACTTTGAAAATCGCTGATCCAACGGCAATAGTAAAATCAAAAGGCACCGTTGGATCAGCGATTTTCAAAGTAGCTTAATAAATAGTAAAAAAAAATCTCAAAAAATGTAAAATTTGGTCTCCAAGCACATATTAATATGGAGATTGTGTTGAGCAGTTCGGATCGGTTCTTCGGACTTTGAAATCTCAAAAACTGATTCGTTATAACTTAGGCTGAAATTATAACGTTATGACATTAGCCGGACTCTGTATATATGTATGTACATACATACATATAGATATATCATATATGCTATCATGCATTGAGAAGTAAAAAGAGAGTTTTACTTTCCGCTCATATATTTATTTTTGAAGTTTAAACAGTCGATATGAACTTTTCAACATGATCTTCATATTAACAAAGAGACAAATCAAACTTGAGTGACCAATTTATGACAAATAACAAAGTTTAATGGCCTCTAGTGAAATTTACTTATATATGTATGTATGTATAGATATATCATATATGCTATCATGCTTTGAGAAGTAAAGAGAGAGTTTTATTTTCTGCTCATATATTTATTTTTGAAGTTTAAATAGTCAATCTAAACTTTTCAATATAATCTTCATATTAATATGTACTTGAATGTCAAATTTTATATTTTACCGTATTTAATTAGATGGATTTTTCTCATTAGCTTATTAGGTATTCATTAACAGATAAGGACATGAAGATATTTCCACTCGGTTGGTTTTGTACCTGCTGACACCCCTAGCCCTGAATTGGATTGGCAAAGCTTGCACATCAAAGCTTGCACATCATTTGTTCCTGCATAGCTGCCATAGCAGTATAGCACATGTTCAAAAGCGCACTAATTAAAGAGCGATAATAATCAGAAAAAAAAAGGCCATTTGAGAGTTAATTATAAATTAACTTCACTGAGAAAAATGCACTAACAATAGATAAGATAAGCTATCATTTTTAATCTGAAAAATGCACTAACAATTGTTAAATCTGCCATTAGTTAGATTAATAGCACTGATTAACAGAACCAAAACATGCTCCATCCATATATAGTATAAGTATATTATGAAATAAATATGCTGCACTATAGTGCTTTTCCTTTGGCACGGATGAGCACTTTTATCAGTGTTCACACCTGACCCAAGAAAAATGTATCCGGTTTTTCAAGTCGGTAATTTGCTTTATATTTATGGGCTACTTTTGCTCTAAAATAACACAGCAAAAGGATTGTCATGCCATACCAGCACCTCAGTGGCAACGCATATGTGCAATAATTAATGTTCCCTTTACAATTGTGTTATTTTTTTTTTTCCAAAGAATAATATAAAGTAGACCTTTATCTTTCGGCTCATAGATCTTGATCGTGTTATTACTGCATTTGCAATTGTTGGTTGTCGGTGGAAAAAGAGATTCCTTGTAAAATTGAATGCTTTTTTTGACAAACCATGATAGAAATTAGCACATTTACATCCTGTTCAGATGGCCTCAATTTCATGAAAATGAGTGGGATTTTGAGTTAATTGGAAGAATTATTAATGGTCCATTCGGATGGAAGTTTCTATGAAATAGAATTAGAATTTTATTTTCATTCTAGTGTAAATTGATAGGAAAAAAAATATCAGGTTGGAGTTCGTTTTCTTTTTCTCAAGACGAAGACGTTTAGGGGTTCTTTGTTCTTTTTTTCTTTTCTTTTTTCACTTTCTCTTCACATTATGCTTTTTCAAACGATGAGAACTTGATACTGGTAGTCTAGTAGCAACTAAAGAAAAATCATTATTTGATATATCTAGGGGTTTCGACGAGTACGGTACGGATTGGGTGGAGTACTTGTTATGATAGCAAAAAAAAATCTTTACTCTTATACATTTTTTCGAATATAGTATAGATTGGATAAACATATAAAATAGTGCTATTGACATCTCAATTTGTGCTTTCGATAAAATATTTTTTGAAACAAGAAAAAATAAAAAATTTAATAATGGATATAACTAATTTGTATTATGAAAATTCACTACAACAAAGTAGACACTTTTTGCGAGAGAAAAATCGCATTTATGACGGTAGTCCGTCGCAAAAGAAAAAGCTGAACAATGAGAGTAGTTCGTCGCAAAAAGTCACTTTTTATTCTTCTCCCGAAAAGTGTCTCATTCTTGTTATGATTTAGCAAAATACAAAATTGTGTTGTATCATGTATTATCTTCATACAAATATATATTTATATATATAATTTTATTTTTAAAAATTATCTTATAGGGATAACGGGTAAGATAACAATTTATAACCCATACCTGATAAGCTAATGAAAGAAAAAAAATCTTATCTTTATCTGTCTTTTCAAATATGACACAGATTGGGCAAATGAATAAAAGAGTGTCATTGACACCCCTAGATATATCATAAGAATAGTATCTAATTATTTTGAGTTGTTTTATTATGAATTGATATCGTAATTTATAGTATTTGTTGTTATATTAGAAAAATACAATATTTAATAAACAACAATAATTTTCAATATAACACAATAATAAATGATACATATTTGCATTTTATTTCAAACAAATTAGGCATCAATAATAATCAGTTTGCTAATTTAATTTTAAATTATTTTTTTCGGTGATTGAATAACAAGTTACGACCAAAAGCCTTGTTATGAAATAATAATTAACAAGTATTATTATGTTATTGTTTATTTTTATTTAATTATATTACATTATTTTAAAAAATGTATTGATAGCAAACATTCTAGAAAGAAAAATATATATTTTTTAATCAAATTTCATTTCATCACATTTTCGTAACTATTTTCACAGTTCAATCCGACATTAATTTCAGCTATTCCCATAACTATTCTAATACATACCACGATATGAATTCCCGCAAATTAATTTGGGGATTTTCGTACCAGTTAAATCTCATCCTCAAAATTTTAGAATTTGTATCGTCTATATAACTCAAAATTTGAGTTAATGCAGAATGAATCCGAACCATCAGATCTATGTTGGCACAAAATTTTAGAATTTATTAAAGGATCTTGTGCATTCTACTTCAGATCAGATTGATTTGGATCTTATGGGATGGTCGTGATACATTAACTCAAATTCTGATAATAATTAATTGAACATGCCTTAAACGCTTAAGCAAAAGAAAGCAAAGATAGGGTTAAAAAAAGAAAAGTCATTACTAAAAAAAAAGGGTTGCATTTGCAACATGACTATACAATCTGCGTGCATGTGGGGCCCAACCGCTAGAATGCTAGATGGTTTCATATTTTACATGTTCCCTTTTCATATCACTCTTTAGAACCCTCCAATGACAACTTCTACTATAAAACCATAATAATCGTAAGAGGCATCGATCATCATCCCAAATAGCAATTTGTATCTCTCAATATTCGTCTTGTTTCTAATGGAGCGAACTCAAAGGCTCTTTCCAGCGTTATGTCTTCTCTTGCTGCTCCTTGTTGCATCTGGTTTTTCCTTCTCCTCTTTCTTCTTTAATTTTTACTTGCTATGAAGTAGCAAACCATATCTAGAGTAGCTCATGAAACATATTTAATTAACTATAATTCAAATAGTGGTTTTTAACAACACTTCTCATCATCATAAATTTCACCTCAATATTAGTAAAAATATAATAGATCATCAGACATAAATTTCATGACTTCAATAAGAACAAGACATATAATATTAGATCTATCCTGGATTTTATAAAGAATCCAACATTACGTACGTACCTTTACTTTAATAAATTATAGCAAACTTATGTGTCTCAAATTTGCATTCTTAAAATCTAAATATGCTTTAATACTTGTATTCATCTGGCCGTACGCAACTGTTTAGGTAATTAATTTGACAATGTTAATGATTGCTCCAAATATTGAAAACTTGATATGTCTTAATTAGAAGCCTTGAAACTCAATTTCTTTATGAAATATCAATTAATTATATGTGATATCAAATACGACTTTTTTTTATGTAAGAATAAAGTACGGAATATATAGTATTATATGATATGTGCACAATGGAAAAAGTCTGTAACAATTGCACGGACACGAATATTCCAAATTCTAAATAACTTCTCGATCTGGAACATTAATTAGCTACTCGCAAAAATAAACTGTTAAAAATATATCTTTAAAATACACAACAACTTCAAGATCTTTTTTTATTAAGAAATAAAATATTATTTTTTCTGGAAAGAGAATGAGTCGGATAGGTTTTGAAGAGTAGATAACACCGGAAAAAATTGGGTGCAAGGATTTTTTTTTTTTTATACCGGTGCATGCAAGAAAAAAAAAAAATCGGAAAACTGTCTACAGTACGTACCGTAATAAATCAGTAAACATACATCGGTATTGCATGCTGATATAGACCTTATATCTCTTTATAACATCTAACATTTATTTCACATGATGATTTTGTGTTTGTACAAAAGAGATGGGGCCCTCAGCGGTGGAGGCAAGAACTTGTGAATCTCAAAGCCACAAATTCAAGGGACCGTGCGTTCGTCACAGTAATTGCGCTAATGTTTGCCAGACTGAAGGCTTCCATGGTGGCAAGTGCCGTGGCTTTCGTCGCCGATGCTTTTGCACCAAGCACTGTGCTGCCACCACTGCACCTTGATTAAGCAATTGATTTACAGTTCTAGTTCTGTTGTGAAATTAATGTGATGTCGTATGAATAAATTAATTATCTTTTTATTTTGGTGTGTTCATTTCCCTTTCTTGAGAGTGTACTTTTCCAGCTAGGACAAACTTTATGAGTAATAAAAGCAATTAATATTGTAGTATGTATCGATCCGCTGAGGTGTGATGTGATTGTGATTTTTTTTTGTCATGAAAAATTGTTAGTTGATTTTAATTTTAATTTTTTTTTCTCTTAAGCATGCAAGGATCTTTTGGTGTGCTTAAATGATATTTAATTATTTATACTTATAATCTAACAACTCAAACATGAATATAACATACATTGCTAACAAGATATTAATAATTTAAACCTATATTTTTTTTACATAGCTCCTTTTTTTCGAGACCAAGACAAGAGTACATGTTTTTATAAAAAAAATTCATACAAAATAACATATTTTTATAAGAAAAAATAGACTAAATAATAAATAACATTACTAAATGACATCTATATATAAATAATATTCCTGAAATAACATATTTCATAAAATAACTTTATATATATATATATATATATATATATATATATTAATGTAAAAATCTCATACAAAATACATATTCAATGAAATAAAAAAATTGAAATAAATGAAAGATAAGACAAATCAATTATCAAACAATCAAAAAATTCCTTAAATGATATTTACGAAACAAAAAGAAATAAGGATCAATAAAAAAAAAATACAATTTGCATGTAGCGAGCACATGCTTAAATAAGTTTAGAATTCTACACATAAAAAAAAACTAAAAAAAATAACATAGAATAAAAAAAGCAGACTATTTAATTGGAGGAGTGATATTCAATCTAAAATTCCATCTTTTAATTACAATTGTTAACAGATTATGTCATCTAAATGCTTAATATAAGAATGAATATACATATTCAACCAACCATTATTAATTAAAGAAATTATATTTATTAGTGACGAAGCAAGTGCCATATGGATGAGATCAATTAGTTGATTTATGTATATTTGTTATGATAAGATTCACAATTCACATAATTTCTAAGAGCTTTTGCATGTTTAATTTAATGAAAGCGATTGATCCTAATTTGCATTCATGTATATCACTCACCGGTCATCACTAACTTATAATTTGTTGCATAGTTTCAATCTGTAAGGTGAAAACGGAGTGAATGTGGAGCAGATAATGATAATATCAAATTCATAATCGTATTTTAATAAACAGATACGCATATGAATACAGATAGTAAACGGATGTTAAAACATAAAATCAAATTTGTTTTAAACAAATACAGAGTGAAATAATCTATGGATACAAATTCAAATACAAACACAAAACAAATAATTAAGTCATATACTTTAAAATACAAATACTATCTAAAAAAAATAAAAAGTTAAGAATGACAAACCAGAAAAAGAAAAAAAGAGGAGCTTTTTTCAAAAAGAAAGGAGGTAAAAGTAAGAAGGGAAGTCAGTGATTCGCACAGCCAATTTCTTTTTAAATACCCTTAGAAAATAAAAAATAACAAAAATATTCTCAGATTTAAAATATTTTGAAATTTGTTCTTTTTAAACTGAGAAGGGTTGTTTGCTTCAATAGTTGACTGCTTTACAGTGTAATGGTTTGTTATTTTTCTTTCTTTAGATTGTTAGTGTATAAATAATGAATGTTTTATATATAGACACCAACAGTAATTTTACTTTTATGATTTTTTTCTTCTTCTTTTCTTTTGGTCTCTTTTTTGATACTCATATTCTTTGATTTTGTAAATAGAATACATGACAAATAAAATATATATGTGTGGAACTCAGGTAACAAGAAAATATACTTTTGTTCTCTTTCATAAAATATTGACAATTTTTTTTATTTTAACACATTTTGTGTCATCTTTCATAAATCATAAAAATAGTAATATAATTCCAAAAATAATAAAAATTGGTATTTTACAAGTTTATTATATAACCAATTTAAAGAGCTACTTAGATTGAAATTTAAAATGTATACAATAGGTTTTTTTTATATACCGTTATTTTTCACAAATTTCAATTGCAGTTTTGAGAGGGAACTAACTTTGACCAACTATAACTGTGTAGGAAACTTTTTTTGAGGGTTCGACCACTTTTCGGAAAGTTTGGGAGGAGGAGATATAGATTTTGAAGATAAACTATGGTTTATTACAAAATGTCCCGCACACTCATAATTGCAAAAAAAAATACCGTTTGTAACCTCAAAACTACAATTGAAGTTTGAAAAATAATGGTAAGTTAAAAACCTATCGTATAGACTTCAAATTTCGATCTAAGTAGCTCAATAAATTGGTTATATAATAAACTTGTAAAATACCAATTTTTGTTATTTTTGGAATTTCTTATTGAGTAATGATTCCCACCCCCCCTCCAATTCTCAATTCTAGTCCCCTAACAACCCCCTAGCCATTAACTACCCATGGTAATTGTCCCCCCATTCTAGTTATTATTTCTAACTGTCTTGACCCCTCTCTCTCTCCCGATCAACAAAAATAAAGCAAAATTTGCATTCTCCACAGCCTCCGCCTCTTCTCTTTCTCAGCGTGGTGCATCGTCAAGATCCGATGAGGAGAGCGTGGTGCACCATCGAGATCCGATGAGGAGAGCATGGTGCACCGTCAAGATCTGGCGGGGAGAACATGGTACACTTTCGGAGGGGGTCCATGCTAGCCTAGCGAAAGGTTGTCAAAGTGCAAGATATGAATACTTCATTAGTTTGATATGCATACTTCATTTTGTTAGATATGAATACTTCATATCTACATTAATTAGTTATAAATACTTTATTATTTGTTAGATATGAGTACTTCACACCTTCAAGTATGAATAGTATTAGTGTTAGGTGTAAATATTTACTATAAAAAAAGACTTTTAAGTGAATTGAAGAGGTCTTGAAAGAGGTGTCTTGAAAAAGATGTCCCAAAAGAGGTGTTTGATTTTGAATTGTATAAATTATTTCATACATGTATGAATACTTCATATTGTCAAAATATGAATACTTCATTGTATAGATTCGCTGTAGTGGTCTCTAATCTTGGCAAATGTCGCTTTCAGATGGTTGCGTTCCCCAATTTAGGCTGTCAGACATCGTCAGCAGTCCCCCTAGTTGTTACTAGTCCCTAAGATAATGGTCCCCTCCAATTTGTATTTACATATGATGAATATTATAGATAGTAAATATGAATATTATAAATTCGTAGGTATGAATACTATACATTTTGACGATGAATAAAATCATGTTAACCCTGCTCATTGGCGGTAGTTACCACGTGCGCGTCAGTTAGTGGTCTCCCGTTGTACTTTTTTTGTTTTTTAGTGCGGGGAACTGAAGGGGGGGAGGGGGGGTACTATTAGTCATTCCTTTTCTTATTATTTTTTATGATTTATGAAAAATGACACAAAATGGCTTTAAAAACTTACATGGATTCTATATAATATCTAAGGTTTAGCTCTAGTTTTACACGTATATTTTATTTGTTATATATATATATATATATATATTTTTTTTACAAAATCAAATAATACGAGTATCCAAAAAGAGAGAAAAAAAGAAAAAAAATTATAAAATAAGTGATACCAAATTACTATTAGTATCTATATACAAAATATATATATATGTAAAATATTCATTCTTTATACATTAAACACCTCTATAAAAATAAAAAAAATAGTAAGCTGCTCCACTGTGGGGCAGTCAGGTATTAAAGCAAACCGCTCCATTGTAAGACGGTATGAACAGATTTGAAAATATTTGAAATCTACATATATTTTTTTTATTTTCTGAGGGTATTTTAAAAAAAATCGGTCCGGACAGTGAACATGTTAGTCTCACAATAGAAAGTAAGTAGATTCATAAGAAGTACCTTTTTATTTCTGAGAATAAGCAGATAGCACCAAGTACCTGTTCTGATGGGCTCTGATCCGTTCCGGATAGGGCTGATAAACGAATCAAACCGAATCGAAGTTACTCTAGTTTCAGCAATGTGCTGTTATCGACTTATTGGTGAGTCAGGAGTCGGCGTATCGGTGAGTTTCCAATTTCATGTTAGTGAAAAATTTACAACAGAATATTCTGCTCCATACTTCTTACTTCTTAGTATATGCCTTAGACCGGTCTGTAGTACCCTACAAAGTTGCTCATCAGGTCTTCATCAGAAGTCAAAAGGAGAAGCAACGCATGTAGCGGGTCATTTACATCAATAAGACAACAACTACTGTATAGTCACAAGATTCATGACTAATTTGTTTTTTGGTGATAGAGAATCAAACGCCGAATTATTCATGAATTTTATAAATTTTTTCTGAACTTTTTTTTTTGTTATTTTTATTTTAGTGTTTTCTATCTTGTTGATTGATATCTCTTGATCTAAATAATTACAAAAAAAAATTCAAATAATACTTGATTTATTTCCGAATCATCACTCTTTGACCCTGCTGAACCGAAAGCAAGGAGCAGTGATATTGAGAACCGACAGTGTCAGTCTAATGCTACACAGAATTGAACTCCATGAAGGTTACGGGAAATCGTATCATCAAGTGAAACACCAATGCACCTTCTCGTAAAGTCTGAGTCTATGTCTACTGATATTATTACATAATAACAGTGGTGAAGTAATTCATATAATATCCGTCCGATTTAGAAAGTACGGGATATATCAGATCGCTGAATCCAATCTAACGGTTATTATTTGATAACAAATCCCTGCTATTAAGTGAAAAACAGGTGAAGATGTATCCGTGATCTCTATAGTCTATACTCTTCCCTCTCCGAACTATCCGCCGAAATCTGAATATCAGCTGCCAGAAAAGTAGAACTCTTTCCTCACGCGACTGTCCCTCCCCTGCCCTATCATGGCAGCATTAACCAGACTCCTCAGATCTGCCGTGACCTCCGGATCAACGGCCAGGATCTCGCTGTCAACGCTCGCATCCGAGCCCAAGACCGGGTTTCCAGCGGGTCTGGCGGCGCGGTTAGCGCCTTCCCCAGCGAGGAAGGGAAGGGAGGATAGGAATGTCCAGTGGGTCTTCTTGGGTTGCCCCGGAGTAGGCAAAGGGACCTATGCCAGTCGCCTTTCGCAACTGCTAGGTGTACCCCATATTGCAACTGGTGATCTCGTTCGAGAGGAGCTCGCCTCGTCTGGGCCTCTCTCACTGAAGGTAAGATTTAAAGGAATGGATCCTTTAAAATTATCTTGTTCTGACGTTCTATGATGAATGAGAAAAATGGATCTTGTTTGTTAGTGTTGTTTCAGTGAAATTCAGTAAAAGTTTGGCTCTTGCAAACTTATTACAGTTTTGATTTAACTATTTTAATTTTGAGGAAGCTTGTACTGATATCGAAATAAGTAAAAGAGAACAGACGAGGAAGATGGAAAAATAAAAATCTTGTTGTAACGGTGTATTGTAGATGAGAAAAATGGAACCAGCTTGTTAGTGTGGTTCCAGTAAAATTCAGTAATTGGAAGTACAAGTTTGGCTCTTTTAAGCTTATTGAGATTTTGAGTTATATCATTTGAATTTCCAGAGAAGTTTTTACTGATATTTAAAGTTAAAAAGAGAACAATCAAGGAAAACCAGAACAGAGAATATATATAAAATGTGATCGGTTGAAGAAACATTTTGTTCATATCTTTTGATTAGCCGATTGATAATTAAATTTCTTTGTATTTCAGCTCACCGAAATAGTTAACCAAGGCAAGTTGGTATCTGATGAAATTATTGTAGAATTGTTGACCAAGCGACTCAGTAAAGGGGAAGAAAAGGGTGAATCAGGGTTCATTCTCGATGGTTTTCCCCGTACAGTCAGACAAGCTGTAAGTACTTTCAACCTCTTGTCAATAATACAGGATTTTTCCAGGCATTTATTCCAGTATGTTTTAAAGATGTCTTGTTCAAAGAAAATCCCAAATATCAATCATGACAACCAATTTCTTACAAAGGTGATTCTGAATGTGAATCTTCTTGTTTTCGAGTGTTAGCTTATAAAAGCTGGGGGTAAATTGGGCATATTAATGGCGTATATCTTTACTATCTGATTAACTGACAGTTGGATTTTATTTTCAATAAGGTGTTTGATCTGTTGTGAGAATTCTGAACTATATAATAATGAACAGACTAAGGTGGCCTTGGCAAAATCTAAATTTCAGTAATTAACTTTTGATCTTTATAGGAAATCATAGATGGAGTAATGAACATTGATCTGGTAGTGAACCTGAAGCTGAGAGAAGATGTGCTCGTGGAGAAGTGCCTGGGAAGGCGCATCTGTAACCAGTGTGGCAAGAACTTCAACCTTGCTTGCATAGATGCCAAGGGGCAGAATGGCCAGCCTGACATGTACATGCCCCCTCTGCTGCCACCTTCCCAGTGCATGCCTAAGCTCATCACACGGGCTGATGATACCGAAGAGGTCGTCAAGGCACGCCTCCGTATTTATAATGACATGGTATTGCTCTTAGCACTTCTAGCACTTCTAAGAGATTTTATCTCTTTTATCCTTTGCTCCCATTGTCTTACATGAGTTGCTGTAGTGGTTAGTTACTGTACTGTAGCGGACAGCACGGGACAGGTACAATAATTCTGTGTGCTGCTTGCCTGGCAGCACGTGTGTATGCTCATTTGCTCATCTGTGCACTCCTACACAAAAAAAAATGCTAAGAAATTGTGTGTTTAATAGGATAAGTTAATTAGATATGACAAACATATACATGAGGCCACCATTATATGGTATACATGAAACTGATTTTGGTGGTCTCTACTCTTTGCAGAGCCTACCAGTTGAGGAGTTCTACAGAAGACAAGGGAAACTTCTAGAATTTGATTTGCCAGGTGGAATCCCAGAGTCATGGCCAAAGCTACTTCAGATTCTCAGGCTTGATGACCACCATGAAGACAAGCAATTGGCCGCAGCATGATGCCAGTTGCGATATATTTTACTATAGGATTATTCATTTGAATAAAGACAAACTGATCTAGTGATTGTAAAGGGTTATCCTGCCCTTGAGGGTTTTCTTTAACTTTCCATTTCAGTCAATCCAATCTATTATTTGATTGGTAAGACGATTTTGCTGATTATTTTGTGAGTAGCAATTTTGATCCAGCTACATGGGTTTATTATGTTCTTTCTTTTTAATGGGATGAAGACCATTTTGATTTTACTTAGTTTTTATTTATCTCTAGATGATACTAAAAAGGGTAATTGCTTCAGACGCTATCCTGATTTGTTCTATGAGATTGTAATAATTTGACATATTTTTTCTGGTATGAAAGATGTAGGAAAGGCATCATTAAAAGCAAAATATGTTATCACAAGTTTAGGTTACAGCCACTTACAGGTACTTAAAGAGCTCATTGAGATCAAATTTGGTTACCATAGTTTAGGCTACAAGCTAGTACTTGAAACATTACAGTCCCATATTTATTTTTCTTCTGATGGTTTCTTCATGTAAGACCCAGATACCCCTTTTGCTGGTTATTACCAATGTAATCATAAAGAGCTGTTAATTTATACCAAGCTTCCCATAAAAAAAAAATTATGTAACTGAAGCAAGCAACAAACATGCTAGTATCATATAGGCACGATCTATTTTGTAAATATTCATGTGTTCATTTTTGTGCCAGGGCCAAGAACTAAACTATAGCGCGCTCAATTTTAATTAAACTCATTTTCGCCTAAATTGCTTGCTTGCATCTGTCTGGACAGCTCAATATTATTATTCTTAATTGCTATAAGGTTTTATGCAGATACTACTGCAATCAATTTTTATTACGAGGTACTTCTATTTGGCCAAGTGAAGTAGAGTTAAGTAAAAGTTAAATCATTTAGTTCAATTTTAAAGTATTGGTGTACATAACCCTTTGGCAAAAGCAAAAGGTCAAGAATAACTTTATCGTAACACAAGTTATTTCCTATACATTTCTCATAGACATGCACTTAAAATTAAATTGCATGATTTTGTTTAAGACTTGCTAACTCTCCGGAAGAGTTTGAACTTGGAATTGATTGCTCTCCTAATTATGGTATTCTCATGACTAACATTTCATAGTTGGAGATTTCCCAAAATATTGTACACTGGCCTTTGCGATTTTGGCCTAGAGACGAGAGCAAAGATTCGAATTAATTTAGTATAAAGTCAAGCGGTCAAAATTAGAAGGTTAATCAATTAATTTACAAGTGATGCGTCTATATGTGAAAATTTTAAACATTCGAATTAATTTAGTATAAAGTAAAGCAGTCAAAATTAGAAGGTTAATAAATTAATTTTAATGCATTAATTTTTTAACGTTTTTTGACCTTTTGACTCTATGCAAAAAAAAAAAAATTTACATGAAGACGCATTACTCGTAAGGTAAGCGGGTTTCAATAGTTCGGATTTCTCATTTGAAACCGATTTGACAAGATTTAGACTTAAATTCACCAAGAAACTTGATGAACTTAAGAACACCCTAGTTCTACTCGAACTACAAGTTAAGAAGTCTTTTTTGTGCTTATTGCGCAAATTGTAACTCTGATGTGAATTATTACAACACAAGTAATAAATCCTAGTTGATACTCAATTCGGTTGCAAGTGTACAACCTTGTCAAGTAGTACTTAGGGATCGTCTCCACAGGGACAAGTCGGAATATTAACTCTAACCTAACAATTTAATTTAGTAAAAGAAAGTAAAAAGGTTTTGTGTTTGTTCAAGTGGTTTGGTTTCGATTAAAATGAATTAAACTAAAGTCTTTAAAGCAAAATTAGGTTTTTAACAAGAATGAGAAATTAGGATTTCTTAGGGTTCCTATCCACTAATGTTACGACTAGTTGGTTTGTTAAATTTGTTCTTTTAATTATGAAGGCACAGTTGGGTGTTGTAGGTACAAAGGGATATCTCTATATTAATACCATCTTTAAATTAGAATAAACGTCACCTCTCGGTACTTGGCTACCCTAATCTAAAGTCATTAAGTTCTTACTGTCCCAATTAATCTAGAAAATTATCTTTCACCTCTCGGTACTTGGCACAATTTATCTAAACAATTGGGTAAAGCCCGTATAAGACAAGCGTCACCTCTCGGTACTTAGCCTATCAAATACCCTATTCCTTATGGTCTGGACCTAATATTCAATTTCTCAATTGCAAATACCAAATCCTAGGGTTTCATGTGATTTCGATTAAGTCCTCACAATCAATTAAAATAAAGAATAGATCACAACAAAGAACAAGAATATATAAAATAAAACCAACTAAATCATAACAAAAGTTTCAAGTACAACCCTAATCAACCCTAGAAAAGCCCTTAGCCAACCATGGCTAAGACACAAATGAAATCAAAAGAATAAAAGAGTTCCAAAGGAAAGAAAGAAAATAATAAAACCGGTTGATCAATGATCTCTTCTCCCTTCTTCTCTCTTCTTGCTATTCCTTGCTTTTCCTTGTTCTAAACCTAGAAAATTCTGCCTAAAAAACGTCCTCAATCTGTTCTACAGGTCCCTATTTATAGCCCCCTCTAAAACCTAGAAATAACCAACCAAAAATAGCAAATTCGGACTCTGAACCGACCTAATTGCGGGCCGCAATACACTCATTGCGGGCCGCAATGTACTGTAGCAGTTAACAGACTGCGCAGAAAAATTCTAAGGAGGTCCTTGCGGGCCGCAATAAAAGTCCTTGGGGGTCGCAATACATTCCTTTTATATTCTCAGGTTGTAGATCTTCTCGTTAGCTTTCCAAAAAGTGGTCACAAGCCTAAATCGGAGTTACGAGTCAAAAGTTATGGCCGTTTTAAGTTCAGACTCTATTTTTGGCTGACTGCTACAGTGCGTTGCGGGCCGCAGTAACTTTTATTGCGGGCCGCAATAACTGTGCTGTAATGCAGAGGCTCTGACTTGTTTGGTTGCGGGCCGCAATAACTCTATTTCGGGCCGCAATAAATGTTGGCAGAAGCTCATTTCTTCGTGCTAACTCACCCGTTTTACTTCGTTAAGGTCCAAACACTTGATTACCTGTAAAACAAACATAACTAGGGCAGTAACTTGAACTTTTGGACATTTCTAACCTAATTAAACCTAATTTAAACTAATTTAACCATAACTTGGCTTAATTTACATACCTAACCCTAGGCTTAAATAGATACAATTTTGGTTTATCAAACTCCAAATATTAACATTTCACTATCAGCTTCGACCAATCAGTAAGTCCACTCCAAGGAAAGATCAAAGAGTAAAATTATACTCTATTGTACTAAACCATGTAAACAGATATAAAACACACACACACACGGTGCCGTATATATATCGAAATACAAAACTGAGTTAGATACCTCAATAAGAACTTAAGGTCTCCAAGGCTTTAAACAGGGATATATATCTGTCCTCTTTATAGCAACTGAAAGCTGTACTCTTTTAATTAGAGGAAATTATCCATGCTCATGGCAAGAGCAAAAAACTCAACCTCGGCGTAGTACTGCATATATATCTCTAAAATTACATATCTAGAAAAAATAATAAAACATCCAAGCAAAGTTCACTTACCTTAAGTCCTTTTAGAGAAATATATTTTAACTCATCGTACTTACATTTACTTGGCCTCTTTAATTAATACACACGTTAAAGCTATACAACATCAGTAATGGACAATGCCAAATTATGTACGTAATTAACATTTTAAGCGTACTCTCTTGAGAGAAAAACTAAAGACTCCATTATATATACTGTTGCATGTAACTCTGCATACAAGGTTACAAAGGGAAAACAAAAAAAAATCTCAAGTACAAACTCAAAAAGTACACTAATTGTCAGGAACGGAATTAGAAAATTGAGATTGAAAGTTAATATAATGTATTTTTATTTTATAAGGAACCTTCAAAGATTTTATTCTATAAGGTGGCTAAAATTCACAAGAGTGGCTAGCCACCCAGATTAGACTTTAAATCTATCTATAATAATTGCATTTCGTAACTAAAGCAATAGAAGGAGAACAAATAGTCGATATGAATCATTCAAATATGATCTCCATATGCAAATATGTTTTCTTAGAGTCCTCATATTCTGCATTAACTCAATTTTTTTTTTTTTTGAGTTTATTGCATCTCGGCCATTTGATCAAGATCGGAGCAAATTCGGCATACACCTATATCACACAAGGCCCTTTAATATTAGTGCGGATTTCAATCGGACAATTTAGGTTATTAATGCACATTCTGTTAATGCAGAGGATACAAATTTGTTTTCTTGCTGACTAAATTTTTACATTCTTTCATTGCTTATGAATGATCTAGAATTGTTAGATCATGTGAAATTCTCCCTATCTAAAATTTTTAGATAGTAAAAACATTCAAAAAATATAAAGATTATATTTAGTGGTTTGAATTGAGTATTTGAATTTTGAAAATAGAGATAAAATTGTAAGGCGCAATTGATTCACAAAAAGAACCTAAAAAGTTCATGGAACAAAAGCCATCAGAAAATTACATAGTACACTTAAGAATGTGGATAATGTTTTAGCAAAATCAAGGTACCTAAGTGTCTTGTACATTCAATGTAGAAACAGAGATTGTTTGCTAATTTTGAATTATTTGAGAGATTTTTGAGATAGAAAAGGTGTTGTTCCGGTAAAACTGAGAAAATTGAAGGAAATTAGATAAGTTTAGTTAATTTTTCGGAAAAGAGAAGAACAAATTAGAAAAGTTTAGTTAATTTTTTCTGAAAGACAAAATGCTCTTTTCATTTGAAAAGTTCAGATAATTAAGAAAGAGTCACTAAGCTTGCTATCAAAGAAAGAACAAAAATAATAGCAGCTGTAGGAAATAATTAAGGAATTATAGAAAATAATATAAAAATTCAGTTCCTTCTATAGTTCAAAATATGAATGCAATCTATCTAATATCTTATATTAATTTTATATAATTTCTAAAATAAAAATTCCGGACAAAGTTGTCTATCAATTTAAAAAAATTAAATGTGTGTTTTAAAGTCTGTATCCTCTCAGATACTGTAGAAAATTTTCCTCACTTTAAACCGTTTACGATTGAAGATCTCAGCTGCTTTGAGTCGGGCTAGAGCAAAGGGCAGTATTATTGGACTTTGAGATGCGTGCAAAGTTAAAGGAACGGTCCAGATACACTAATTGTAAAAGATTTCCTCGTCGATGTGAATTCGAATTCTTTATGCCTAAGGACTTTTCTTAAAAAAAAAAAAGAATTCGAATTCTTTAGCACTGATTGTTACCAAAGAACGCAGTTCCATTATCGGGTCTATGTACATTTGTAAATGGCCCATGCACGACCTGGTGCAGCATTGTCAACACAAATAGAATCACATAGGACGTGGCGGTTACAGAAAGTGGAGAGGTGGGAGGCGTATTTTGGGTAAAGATTTTAACAGAATAGTTTTGACTTTATGCAGAGCAAGGACTACAGAACTAAAAAGTGTTGCCTGTGATTTGTGCGCTGCATTATTGCATCAAGTTAAAACTCCTCTGTTAAAACCTTTACCCGCGTATTTTGCGGGAGGTGCATTACCGCCATCAGTTGATATAAGTAGCAGAGACAATTACTAAGCAAATACTTCAACACTAGTCCCTCATCATATATATAGATAGAGAGAGAGATTCGGCAACTGTTTTTTCCAGAAAGAAAAGGAGAGATCAAATAACTGTTTAGCGAGCAAGTCTCTCTCTACACTGCTGAAAAGATACTCTCTTTTTCTCTCCCTCCCTCCAAAAGGTACGTCTCTTTCTCTTTCTTGCGATGCTTACTCTGTCTTAGTTACGTATTCCAGTCAACAGTTTAAAGTCGCTTGTACTTCGTTTTTCAGTTTTTTGTATGTGCGTGTTTAATTTATTCAAAAAAAAATTAATTGCATCAGTTTAATAGGTTTCTATCTTTGCCCTTTGATATGATTTGTTTCATCGCTATTGCTTCAGCAACGAAGCTTCTATTAATTTAAGGTAGTGTTTCTGAATTATCATAATCAGATCACCTAACTTTTATGCTAACTGATATCTTCTCTTCAGAGTTTAGATTATTTGGAAGTAAATTGCTGATGTAGAGTGATTAATAAAAATAAACTATAAGAAGATGAACGAATTAGGAATTTTACAATGTTTCCAGGAAATAAAGATAAGGTAGTAATGCATCCGTTCATTGTTTTTCCATATTTCTTATTAATTTTGTTAAAATTCTTTCAGGATCAAGATACTGCGAGTCTACTTCAATGGCATTAAATTACTTCTCAAACAGGGATCCATCACCGGGTTCATGTGATCCACGATTAGGTTTAACAGATTCTCTAATGGGCATCATTTCCGACCCACTCGAGGCCCCCGAATTCGACATTGCTTCTCTCTTAAACCTGAAACCAATAACCGATCAATATGCAGAGCTCAAGCCCGTGCAAGTACTGACTATCAACTCCTCCCCCTTAACAACCCCTTGCATCCACTCTCTGCACCAAGATTTGTACAACACA
This sequence comes from Carex pumila, assembly GCA_033356055.1. Taxonomy (NCBI): domain Eukaryota; kingdom Viridiplantae; phylum Streptophyta; class Magnoliopsida; order Poales; family Cyperaceae; genus Carex; species Carex pumila. The sequence continues at coordinate 130,682 of JARJHM010000674.1, read as the reverse complement.
AATGCCCAAAATTCCTGCCATGCAAATGCCGAATTTGCCCCCAGCCCTTTCCTGAAGTACCAACAGACTTGCAACGTCAACTTCAGTACTGCTTGCTTGACCAACCAAGTAAATTTCCAGAACGAAAACACTGGTTTGCCAGTCAGGCCCTGTACTGGTACAGCGCAGGGGATTGTATTACCTGCATTCAAGTGCACATCGGAGCAGAGTGTAGCAGCAAGAGTTAGGAGAAAGAAGATAAGTGAAAAGACCCAAGAATTGACAAAGCTGATTCCGGGTGGGACCCGAATAAACACAGCTCAGATGCTTCTGGCCTCTTTTAAGTATATCAAATTTTTGCAAGTACAGGTTGGGATCCTTGCTATGATGAATTTGAAGGAGGTAGTTCTGTTATTTTTAATTTTGTTAATTTTACTTTTGAGTGGGTCTTCAGTACACAAACAAATTATAATCAGTCATTATTGATTTGATCGAATGGTTATTATTTAATGGGAAAATTTTCTGATAGGGATACTATTGTAATTATACATCTAACATTATATCCAGAGAGAATCATAATTAGCTAAATATGAAACATTTCTATCTCACATTCTATTTATAATATTTGTTATAAATAAAGTATAACTGATTATGTTTAATTTCCCAATATTGTCTTTAGTTTATTGAATGGTCAAAAACAATTTTTAAATTTTTTGCACTAGATTACTCTTCTTGCAACGGTTGACACGAAACTCGGTATTTGGCATGATACCAGAGTTTATATGGTACTTAAGTACCTGGAAGTTTTCCTTGGGGCTATTCTCCAGATGGAACTTACTGTTAGATGCTCGGGCAAAAGACAATGAAGCTTAGAAAATACAACTAATTTAAATTAAAGGGATCCTGGGGGCATTGCTGGGAATTAAAAAAAATTCTCTTATTATCTTAAATTAGGCAAGGGAGGTTCCGTTAATGGTCGAAGAGTACATGCGTGTGTTGCTTGGTTCAACCAATGTTCAAGAGCACTTGTCTGCCCAAGGGAAGTGTCTGGTACCAAATATACTGGCCATGAATTTGACCAAGGAGTTGAAGTCCAATGTTGTAATGTCTAGAGATCTCAGTTGTTTTCTCGAATCGATCGGTAGATCGGGTTTGATGTTGTCTTTTTAATATTTGATTGTTTTTTGTTTAGTTATGTTGTTGTAGTCTGTCAAAAGATGGTGATGCTGTAGTTAGTAAATTATTTTGCTCACAAGAGTCTTACTCTGTTGATGGTTTTATACTTTTATGTCAGTAAATCAGAGTAAATTCTCTCATCTTGTATCAATATAACTAGTGCCACTAATTTACTAGCTTAAGTGTCAGGTAGGTATCATATCAGTTACCTACTTACCTATTATCAGTAATTTATTGTTCTATCTGTATCTTTTCTAATTTAATCAGTAAACTTATTTCGTCTTGTATCTATTTAGTCAGTTCGTATCTTAGAACTTAATAATAATAATTTTTTTGGTAGAGTGGAGTAATAATAAATTAATAATAACTAATAGTAGAAAGGGATTATTAGGGCAACTCTATAATTAGTACGAAATTGTTTCTATAAATAGTACAATTAGGTTATAAATAGTATGGAAGGAAAGAAATTGTTTCCCAAAAATAGAAAAACACTATTTTTAGGAAAATCAACGCCAATTATAACATGGATTAAACTGTCATGGAACGGTTGAATATGTGTCATTAAATTCCATTAATCACAAATCAGATTTTCCAAGCATTGTAGGAATGTATACATTGTGTGGCAAGCCACTGACAAGTACAATATAAACATGAGTCTAGTACATAACTAACAAGGCATTTGGATACTAGATGTCATCTACTTCCGGTAAGACTTTGCCTATTCTACATAATAATCACTTCTTTTTCTTTTCTAATTGTTGGTTACTGTATATGGTATCCTTAAATCTCAACTGTTATTTAGAATATTTTTTATTTTTAATTGAAGAAACCAATAAGGCTGAACATTTCGGATTTTTTATTTTTTATTTTTCCTCACCGGTCCGTATATTTATGGGCGGACCCAATATGCCCCCCACCCCACCCCCACTTCGGATTTTGAAACTCTGTGGAGAATTAAGGGCCCAGATCAACTTTACTCCTCCCTAAAATATATTTTGCTCCTCTCTGGCCAGCCAAGTACCAGCCCAAAGAAAAACAGGGTTTTAAGAGAAAAATTTACCAGCCCATTAATTAAGAAAAGTTGGTTTAAGCTATTGACCTGTGCAGCCCAAGATGTATTTTTATGAATCTCCTCCCTAATCAATATATACACTGAAGCTTAGCCCATTATTTGAGAAAAAATGATTCAAACTCTTATGTGATCGTGGACCTTGAGGGGTTAAAATGGTACCGATTAGTTAATATGTTTGAACCTGATATACTACTTGAATCCGATTCTTGCCCTTCTCTGACTGAAATCCTGCATCCGCCGGTATATTATCAGATTCTGCCCATCTTGTTCCACCTTTTGCAAAAAGATTCTTATAAAATTGATAATGTGTGCATTTAATTATATCTTGAGGGTCTGTGTTTCAGTTATTACTTATGACTTCGTATCTGGATAATGCTACAAATTAATCGGAATTCGACCATTTAACAGCTCTATCAGACCAAGAGCCGATTAAAGATATAACAGCAGTGGCTGTTTAGACGAAGCAAATGGAAAGAAAGCGGGATGAATCGAGAAATAGGAAAGAGAGGAGAGAGAGAGAGTGGAATTACAATAGGTCACTGGTGACACACAGGTTCCAATAATGCTCATTGTTCAATCACAGAATATGAGACATCTAATTCGTTGCTCCAATAGGAGAAAATATTCAGCTTTATTTCAATCATTTTCGTTAAAACTTAAATTTGAATAGATCTCATTTGCAGGTTGGTGGAGGTATCCAGCTCCATTTTTAGATATTTTAATAGAATCGAGTAGGGTGGGGACCGTATGAAAAATAGCCTAGGAAATATTTGACCATTAAGTTTCTGCCCCATTTTCTTGTGCCAATATTAATCTGATATAAGTTGCAACGACACGACAGTAAGACCGTAAAAAGTACATGAATAACATCGGCGATGGAAATAGGCAGTAAGGCATGCAGCAAAATTAAAACATGCACCTTCACGAGCTAAATATAAATGTCACCTTCTTAACTATATATAGAACTTCCTGTCGTAATTTAACTTACAAAACCTTGATTTTTAACTTCCAAGCAAGCAGAAATTCTCACAAGTCTAAAAAATTACAAATGTAAGTACAGCCAAACAATGGAGACAAAAAAAAAGAGAGAAAAGGAAAACCAAAACAAAACAAAACGACCATAGTGAAGTATAGATAAATGTACACCACTAGCTCACTACATACAACATATGGAACAGCAGATCCAATTTACTTAAAAAAAGCATCAAGTCATCTTCGTAAAAATCCCCGAAAAATTAGGCAGCTTATCCACATGCTTGAGCGCTCGCTCCGCAACCTGTCTGGTCCTATAATCACCATTCCTAAACGCCTCAACAAGAGCAGTCCCCACATTCTGATCACCTGAAATATCATATGCTATATCCTCACGTCTCAGTATCCTCTCAACAGCCCACACAGCACGTTGCCTCAATACCTCAGTTCGGTTTTCGCACAAAACCTCAAGTATTGGCCTAATCCCCTCAGCTTCACACAAAACAATTACCCCTTCTTCGATATCCACTCCATCTTCTAGTAAAGTGCATATCGCGGCCAAAGCAGCCTCCACTACTTGTTCTTTTGTGTGGTCCAACAATGAAACTAATTTTTCAACTGCTTTGCCATCTAATAGGCAGAAAGTGTCTTTGATGGAGCAAAATCCATGGTGGACCCTACATATGCCGGCTGTATCCTGTGTTGTCTTGCCGAGGCAGAAACAGCAGAAACCTGGCTGGGGTGGGTCAGGAATTCGAGTCAAATGCTTTGATTTCTGCGAGAGATTCTCAAGAGCTGCAGCCGAGACAGCCTGAACAGTGTCAACGCCATTCATCTGTAATAATTCGGTGAACAATGCTGCCAAATTATGCTCCTGTGCAAGGACAATGAAGCTATTCTCATCCAACATGCAAGTTACCCTGTACAGAATCCTAACCAGCCCTTCAAGAAACGGGGTGGCAAAACGGCCCCCACGGATTTCGCCCTGGCGGATTCGTTTGACCTTGGAGATGATTATCATAAAGGCATTTTCTTCTAGAAGACGACGAGTAAGAACAGAATCTCTCTCAGGAAGGTCAGCTAGTAGACCAGCTGCCGCTGCCTGTTCATCGGAGATCCCATTGTTTTCAGCCATGACGCTGACGAGGCTGCTTAGTTGGCTACCATCCGCTCTGAAGGAGTCTGCGAGATCTTGACCCATGTGGGGAGATATATTGTTGAGTAGTTTAATCGCTGCCATTCGAACTTCCCATTGAGGGGCTTCAATAAACTGGATCAGACTGATGGTGGCCCCAGAGCTCTTAATGGCTGCAACTATGTTTGAGACAGTGGATGAACTGCTTGTAAGCCCCACAAGCACCTGTATCATATTACATCCAAATCTGAAGTTTATTAATTTAGGAGCATACATAGCCAGAATGAAGTTGCAGTGTTTTAAGCTTAAGAGCATTTCTTCCCAGAAATTAGCCCCAATATTGCCACAAAGATAAATGAAATTTCTTATACTTATTACACCTGAACTAGAATGGTAAGTTGGTAACATAGTTCCATTTTTAAATCAAGGCAAGGCAAATACAAATATATGATACATTCAATTTTTGAAGAGCCATCATTGCTTTTGTGACCACTAATGATATCAAGTCCTTGCAAGGCTCTTCTCAAGAAATAAAATAAAGAACATATTGGTGAATACCCAGCAAAAAAAAATAGACCTACCGACAACAACTATCCAAACTTGTGGGGGACTAGACCACACAGTCGTTGTTCTCCTATCTTACTAAGCTAGTGGATCATTTGGTCATAACTAATTAAGGTACCTGCAGAAGCTTGCACTCAATTGCAGGCCCGGTGTTGCTAATCAGATGCAAAAGATTATGCACAATATCCTCAGAGACCAGCGTCTGTCGGTTGTGATCAAGTGGGATAGACTCAAAATTGACCCCACATGCAACCAAGTTTGCAAGGATAGTTGCTGAGACCTCTTTAAGCCGCATGGGAAGTTGATTGGAACCCACCATGAAAAGGTCCTTCACTAGTGGTGGTAGGATGCCAGCTTCAATCAGAATCTTGGCACTTGTTTCATAAGAGGAGATCTGATTAAGCGCCTTGAGGGCAGCCTCTCTTGCCTGCTTGTTGCCACTTCGCATCACATTCACCAGTGCTGAGCCTGCTGTCTCAGCCACAAATACCTTTACATCATTGCTCAAGACTAGTTCACCGAGATATGCAGCCATAGAGAGTTGTGTGTCCGGTGAACCTGGAAGTTTATGAATATTGGATAGAAAAATTAAATTTTACCCAAACATTCTTAGAACCAACTACCAAGGAATATCAGTCGCTTCATGTATCAGTTCATACAAACTAGCATATCTTGGTATGTTGTCAGTTTAATCATTATGCTATTAGGCAGAACTTTAATCCAACCTCAACTATTACTACTAGAATTTCTAGTCTAGAAACTGCCCAACTTCTGCCAAAAGCCTCAAAAGGAGCAAATAAAAAGAGAAATATATATATATATACCCATCAGAACTTCATGATTTAGATATTTACCCATCAAAAGTTTCAAAATAATTAAATCCCCATTTTTTTTTATTAAGCAATTAAAAAAATGACAGTTTTACCAGTACCTCCCAATTATCTACTTTACCCAATATCTTCTTGTTATCGAGACGGCAGCTCCAGATATGTTGGCCAAGGGCTCTTGGACTTTGTATTCTACCAATCAGGTTAATTTTAACCAGTACTAATAAGCAATTGCTGTGAAGATGCAGAATATTACAAAAGACCAGACAGTCTGAGAAAGTGTTGCTTGTACTGGACTTGGCGAATCACAAAAGATCTCAAAGTGCAAAGATTTAGTATGAAATCAAAGTTTTACAGCTATGTTCTTATGATCTTCACAGCCTTTGTGTAGCTGAACCACATTCTTTCGGGTTATGATGGATTATTTAACTGTGAATCAAAATGGACAGTCAAGTCTCACACCTTTTGAGGTCAGTTGTCTATTATTTATTTTTGTAGGGCAACTTTTATTTGCTTTATCTTTTTATTGTGATGATAATGCATTAGGAATGATCCTATCTGCTGTTTTTTTTTTTTTTTTTGGTATCCAGATACTAATCTCTGATGTTTGTTAAAGAATTTGTTCAGCTAAATCCCGAAGCTGTCCCATGCAAGTCCATACTCAATAATTTGCTCATTATTTTGATTACCTTTGATATATTTCTTGTTTCTCTAGTGCACAAAATATAAAACCAAAACCAAAACTTTATTTAATTGGTATCATAACTGTATCATACCAGGCTGACCAGACTTAAAACTAATACAGTTTAATATGTGGTTCTCAGATTTATGTTATTAATCAATTTCAACTTTATGTATAATATATACATTTCCAAAGAGAGCTCTCTCAGCTGATTTTACCATTCACCTTTCATAAGTTCTGACACTCTCATCGAAGCTGCTGCATGGAGTTGTGTGCTTGTCATGCTTGTAACAGTAACAAAGATATACATACAGGAACTTAGGTGGTGCATTTGGTTTGTGATGATCTATGCTTTGATTGGAGAAATTACAGTATTCAGTTTTGTTTTCGCCATCTGGCAAATGCTTATTCGCACTTCATACCCATCAAGTTGATATAACAACAAGACAGTGGGTGAAGGATCATAATGGGGAGGTAAGGCAGAATAGTCATTTTATTTTTTATAATATAAATCTGTATTTATAATTAATCAAATCAAGAAATGGGGATATAAATAAAATAAGTGAGGGTTAACGGGGAAATAGCTAATTTGAAATTTTTATATGTAAATATCTAATCATGAAGTTCTAATGGGTCAGTATATAATTTTTTTCAAACAAAAAAGGAAAGGGTAGATATATCTACCCAAAAAGGTATTGGCTCCACCATAGCTGATACAAATTATTACTACCGCAATACATGTTCTCAGGAAATTTAAGCTGTACCTTGGAGGAGAAGTGTAAGAAGGGGCCGGAGTCGTCCATTCTCAGCCATTTGCCTAACATTTTTCTCATACCTTTCCAGATTCTCAAGTGTCTTCTCTGCTCTTTCAACAGTCAACACATTCTCAGATTTGCTGCTCGACATCCCGACGAGGATGAGAATGGCTCCAGTTACATCCCCAATCTTCTCACAAAGAGATGCATTCTTTGAGAGCTCATATAACAAGGAAACTGCTTCTTCCCTCTCTTGGGAGTGCTCATGCGACAGGAACTTCACTATTGTGCGGATGGTATCCCCTACTGCTACATTTTCCTGAAGCAATAATGGTTCTGGTAAAGATTAAACTATCACGGTAGCTAATACATTTACTTTTAAAAATATACAAATGAGTTGTGTATACTAAATACAAGTCATGATCAGAAGTACTGTACCAACTACCAACATGGGCCAGTACATGCATCTAAAATTTACTTTGCTTTTATTTTTAGTGTGTTTCAAGACTTATTTTGTTCAGTTTTGGATTGGACTTTCGGGCTACATGTTACCACGCGTTTGAGGCCCACATTTGAGTCTCGTATAATTGGGTCTAACTATTTTGTACATCTATAGGAATGAGCCGAATACAAGGTCTCTGATCAAAAGTTTAGAAGGAAGAACTTGATAAGGCCAGGCTCAACACAGGATACAAATCAAAGTTGAGCACCGAGTAAGGCTAGAAAAAACAAACAACAAATGGACCTGTAGATGGGCAACCTCTCTTTCTATCTGTGCTTTCTTCCCCAGATCTGACACCAAGTGTTGCAAATAAATAACTGGTTCACTGATCTTATCTATAAACTCAAAAATTGCACCCCCAGAGAAAAAAGTTCAAGCCACAAAAAGGGAAAAAGAAGAAGAAACCTTGTTATCCTCATCTTCTTCAGCAAGAATCCGAAGCGTCTCCAATGCTTTCAGCCGCACTCTTCGACTAGTGCTCTTCAACATGTCAGCAACCAAAGGAATCAGCTCCCTCCTCCTTACAAAATTCTTCTGGGCCCGGATCATAAGACATAGCTCTGTCACATAACCCAATGCTTGCAAAACCTCAGTCTCAGAGTTCCCAACACTAAGTGACTTCCTCGCCACATCTAACCTTGCAGCCTCATTTCTCTGTGACCATTCTTCAATTGTATTCCGCAGGGCAATGCTGGGGTTCAATTCGGTGCTGCTTAGCACTTTCCCTGTGACAGGACATGTAGGGGGTTTCCCATTTACAGTACATTCCCTTAACCATTTCTCAATTGCCTCGCGCTCAAAGGTCTGACCAGTCTCTAGGGTAACTGGGTTGTGCATGATTTTTCTTGTGAGTGGACATAGAAATGCCTCATATAATGGCTCAATGTGAGTTGTTTCATGGTACGAGTCAGTAGAGTGGGTCGAAGAGTCGTTATATCCATCAGCTGGTTCAGCCATATGTCTTTTGTTAACCCTATTTACGAAAGTTGGAGACTATGTGAGCAATTGTAAAAAAATAAAGAAAGAAAGAAGGCAAGAGCACTAATTAGGAGAGAACAAGAATAGCAGTTGCAGAATGAATGACTGGCCTTCTATTTGGGGATTGAAACATAAAATCAATTTCTCGTTTTTCACATGCAGCATTTGCATAGAAAGAACAACAACTACCAGTTTTACCTTGCTAGTACAATCATACCCTACACGGAATATCAACCCAGCTATAACTTTTAAAGCAGTAAACAACTGTTCAGGTAGTAGCAGATGCAAATATGGAAGCTTTAAGGGTGCAAGTGCATACAAGCAAAATCCTAAAAACAAGACTCAATTGCTAACAAACAATCACGATAGAATTCCTGTTTGAACTGATGAGTTTAATTCTCTAGTATGACTAAAAAAAAGCCAAGGACCTGTTTCTCCTCTTGCTATGCCTCCTGTTTCTTCCTTGAAGAGATCGATTAAACCTAACTTCCTCGACTAAACTAAACTATATAACGAGGGCATACGGAGTACCCGATTGGAAATTGCACGAATTATCACCGAAATTCACAGAAGCAACAGAACAAAAAAAATCTGATAATAATTCGCCTAGAAGACCGTACAAGCAATTATTAGGTGTTCTGCTCTCCCCTCGGAATCTATGGCGATATGCGGTCGTTTGATAGGCCAAGAGACAAGTTCATGCTCTCCAGTAAGGACCTAACCGGAGAGCGCCAACGAGAAAGACGAGAGGAGAAAATGGGAAGGGGTAAGGTAGCAAGTGGGAACACGAAAGGAAGGGAGTTGGAAACAGTGTGGAAAGGATGAGAGCATGTGTTTTGAGTTTTGACTTGTCTAAAGACTTTGTACAGAGTCAGCTGGGAACAGCACAGCTGGGAGTGAGTACTACTGAGAATTGTGAACCAGCGGAAGAGTGTGCTGGCACCACAAATAGGAAAACAGGAAAACAGAAAAAATAAATAATAATAGAATCGAGTTAAAATTTCCATTATTATTTCATGCGCTATTTATATTCTATATTTTTATTTCCATTTTTAGAATCATGCAGTTAGTTAATTAGTTGATTCATACTGTTGAACATAATTTTTATATTAAAAAATATTTAGAGATCAAATTTTATATTTTTTTTAAACTTAATTTTATAAATATGAGAGTTAAAAACTCTAGAGATCATAATTTAAAAAAAATGGTTAACAGTTATTAAGAAATTCATTTGAGTTGATGAGATGTAGATGCTCTTAAAATAGATACAAAATTACTGTTCAAAGCAGTGATTTTGTATTTGTCTTTAAATATAGTAAAGGTATATCCAAAAAATATTAAATTTTGTCTATAAATACATTTTAATATGAAAATTATGTTGAGTAATTCGGATCAACTGTTTAGATTTTAAAGAGAGATAAGCATGTAGAGACATGAACGGGCATAGAAAAACAATGGAACACCCTACTTAGTATAATATAGGGGAGGGATTTAAAAGAGATCGGCTACGGTGAGTTGCGAAGTAAAGCGACTATTTTACTTCATACTCATATTTTGTGATTCGAAAATCTAAACGACCAATCCAAACCGCTCAACATGATCTCCATATTGAAATGTGCTTGGAGACCAAATTTATATTTTTTGGAATTTTTTTACTATTTATTAAGCAATTTTGAAAATCGCTAATTCAGTGGTCTAGAAATTTTTACTGTTTTTTACTGTTTACAGCAAAATAGTAGTTTTCAAAATTGCTTAATAAATAGTAAAAAAATTTCAAAAAATGTAAAATTTGGTCTCCAAGCACATTTCAATATGGAGATCACATCTAACTGTTCGGATCGGTCGTTTAAACTTTCAAAATGAAACTACAGCGTGGAGTAGAAACGTATTTTACTTCGCAACTCACAGTAGCTCATCTCGATTTAAAATACACATAATAAGATTTGTTATCAACACAAGGAAACAATTTATATGTTTTGAGATACTCAAGGATTTCAGGGAGCTTGAAATTCTGAATTCAACTATTTATATGTTTTGAGATTTGTGCATAAAAAATTGTCTGCTTTGAGATTTGTGTATAAAAAAATTTAGATGGTTGGATTTGAAATTTCAGGGTCCTGAAATCCTCAAGAATTTCAGCAGATTTCATTCCTCAACACAATGCCCATTGAACATTTAGTTAATAGAAAATTTTACCCTCACTCAATCACCTATCTAGCTACTATTTGAAAATTATTTTCTAAACTTGTTGTTTTCCTTCTAAAAGTAAACAAAAAAAAATATTTTGTACGTTTCTGTTTAAAATGCTCTTCGACAAAATTTGAAACAGTCTGCCTCATTCAGAAATTAGACTTTATTTTCTTAAATATAATTAGTGTCTACAGTTGTGTCGCTCTATTAATTGACAATTTTATTAGCAGTATTTTGGTTTATTGTAAATTCTATAGCTTAATTAAATGGAAGCTGATAATTGTACCCCAAACAAAATACTCGTGTGCATCCTCCGGCCTTCTAGAATGTCAGTGACAAAATGAGCATGTTTTACTTCATACAACGCAATAACAGTATGATTCTTTCTTTATTGTACAACATTTCGCTGCATGAAGCGAAAAATACTTTGTTCAAAAAGTTAACAAAAGCAGCACCAAATGCAGCGAAAAAATAGTATAATTTAAACATATAAAAGAAAGCGTTTAATCCACTACGTTCTAATGTTTAACTTTCATTGTAAATGAGTTAAATTTTAATTTAAAAAAAAAATGAATCCACCAACGCGTCCCCGAGCACAAATTTACATTTCTAAATTTGAACCAATATCCCAGCGCGTCCCCCACCATAAAATTTAAAGCTCTAAATTTGTACCAATACCCGAACGTCTCCCCCACCAAAATGTTTACAGCTCTAAATTTTATGTTAGTCAAAACTACTAGTTCTAAGCAAGCAAAGCTCTATTAAATAACAATGAAACTATTGGTTCGAAACAACAATTATTAGCAGCCTCATCAATTATTTTATGTTAGTCAAAACCCCAACAATTATAATTTCTAAGCATGCAAACCTCTGTTAAGTAACAATGAAATTACTACTTCGAAACAATCATGAAATTAGAATTTCTTCCAACAATGCCAATTTTTAAGCATGTAAAACTCTATTAAATAACAATGAAACTACTACTTCGAAACATCAATTGTTTACAAAACAATATAAACATGTGTGTAAAGCATATAAACCTGTGCAAGTAAACCAATATATACTAGCAAGAAAACAACATTTTAAAGCATACAAACCTGTGTATAAAGCATATAAACCTGTGCAAGTAAACCAATATATACTGGTAAGAAAACAACATTTTAAAGCATATAAACCTGTGTGTAAAATCATATAAACCAGTGTTTACAAAAAATAAAAAAAATCTGTGTTACAAATATATAAACCTGTGTTTACAAACACATTTTAAAGCTTATTTTTCAAATATATTTTAAAGCATATAAACCTGTATTTACAAACATTGAAAAATCTTCATTTAATGGATTACTTGTTCAAAATGGAGACTGTATTTTTAGTTATTAAATATAAAAAGCTGTTAATTTACATAATTACAATTAGAACCAATCCCCCATCGTGTCCCCGAGCTAACTGGGTTTAAATTGTACTTTAAAATACTTTAAAGTACGTTCAAGTAAGTAGTTAATTAATTACTAGAGGACCGTTAACAATCTGGGGGACTAATTCGGGGATTGGTGATTACAACTGTTTCTAACAGACTGTCCACGAAATTAAAGCGCAAGACAAAAGCATGCAAAGCTAACGTTTAAAGCAATCAATGTAAAACTGCAATGCGTTAAAACAACAGTTCGTTAATTAATGAAAAATTAATAAATTACCGTTATTAGTGAAATGGTTAAACCCAGTTAAACTAGTTCGGGAACGAACTCGGGTTTGATGGCTCGGGGTACATGAACATTTCTCTAATTAAATACTTCGACAGGTGTATCTCTAAATCATATAAATGATTAATTGATTAATAATTAATTTTTCTTATATTATTTATAAATTTGTTTACTTCATTATTGTTCTTATGGCACACAAATAGACTATTGATGTTGATTGAAAAAACAGTTTGACAGTTTGATAGCCACTGTCAACTTTCTCGGAAAAATAATGTTGATTGAAAAAATGCACAACTACTTAATTAACTAGATTAACCATTATTACATGATTAATATTAACTAATTTCACTATATATGTATAATTAATTTTATTATTATATGATTTCACTGTTGCTATATTTTTTATCGCACAAGTATATTGTTATTATTGATTAAAGTAACATCAATTCGGAATAATTGTAAGATTAGATTTATAATATTTATCTTAAGGTAATCAGTTTATTGTGGCTTCGTTAAGTTGAATTCTATGCTTGGTGCGTTCAATTTTTTTTTTATTAGGTACAATCTTTATGGATGCATAATATCTTGAGATTCGTAAGTTATCGAATAAACTTGTATAACAAACGTAATAGTAGTATAAAAAATCAAGTACAATCTTTGATTGTTGTATATGTTTCTTAGTTGTATTGGATATTTTGTTTGTAGTTTGTTCATGCATTTTGACTTCCAAAAAAATAAAACAGATTTTATGGATGCATGATATAAATATTCTTTCTGACTTAGCTGCCTACAAAATAATAAATAGAAATATTTAATTAAATAATTAAAATGATCTAGTACCAGTAGAAATCGTATAAATAATTTTTTTTTATTAGAACGGGATTTAAGGAAGCTAATATTATCGCACGTGAATCAAATAATTATTTAATTATTGACCATACATAGTTTGTCAGATAATTTAGCGCACATGGGTTGCCGAATTACTTAATTGAAATTCTTTCTGTTTGGTTCTCTGGGAGACTGGAAGAGCGCTGCAAATGCAAAGAGATTCTTCTTCATTTATGCATGCCAGTGATCGGAATTTCGATCCATTTTTACGTTTTTTTTTTTATTTACATATCATTTAATCGGGAAAGAATAATTTTAGTGTCTACGCATATAACTGATAACACATTGGACAGTTTATGTCGCCATTCAAATTTCAAAGATACTGGTTTGAAATTCTATATAATCGGTGTTTTATATTAGTTATTTTATTTTTATTTTTTTTTTGGGGGGGGGGGGGGGGGGGGGGGGGGGGGGGAGTGCTGCCCATTAGACCTAGGTCATTATGAGATGACGTCCTTATTTCTATAAGCACGTTACATGTGACTATTAATTAATGTTGAAGATATTAAAGATCACCAAAGCAACCTGATCCAAAAACAGATAACCAGTTTTAATTAGCACACTGTTTAGGAATATACACTTGTCTCAAATCTTCTGTTACGTTCAAAAAAAAAAAAAAATCGTAAAACGTTATGTAATGTTTTGCTCTGTAAATTTCATAAAAAATAGCGATTGTTTGAAGGCTGAATTTAATTAAAATGTTACGAACGATTGTCAAACGTTATGTAACGTTTTTCACTGTAAAACTTGATAAAAATAGCAATTGTATGAAGGCTGGATTCAATTAAAACGTTATAACATTTTATAAACTAAATTTTGCGTTTGATCATTCTTACCTGCATTTCACACCAGCTAAATCGTTATAACGATTTACCAAAACATTATAACGTTTTATCCAACAATATGAGGGTCTATTGGCAAAATTCTGTCTCTTTCTCTCTCACTCCGTCCTTTCTCCCTGCCTCTTGTGTGTTCCGCCCAAAAGAAAGAAAAGAGAGAGACCCTCTTCTCCCTCTAAAATCCATCAAAAGCTTGGAGAAATTGAAGAAGGAAGTCAGAAATTGTTGATTCTCTCCCTCGTAACCATCTATTGCTTCAATTGGTACTTCATTTTTCTCATCTCTTCTCAAAATCCGAAATTCTCACCATTGTTAGGGTTTTTGCTTGAACCCGAATATTGTGTATAATTTGTGAGTAACCCATCTCCATTGAGCTTCTATGTTGTGAATTTGGTAATTTCTTTCTCGATTCCATCTAAACCTTGATTTTCCATCTAGGGTTTGGTCCAAATCTAAAAATTGGCGAAGAATTGTGATTTATCTAGTTTGATCCAACCAATAGAGGTGTTAACCGACAAGTTTTTCTCCCTTCTAAAATCTGAAATTATTTTGGGTTAAATCGAATTAGGGTTTGTGGGGTTAGAGAAATGAATGATTAAATGGGTATTTGTGCAATTGTTCCTATGTATGGAAATGTATATGGGTTGTAGGACCAAATGGTAAATTGTATGTGGTTATAAGGATTTTGTCAAGGAAAGTATGATTTAAACTAATATGACTCGAGTAAACATATCAATAGTCGAACAAATATTAAACCAAGTATGTATATGTTAATATAGGCGTAGGCTCGGTTGAGCACGATTTCGCGGGACCTCTCGAGACGTCTGAACCTTAAGCGCGAGATACGCTCGTCGTAATAAGGTGCGGGATTCTTGGACTTGTTTGATACCTTATTTTCAAGAATTAAAACTGTTTATTCATTTGTCATGTTGAATATCTAATCTATTGCATCGTTGAATTGTGTGCATCATTTGCATAGCCCAATCAAATTAAACTCGAATTATAGTGAATTGAATGATTTGCATGCTTGTATGGTTGTCATTTGTGTCGATCTATTATGATCAGATTTTGGTTGAAAGTCATCATGGACTATGTATATGAGCGGATTTATGAAGTTGAGCTATATAGCTGACTTGGATCCGACGAATTGTGTGTGTGAGATGATTTACGAAGTTGAGCCGTATGGCTGACTTGGATCCGACGAATTTGCAAGGTTGAGCTGTATAGCTGACTTTGAGCTTGGGATCCTTATAGCGCTTGAGGTGAATGGCCCTTAGTTTTCCCAGTACCGATTGGGACGAGGGGTGAGTGATTAAATTGATATGTGAATTGAAATCGTGGGTGACATGTATAACGTCTGTGGCTCGGTGGCATTCTCCTACGTGTTAATGCGTTTGGACGGTCAGTTGAATATTACAAACATTGGAATGATTCTAAAGAGAATTTTTTTTATATGACCCGAACCAGACCTTAATAAACGGTTAAGCCAAGCGACTACAGATGGGTGTCAGATAAAGGGTCCAGCTCAGTGGAACGTTTGTAGGTGTCAGTAACCCTACAGACGAGGGTTAGATAAAGGGTCTAGCTCGAATGAACATCTGTAGTTGCTATAAGCCCTAATGAGTCGAGTTAAGCCAAATAAGTGTTTGTTTGAAATTCATCTTGGAAATTCCGTAAACTGTGATTCGGTTTATTATTTGTTGTCGAGCATATGCATTCCTTTTTATTATGAATATGTATTTGTTTGAAGTGCTATTGAATGGGTTTCATTTTTGAATATGAAGTTTGATTGCAATTCCAATAATCTAACTGTGACAAATTCGCATTGAGAATTTATTCTCACTCCCACCCTTCGGGTTATTTTACAAGTTCTGGTGTGACTAATTTTGGGGAGGCACGCGAGTAGTAGGCCTTTGGTAGTCTACCCTTCTATGACCCTAGACATATTTTGTTGTATAGTTCTAGGTTAGGCCTTATGGTTAGTATTTATGTGAGATACTTTTGATGTATTATACTCTGACCAGACTGTGTACTTTGATTTATATTTAGAAACTTGTTTTATATTATTTATTGTCTTGATTGTCTGATTGAAATGTTAATTGCCTTGTAAGCATACACGGTGTTGTATGCTTACGACGGGGTACTGTCACGACCCATGGCCGCGGGGTGTGACATCTTCCCTATAATATGTGTATTATGAAAATAACAATTGTAGGAAATTTGTGTATTAAGGAAATAGCAACGGCTATCTTATGTAATTAAGAAAGATCAAAAGGTTATTGATCTATAAATTCACCTACGTACATTTTGTAAAGACATCTTTTCATCATAGAATATTCAATCAACAATTAACCTTCATCTCTTCTATGATTTGTATGAATTAATTTAACCTTTTTTGTATTTTCTTTACTTCTTAATTGTTATTTTATTTTATGATATATGTACATTATTTGTTATGTAATATTGGAATTTACAATTTAACTCTGTCAATTTTACAATTATTTTTATCTTTTGTATGTTTTTATTTTATTATAAAAGTGGATCATACAAATATAGTATTGTATCCAATAAGTTAATGAATTTAAATCCGATTAGTTATTTGAATTTATGTATAAATTTGATTTAAATTCAATAAGTGTTTATCTCTGAATTTGAATTTTTTATTTCGATATAGTACTAATTGTTCAATGTGCCTACTCCTGATTTGATGTAGTGCCTACCCTGGGTTCGAGTTAGTCTGATTCTTGAATCAATTCCTTGTGTGTTTTGATCGATTTTGTGTATTTCATTTTTTTCCGGATATGTGATACTCTATTTCGTAAAGAGAACAAGAAAGATCTGACGGTGGGACTTATTATTACAATTCTATGGAAATGGGTTGGTCGAACTTTTTGTGCATTTTATTATTCAACACTTATATTTCTGTTAAATTTTTATCTAAACACTGACTTCAATTTGCAAATTGCCTAAGAATAGTTCCATTTTAAATTGTGTCAAATGAATTTTTAATTTGCTTACTAGAAATATTTCAATTTTTTTTTTTAGTAAAGGTTGGTCAAGCTACCCAACTATTTATGAAGCGTCTAATTGTCCACAGCTTTTTGTCCACCATTTGTCCACAGCTTTGACTTGCGCTAATACTGTAAAATTTACTTCTACATGCTGTATAATTATACAATATATCACATAAAATATGTCAGTTAATCACAAAACATCCAGCAACTATTTGAAGTGGTCTCATGATAGTTAGAAAAAGATTGCAACTTGCAGAACATGACGAAATAAATGTATTTTCAAACTGTACTTTCAAAAATTATAGTTATAGGAAGTTATTGGCAGTTAGAGTTAGTTATTAGCGGTTATTGATAGTTAGAGTTAATTATTAGCGTCCGCATTGGGTTGAATCTTGTATACTGTAAAATTGAATCTTGTATACTATAAAATTGAATCTTGTATACTGTAAAATTGAATCTTGTATACAGTAAAATTTTCAATTGAATCTTGTATACTGTAAAATTGAATCTTCTACACAGTAAAATTTACAATGGAATCTTGTATACTGTAAAATTGAATCAGCAAAACTGTAAAATTAAATCTTGTATACAATATAATTTTCAATTGAATCTTGTATACTGTAGAATTTTCAATTGAATCTTGCATACTGTAAAATTGAATCTCGTATACTATAAAATTTTCAAATAATACTCTAAATTTTCAATTGAATCTTGTATACTGTAAAAAAACAGTTAGATTGGAGTGGATAAAGTTGTGGACAAATGATGGACAAAACCTAGTGGACAAAAACTTTTTCTCAACTATTTAATACCTTTGTAATACAACAAATTATTTCCTCTAGATTTTCAAACCCATGATCTCCCATGTAGAGACCACGTGCTTTTGCCATTAGACTAAATGCTAGTTCTTAAATATTTCAATGTTGTGTCAATCGATTTGATAATTATAATAGATTTTATAATAAACATATATAATTACAAGGATTGAGTTTTTTTGAGTAAAGGTTGGAGGTCAAGCCACCCAACTATTTAATACCATTATTATTACAACAAAGGATTTCCCCAATCCGGGTTTCGAACCCATGACCTCTCACATAGAGACCATGTGCCTTAGCCACTAGACCAAATGCTAGTTCTCATTACAAGGATTGAGTTATAATTGTGTACTCGATAAGTTAGTAAATTTGAATCCGATTAATGCCTTACTCTGACATAAATTTTGAATCCACCCCTGCTCGTAAAATACTAGTTTTAAGCCTCGATTTAGTTTTTTTCAGCTATCTCGTCGATATATTATTTATGGTTGGAATAGAGATAAATCTAAATAATTCATTAACGTATGTAGCACCATATGGCTTTAATACAAAAATAAGAGAGTACTCTATCTGATAAACTTCAGAAAAGAGTGTCTAACACCGTTAATTTAGATTTTTTTTTATTAATGAATTAGTTTGAATACAACAGGGCTTGCACGGGATTTGACACGCCACAAATATAACACCAAATCCTTCCGGGCGTCGTGCCGACGTGGTTAATTAATTTTTGAGCATCTGTATAGACTGTATTGGAGTTTTCTTTCTTATTTTTAAAAACTCGCATGATATTTCTCCTCTAATTTTTAGAATGTAATGCAATCTCTAATTTAGGAACTACTTCTAAAAGAAAACACCTTTTAATTGTTTCTATTGATCACTTCAAAAATTAGAAAAGTAAATAAAAGTTAATGACGTGTGTAGAGAATTAAAAATTAAAATTAATTTAATTTTTATTTAATTCTCGTCATATATTTTTAATTTCTTCTTAATTTTAACTTTACTGATGATCTATCAACTGCAGTGTAACAGTGTAAGTCTGATGAACATCAAATCTACT
This sequence comes from Carex pumila, assembly GCA_033356055.1. NCBI lineage: Eukaryota > Viridiplantae > Streptophyta > Magnoliopsida > Poales > Cyperaceae > Carex > Carex pumila. Next base: position 111,537 of record JARJHM010000674.1, on the reverse strand, counting down.
TTAGGTTGATGGACTCAAGAAATCCACTTTAAGAACCGTGCAATCTGCACATCAATTTTTATGTGCATGGATCTTAAAATAGATCGGACAATCTTAGACCTACTCCGATCTCGATGCTATGAGGCTCTGTGAAACGAATTCGTATCCTCTGAGATATCTCAAACTTTGCGTGACTTTATGGAAAATTTCAACCGTTTAAATACGTTCTGCACGAATCTTTAAGCACACATAATTCTGACCCCTACATCACCCCCGAATAGACACCGGACACGTCGGTCACGTAAAAGTTGAGATATCTCAGAGGATACGCACTCCTGTGAAACACGGCTCGATGCCAGGGATCAGGTCACTAATTGCTTAAACAAGACAGTACAGCAGATTGAGATAGAGATTTTCAATGTCCATCTGTGGGCCTATTTCGAGCGAATCTAATTGGGCCTCATTTAAGATTGGACTTAAAAAGATTTGGGTAACTTCTTTATGTAATACGGGCTAATCAATACAGGGACTATTTCAGTGATCCATTTATTTGAGCCGAGGACTAGAGGTAGTCGTGGAAAAGGGATACCGGCTACAGCCTACAGCCTAAAGCGGTACAGTCATTGCTTCCCATTTTTTTCATTCGTTTGTTAGCAAGTATAAACCCTAAACCTCATTTCTTAGACATTACTCAGTAAACAACAACCCTGCCCCGACCAATGGCTCCCTTCTCCGACTACCTCGCCGGTGGCGTCAACGACCTCCGGTTGAAACCGAGGATCCTCCGCTCGCTAACAAGGGATTTGGACGATACTGGAGACAGGAGGAGCCGCCTTTTCGACGGAGAGGAGCTCGCGAACATCTTGGAGAAGGTTCAGCTCCATGGACTTCTATCTGAGGTGTTGCCTGAGGGTTATGCTGGAAAGGATGAGGCTAAGCTAAGGGAAGAGTGGCGCTCGGCTGTGGATGCCTGGGTTGAGCGCCTGCTGCTACTTGTTTCTGACAAAATGGTAATTTAGTTTTAAAGGATTTTTTTTTGGTTTGGAATTGAATTAGCTATTTGTGCGTGAAAATTTGGAAGTATTTGGTGATTACTTGTATTTGCTGATTGATTTTTTTTTAATCCGAGTTAGATCAATTTAAGTCTCTGTTCTAATTGTTTGCATAATTAAAGAAAAATTAATATTACAGAATTTGTTCAGTTTGCACTTATAAAATCAGATACTTTTATTTTCTTTATTTGCCAGATAGAAATCAAGTATTAGACAGCTTAGTGTAGTGATATTTCTGGTCATGTTACGTATCAACATTTAATTGTTTTTTTTTTATTCTAAAATGGTGTTAGCCACAAAAATGCTGGGCCGGTACATGTTTGCTGGGTGTTATTATTGAAGAGTGCACCTCAGAACGCCTCATTGCATCCTACTCCATCTGGTTTGATAAGCTATTGCAAAACATTCAGGTCAGTTTTTCCCTCTTATAGTTGATATCCTTGTTCTATAAAGATAAATTAAATTTTTGTTCTGATCAATCCAGTGCTGATTTGTATAACAGGCGTCATCTAACAACCGTTTCGTTTATGAAGCTTCTTATGCTTGCTTGTCAGATCTATTTACAAGGCAAGTTAAATCAACTAGTTCTATATCTTTCAGTTAAAGCCTTGATGCAGCCATAGTGCCTCTCAACTGAATGCATTTGTCACATTGCTTAATAGGTTATCTAGTTTTCCTAATGTAAAGAAAGAATCCACGAGTTTTTCTGGAAGATTAGTTCAACCAATTCTCCAAATAATGGATGATGATGGTTCTTTTATGGTATATTTCTAAGTTCTTTTGCTTTCTCTGTTTGTTTCAAAGACCGTTTACGTTTCTGCAGTTTTCTTAAGTAGTGGTTTGATTGTTTGTAGGAAACATCAATTGATTTGTTATGCACGCTTATCAAGTTCTATCCATCAGCTATATACAGGTGTTATGATAAGGTAAGGTTACAGCCACTGTTTCCTGATCTCAATAGTGTACCTATTATGTAAGATTATGATACAGTGCCTGTAGCCCTGTGTGTATGGGTTGTTACAATTCTTAATTTCTTAACCTTTAACTTCTCACTGGCAATGCCTAAATTTCATTCTTTCTTTTTTTCTTATTTCAACAGGTTGAGTCTGCTCTTGTGTCAAAAATTATGTCAGGGAATTCCAGTATGGAAGTATTAAAGGTAAATTGTGTTTGTTGCTTATGCCTCCTGTTGTTCTATTTGATGTTCCACTTCTTGTTATTTGTTAAAGGAAGGGTTACCGATTTGAAGTTTATATCCATTTAATCAAATATTTGTTATTTGTTATTTTTTTTTCTGTAAGTACATTCAATTGAAGATTTTCTCTCTACGTGCATTGATACCAAACCAGCTTTAAGAGATCACATAACAGCACTTAACCTACATACAAGGGATAAGGCAGAAAAAGTTTTGCCATGTCTTTTTTAACGTAATTTGCTGAATTGTGCCACTTTGTAGAAAATTTCTGGTGCTTTGGCATTGTTACCGCACGCGAAAGGGGACAGTGGGAGTTGGTCTGTAATTATGCAAAAGCTAATGATCAGTATAAACTTGCTGTTGAATGATGTTTTTGAGGGCTTAGAAGAAGGTATTTGTTGTTTAATTTCAGAGTCTGTTATGTAAATGGTTTTGTTGCCATCTATGTTGATTGGCCAACAGCAGAAATTGGTAGGGTAATGGTGTACCAAATGCCTAAAATTACAAGTTACAACACCATTCTGGTTGCTGTTTTCATTTTCAGTATTTAGGCCTTTATTATCAGTGATTAGGGAGAACCTGCAATTATTGTCAGGTAACATGAAGATTATAATTAGTTACCATATTTTATTTACTTTGACAGGAGGTAAAGGATCAGAAATCATGAAGTTGTTGGTTCCAGCTGGAATGGAGGCCCCACCTCTCTGGGATCAGAAAAACAAGCCAGAGGGCAGCACACATGCAACAAGAAGACTCCGGGAATCAATTTCACCCCTACTTTACTCTCTTACTTATTCATGCTGCATCATGCTTACTAATCCCTATCCTGTTCAGGTACAAACTTGAGTCTTCTTAACTCATTATATGGAATGTTTTGTGTCCTTATCAACGATGGGTAAGATGTCTCTGTATCATCTTCTGATTTTTTTTCAAAGCATGATCCATTATTCTTGAAATGTCTGCTTCCCTTTGTCCTTCCCAGGAGAAAAGGTAAAGGATGAAGGGGATTAGCTAGGCTATCTTTTAAATAACATACACAAATGGGAATATTTTTGTGATAATTTGGTGTTTTTAAGGGCTTCAATGATTTGAAGGTATTCCTGTGGAAGAGCCTCTATGTAATGACTGATGTATCTTAATTTTTACATGATTTTTTTTGAAGGTCACAATACCTGTACAGCCATTGTTAACCTTGATTGGTAGAGTGCTAAGTGTAGATGGTACTTTGGTGAGTAAAACAGTTTTGCCTTCTACTACCTCTTTGTATCAAGAGCTTCTCTGCTCTGAGCTTCCTACATTTCATTTGTACATCTTGGATCTCTTGATTGCCACCATCAAAGGATTAAAGAGGTACTGTTATCTTCTTTTATTTCTTCAGTTTTTTTCCTGTAAATGCGCAAAATGTATGTACTTACCAAGTAACAACTATTGTGGCAGCCAACTTTTACCACATGCGGCTAGTGTAGTGCAACATGTAACAGATTTCTTCAGGAGAGCTACTCTTCCTTCTATAAGAGCGAAAGTCTATTATACCCTTGAATTATTACTGCATTCAATGGGTGCTGGTGCGTTATTACCTGAATGATTTCCTTTGCATCTCTATTGCTACATAAGCTCATTTTTTGTATATGGCTCATTCATGGTTTGTTATTGTAGGGGTGTCACTATACCTTGCTGAACATGTGATTGGCAATGCTTCTATTGATCTGGATGAAGTTCATGAAAATATTTGTATCTCAAAGTTAGGTAATGAAGCATCATTGAATGGTAGCCCAAAAAAGAGGAAGCGGGGACGTTCATCTTCACAATCAAATGGTGTTGATGAAGAAACAAAGTGTGTTATTGCTGGGAAGAAATCAACTCCACTTTCTGTCAAGATAGCTGCTCTTAGAGCAATGGAAACTCTCTTATCTGTGGTAATTTCCGAATTTTACCTCAAAATTGTGTAGAAAATTTATTGGGAAATTTCCAAGTGTTCACTAGTAAAGTGACAAATATAATAAAATAGTGTACCAGGTAACATACGACCACAATTTTATTTTCATTAATAATTCATAAAGTAAAGAATGTGAATTGTGAAAACTTGATGTTACGACACTGATACCAAGACGTGAGTATTTAGGTGTTATTATGCCAGAATACATCATGTTATTCGAAAATTCTCCAATATCTACTTGACCTTCTTATATTTAATTTTTTTTTCCTTTTTATTTGCCAACAAAATCAACACTACATAATTGCACCTTTTCCTTACATTCTGGTAGGGTGGTTCTCTAAAAAGCGAAACATGGAGGCTGGAAGCAGACCGCCTTCTAATAAATCTGGCGACAAAATCACTCGACACATTTACTGGCAAAGCAGGAAAATATTTATGCATGGGGGAATCGCCTATATCCCAAGAGGAGTATTGTCTTGTGGCATTACAGGCCCTATTATCTTCTCTTCTTTCACCTTCTCATGTTAGACCCCCTTATTTATCGCAAGGCCTTGAACTTTTTCAAAAGGGTACAGTCAATCTTTGCCATTTTTTTTTTTCTTTGTTTCTTGCATACATAAATACTTCTCTGTAGGCAACACCATTTTTTTATTAAGGTTTGTTCATTCTATGCTATGCCCTTCAAATATTGTTACAGAATTCATCTGAGTTTACTGGCAAAGATTGCTAATTTCAGGATTTAATTGAAGATGATTGGTATATTTTCAAGGTGTTTATGCAGATCAGCTGAAAGACCTAAGGTACTAACATTTTGTCTGTTTCTTTGTTCTCTGTTTTTGACAGGAAAACTAGAAATAGGAACTGAAGTGGCTACATTTTGTGAGAAGGCCCTTTTAGCATTGGAAGTTCTCATTCATCCTCGTGACATACCTCTAGTGAATTACCCTATTCCCATTGCTTCTGTAGTAAGCATAAATGAATTTGATGACGATGAAATGCACCATGGATGGTGGGGTGAGAGTGATGATGATGGAGATACCCAACCCAAATCGATGGATGTAGATGCACAAAAATCTCAAGGTGTAGAGCAAGAACGAAGAGAGGACAATAAAGAAGCTACCACCACATCTTTTGAGCCTGAAAAAAATGAATCTAGCAGTGTTTTACCACCTGAGTTGGATTTAGGTCATACTCAGGCAGCAGTTGATCAACTGCCTTCCCAATACTTGCAAAATATAGGTAGTAATACAAAATATGCTGTTTCACAGGATACAGTTGAAGACAGACAGGGTAAAAAGTCGTATTCTGATTTACTGGGGAGTAATAGTTTGAAAGGTAAGGAATTGATGAACGATTCCGACTCTGATTCAGTACCTCCTGTTCATCTTGGTGAAACTGACACCGAGTCTGATTAAATACTTTGTTCATTGATTTATTTCAAAACAAAATTTTGACTTACTGGTTGATGCATTTGTCTGTAACCTGGGAATATGATCTCCTTTTTTCCTAAACGTTAAATTCTATTTTATTTTTTCCCAAGTTTAATTCTTCCTTTTTTTTTATAATTATGTGTTGCTCTCAGGAGTGTTAACCCGTAAATGAAACTGATAGGGCTAACATCAATTACACATCTGCATCTCGTTGATGTGGGTCAAATTCAGAAGAAAAACTAAGAAATAAAACTAGAACAGAAACTAAGATGTGCTCACCAGGACAGATACGGAACGTGCTTGACTAATCACGTTCTCCACAGTTCTTTCAGCACTCTGTTGCCACTCTCCTTTCTCGACTCTAATCGCCTCTGTTGGTCAAAAGTTTCTCAATGCCATTTGTATTCTCTCTTTTAATAATTCCAGCTTCATGCAATGAATGTGTATCCTCTGCATTAACTCAAAAGGAAATCTTTTGAGTTAATGAATTTCAACCGTTTGATGTTAGACGGAGCTAATTTGGCTTTGTCTATAACATAAGAGTTCTTTAATATTAGTGCAGATCTAGTGTCCACGAATCTTAAAATAGATTAGGCAGTTGAGATTCATTAACTCAAAAGATTCTTTTTTATTCTTTTTGAGTTAATGCAGAGGATACAAATTCCCATGCAATTTGACTGATTATTCAAAAGATTCTTTTTGATCCTTTCTGAGTTAATGCAGAGGATACAAATTCCCATGCAATCTGACTGATCATTTAAACCTTATATAGAACATCCAGCTAATTTAGTTATATATATATATTTTTTTGAAAACTTAGTAGTAGCTACCAAGATTTGTGAGGAGAAATCAAACTCTCGACCGTTGGGTATAACAATTCTAAGACATTTTTCTAGCCAATTGCGCTACCTCCCTTTTCTCTAGTTATGTATTATTTCATTTGCAATTATTAGCATGTAAACAATATACGAATACAATGTATTACTGAGCCATATCAACAGGTACACAATTCACAGACTATGGTGCAGGAGAGTTACATATTGTTGTATATAAATGAAATTGACCCTTCAAAAGAAGAAGAAACTGTTGCAGACACATGAATTGAGTCAATGGCAGGCAAACAATGAAACAGTATAATTGGAAAGAATAACTAATTAAGTATAATTCAATGGTTAATTTCAACACTGCTGTGTGTTATATAACTAGTGATTTTTGAGAAATCCCCATTCCAAGTAGTCAATTATTTGACAATCACATTTGAAACAGAACAATATGGTCTTAAGAGATGAGCCCAAAAAAGAAAAATTCAGTAATACCATGTTACTGTAAAGAGTATAGCTGTATAGGGATATTATTGCCAATTAGCTCTATTATATGGTTAGACTCGAGTAACTTTTTTTCATAATTTAACAAAGATAGATTAGTTCAATTAGCTCGATTCTATTCTCTTGATCTCAACCAATATGAATCTGCTGTTCTAGATAGTCAATTGGAGAATTATCGCATGGATATATAAAGTGATGATGTTCTAGATGGTCAATTGAAAAATTATCGCATGGATATATAAAGTGATGATGATTTTTTAGAGTCAAGGGACTTAGTTGAACTTCTAAAAAGATGGTGAAAAAGATGAGGCACTATGTTTATTCTTTAGTTTACAAATTAGTGAAATTAGCATTGATATTACCGATAGCTATGTCTAGCATTGAAAGGGTGTTTTCGGAAATGAATTGTGTGAAAAACCAAGATATTCAATGAGAGATTTATTTTTGAATGATTGTTTGGTGACCTATATTGAGAAAGATTAGTTTAATGATGTATGTGATGAACCAACTATGCAATAATGACAAAATATGAAAACTCGTACAGTCCTGCTTCCTCTATTGGCTTGACTATGTAATATTAACATTTTTATTTTATATGTAAAGGAATAATTTGTTATAAAATTTTGACTTCGTTGAAAATTTTGATGTTCATATATATTATATTGACTTCTTATTTATTTTGATTGATGTTGTAGTTTTTATTGTGTTGAATTTTTTTTTTTTTTTTTTTTTGCAACTATACATATGTTTTCATATAAGTTCGCCTACATCTGACAAAATTCCTGACTACACCACTCAGACACCAATGAAACTTGCAATTTAGAAACAATTTTACCAAAGAAGAATCAGACAGCGCAGAGCCTAAATCTACTTGTCGTATATATAAACAATAGATAAAGTTTATCAACAACATATTTGGACATCAAGTAAATTAAAAGGTTAACATTAAAGGTTAACATTAACTTCCTCGTGACAGAGTTCTATTAAAAATTTCTGCTACTTGCAAAAAAGGGAGCAATACTACAGATAAACTTGCGGTAATAATACTACCAGTGTTCCAATTCAAATTAGATACCCGACAGAAAAAAAACTAGAGGGCATACAATAATACAAGGTCTATACAACCCTTAACAAAATTGAATGAAAACTACTAAATCAAGACCACTGCAACAAGTAGATCAAGCCCTGCGTTTGCTGAGACGCCATGAGTTGGGCTCATGGTACCTATCATACAATGGCTCGATCCTCTCCTGGCGCTTTCTCTTGCTCATTTTAGTTGGATCGGCCGACTTGAAGAACCTAGGTGCCAGCTCAACAAGCCACTTGGGGTCAATGACAGTGACCTCCCGCATGTACTCCTTAGTGGTCATGACAAGCTCATGGTATATGAGCCAGTCAGGTTGCCTCTGGAAAAGGGCACTGCTGGGGTGGATGTACACTGCCTGGTTCTCAACAATCGTTCGGTAACCTTCTTGCGGGTCCTTCCTAGCTGCGTGGAAGAAGAAACCGGCAGTGATTGCCTTTCGAATTTTGGTGAAATTCTTGCCAGCTGAAACCACATCTAACTTGTACCTGTAACAGGCAGCACAGCAGAAATACATTTGTCAGGTAGAAGCCTTTTGGGACCACCATAGGTAGAAGCCCCAGTGTACTCAAGACCATAAACAGAGGCACAAGAAAATCTTTACAGAATACAAAATTTTACCATTCCCAAACTATTTTTTAGCCTTCTACCAAAGAATATGAAATTTTAACATTCCCATTAACAAATAAAAAGGGTTGGACTCGTTTGGACTAGTGAGTAATTGAGCTAAGAATAAACATGAGAAGAGGATATGTACCTGTCCATAATAGTGAGTAATTGCTTTCTGACATCCTGGGCCCGCCTGAGCGATCTTGACTGTACAAAATTCTCAAAACACCAAGGACCTGAGAAATTCTTCGCCTTCCACGCCTCATAAACTGCAAGTAAGGTCAAGTGGTCCCCTTCAGGTTGAAAGAACTTGGCTCGTTTCTGATCAGCCTGAGCCTGTTTCTCTCTTGGCCGGTAGAATATGTTTCCTGTAGTGATCATGGCTATAATGGTCAATATTTCATCAGTGCAACCAAGATCTACACTTGCCAAAAGCATCTTTGAGAGAGGCGGTTCTAAAGGAAATTCAGCCATTTTTCGACCCAGTTTTGTCAAAAGCCCCTCTTCATCTAGTGCACCAAGGCTGTATAGCTGTTCCATGGCCGAGATTAGGGCTTGAGGTGAGGGCGGGTCCATGAAATCAAATGACAGGAGGTCATTTATGCCCATAGCCTTCATGGTTAGAGTTGTTAACCCCAGGTTGATTCGTTGGATTTCAGGTATAGTTGTAGGTGGCATCTCATTTCGGTATGCACTCTCTGTATATAGTCGGTAACATTTTCCGGGACCGGTACGGCCGGCACGACCTGCTCTTTGTTTGGCTGAGGCCTGTGAAATAGGTGTAATGACAAGCGAGTCAAGCCCTTGTTTAGGGTTATAAACATTGATTTTTGCAAAACCAGGGTCCACCACATAAAAGATGCCATCAATGGTCAAAGAGGCCTCAGCAATGTTGGTTGCCACCACCACTTTTCTCTTGCCAGGTGGGGCCGGGTCAAAGATCCGTGACTGCATCTCACTTGGCAAAGCACTATAAACAGGTAAGATAATTAATTCTGGCACATTCTTTCCTAACCCTTTCATTCTCTCATAGAGACACTGACAGGCATGATCGATCTCCTCTTGACCTGTCAGAAAGACAAGTATATCGCCCTCTGGCTCAGTCAAATGAATTTGTAAGACCGTTATCAGAGCCGCATCCAAGTAATCAGTCTCAGGTTGCTTTGTGTATAGTATCTCCACAGGGAAAGTTCGACCTGGTATCGTGAAAATATTACAATTAAAGAAGTAACCCGAAAATTTCTCAGCATCAAGCGTGGCGGAGGTGACAATCAACCTCAGATCCTTTCTACGCCTTATCAAATGCTTTAACAAACCAAACAATACATCAGTGTGTATTGTTCTCTCATGTGCTTCATCAAGCATAACAACTGAATACTTTGATAAATTTTCATCCACCAAAATTTCCCTCAGAAGCATACCATCAGTCATGTACTTGATTACAGTCTCCGGGCCTGTGCAATCCTCAAATCGAATCGCATAACCAACCTCTTCCCCTAACCTGCATCCAAATTCTTCTGCCACACGCTTGGCCACAGACATGGCTGCCACACGACGAGGCTGTGTACACCCAATCATTCCATTAGTAGTATACCCTGCCTCAGCTAAATACTGGGTCACCTGTGTCGTTTTTCCTGAACCTGTTTCACCAATCACCACTAAGACCTGGTTATCATGCACTGCCTGAATTAGCTCCTTCTTCAGCTTATAAATAGGTAAACTCTGCCTCTGCTCCTGAATTGACAGTTTTGACCTTTGACCAAAAGTCAATGCCTTGCCATAGGCATCCTTTTTCCACTCGGGCATGTCATAGGCTGACAATCCGACACCTCGAAGCTCCTGTGCAAGATGTCTCTCTCCGGTTTCAGGCATTGGATCTTCCCAGGGTCTATTCAAATCTTTAGGTATGGAATCGAGCATGGTTCTCTGCTGCTGTTCCCTCACCTCTCTTCTCTCTTTAATCAGTGCAGACTGTAAAGCAGCTGCACGGCTTAAAGAGCCTTCAGGATTCTTGAATATTTTAACGGGTGACATGTCAATTGAAAACCTGGTTTGACCCTGCAAAAAATTGGGTTCATCTTCATTTAACTCAATTTCTAGTTCCTCTTCTGCACCTTCTTCTTGGTACAATAGCCCGTCTCCTTCTTCATCAAACATGGGATTATCCCGCGCATCTAAAACACCTGCGGCCATTAATTGTTTTGCCTCCCATATCTCTGGTGAGCTTAAGCGCTTGAATGGCCGCCTAGAGTTGCTACCAGGCTCTTCTTCTTCTTTTATGGTTATACCAGAAAGACCTTTTCTAGTTGTGGATGTGCCACTATTATTGCTCCCACTCGTCGGGTTGGCATGTGTACCATCATTCTCTGAGCTTTTCTTCATGGGTAGCAAATCCTTACCTGTTTTCTGATCTACATCTCGCATGGACAAACTGAGCTTTTGGCCAGAAATAGATATTACCTTCACAAAAACCTCTTGGTCTCGTTTGACCAATTCTTTCGCATTTAAGACCCTCCGGACCGCAATCTGAGAGATATGTACCAGTCCCTCCTTCCCATGCAAATCACTGAGCTGTACAAAGCAGCCCGAATCCATGACCCTGGTCACCCGGCCCCGATAGACATTAAACAGCTCAGGCTCATCAGAGGTAGTCTTTCTTCGACCCTGGTAATCCTCTCTTTCGTCTTCCACTTCTCTTTCTTCTTGGTTGGCGCGATTATCTCTACCTCTCCTGTGGCCTCTATCTCTATCTCTATCTTTATCACTCCTGTAATCCTCTTTTTTCACTCCATCGTACTTGCTATCCCTTCGATGCTGTCTATCTCTCCCTCTTTCTTTGTCTCTATCCCATTCTCTGTCTCTCTCACGGTCACGATCTCTGTCCCGGTTCCTATCTCTGTCTCTTTCTCTGCCCCGATCCCTGCCACGATCTTTCTCTTGGTCTTCTTCATGCGATTTCAGCTCTACATCCTGTTGAATCTCCATCTCTAGCTTTTTAACCCGATCCAGATCGTCTGGCCGTGACAAGCCCGGGAATGAACCTTCTTTCAGCTTTGACTTGGAATCAGCCCCTGCTTTACCCTTCTGATCTGGCGGGAGAATTGCGTGGATGATTGTAAGAAGAGTACGCACGAAGTAGTCTGGCATATCGGCACCATTCTCCTTCAGCTTCTTATCAAATTCAGAGACTGAGGTGGAGGAACGACCAAGCTCGGTGATGAACTCTGCTAGAGTCTTGTCGGCCACGCCTACATGGCTTTCGAGCTCAGAGCAGACCTTGGAAATGAGAGAAAGGTATTCAAGCTTCTTCAATCCATCAGTTGCCCCCATAGGCTAGGGTTAGGGTTATCTTTACTGCAAAATCGAAGAAAAGAGAAGGGTTCACACCTGATCGGAAACAAAATAAAAAGGAATTCAGTCGAATAGAAAAAGAAAAGAACTAAGTTTCGTTTCATCAATGAAACTGGGCCGTGGGCCCTTTTATCAAAAAAAAAAAACAGAGAGAGAATAGAAAAGAAAAGAATAGACATGATTTTGAATTGAAATTTTCTGATCAGCTAAACATTTTCCGTAGAATGAAGTCCTTACAGATTTTGTTATTATACTCAACTTTCTATGACTTAAGAGAGATTGCCATCAAAATTTCATTTATAGGGTTTCAATTTGCAAGAAGAACACCTTCACCGCGCAAAGGAAGGAGAAGACAAAAGTAGTAGTAGATTCATACCTAGTCGGAAGAGACGAGAGCGCCGCCGCGTCAGATCTCGATCGGACTTCCGTTCCGTACGATTCTCGCCAAATTCCTTAGGCCGGGAATTCGCCGACGAAGGGGATTCTAAAGGACGTTTCTGGAGTGGGATATAGTCGAAGCCGCCTAAAATTACTAAACTGTCGTTAAAAAGTTTCCGCGATTGAAATAAAAACCAGTTCGATTTAACCTTAAGTTTCCCAAAATAAAACAAACAACTCGGGACTAGCATACGGTTTCGGAACCCAACTGGATAATGCTACGGCCCATAAAGCCCATATTTATATGGGCAGCATTTTTTTTCTTTCGAGTATAACCAGTTTAGATGAGATGATCTCCCAAGTCAGTTTAATCCTACCAAACAACCTTTTTTTTGGTCAAGATCAAAGACCTCCTCAACCTCTTAGAGAGCATATTTTTTTTTTAACCTTTCATTATTGACTCTATCCCAAATTCGCTGATGTTTTTTAATATCCAACATTAAATATAAATTAACTGATCAGTGATCAGTTTGGGTGAAATTTTTTAAAAGTGCCCAAGTTGGCTAAACTTTCGCCGGCCTGGTATTTTTTTTTCTTGTGAAATAGTATATAATTTAACATTTTGATTGTGTGATCTCTTTGACAAACTACAATGCCATTTTGAACAGGTAATTGATTTAATAAGAAAACTAATCATGAATGAAGGTTAATTTAATGTAATTGATTTAGTATAATTTAGTTTATTTTAGTATATTTTAGTATAATTAGCATAATTCAGTATATTTTAGTACAATTTAGCATAATTTAGTATATGTTAGTATAATTTAGCATATTTAGCATAATGTAGTATATTTTAGTATAATTAGCATAATTTAGAATATTTTAGTACAATTTAGTAAATTTAGTATAATTAGCATAATTTAATTTATTTTAGTATAATATAGTATAATTACCATAATTTAGTATATCCTAGTATAATTTAGCATAATTTAGAACAATTTAGTACAATTTAGTATAATTAGTATAATTAGCATAATTTTGTTTATTTTAGTATAATGTAGCATAATTTAGCACAATTTAGTATAATTTAGTATGAGGAAGTTTCAAATGCACCATGATTTTGTGCTCCAAAATGCTTTGCATCATTTATCTCCATTTTCAAAGTTTGAATAGTCAACCCAAACCGCTCAATATGATATTCATAATAAAATATTCTTAGAAACCAAATTTTATATATATTTTTAAAAAATTTACTATTTTTTTACATAGGTACTATATCACTTTTTCGGATGGTCTAGAATCTCCTTAAAAAAGTAATTTTGTACCTATCTAAAAAGATAGTAAAATAATTCTAATAAAATATAAAATTTGGTCTCCAAGCATATTTTATTATGAAGATCAAGCTAAGCAATTCAAATCAATTGTTCGGACTTTAAAAATAGAGATAAAGGAACATGGAGCATATCGGAGCACAAATTTATGGTACATTTGAATCATCTTTATAATAGATATAATTTAGTATAATTTAGTTTATTTTTAAAATCTCTATTAATTCAAATTAATGCAACCAAGTATCTAAAAGAGGGTGGAATGGGAACCTTTAATGCCAGATTTGAAATGAAAATGAGGCCATAGACAATTTATTTATTTCTTGTAGTTATGGTAGAAAGATATGACTCTGGATGGGTCAATGTTTAGATTATTTTGTTCAATGAAATTCAGTTGATGATACTATCGAATATGCATACGGGTTACCAAAATCTGACAAGGTTGCATTCTTTGTTGTTTTTAGTGTTGTGTGCTGAAGTCTTTGATAACATAAAAATAAGTTTGTGTTTTGATGTAGGAAAACGAATAAAACTAATATATAGAGATTTAATTTTACTAACTATATAGAACAATCTCTCTGATGTAATTGAACTCTGTTTCGTTTTGTTAAATGAAACTGGACTTAGGTCTTTTTAACCAAAGAAAAAAAAAACAATATAGGACAATATCAGGGGTGACATAGCTAAATTGGGCAATTTTTGATCTTATGACACACAAAAAGACTATTAATGTTGATTGAAAAAAAATACATAACTACCTAATCAACTATATTAAACATTATTATATATGATTAATGTTAACAAATTTCACTAGTATATTTATAATTAATTTAATTATTATTATTAGATTTAAAGCTGAAATTGATGTTAAATTAATATATAGGTATTAGTTCAGAATATTACTTTCATTATTACCTTAGATTTATTAGATTAATTTCACCTCAGTTTAGAACTGGTACCTATATATTAAAGTAACATCATTTCAGAATAATTTGTACACAAAGTTTTAAATATTATTATAAAGATAATCAGTTTATTGTAGCTTTGTTACGTTCAATGCTATGCTCGGTGCGTTAATTTGTTTTGTTTTTTGTTTTAAATACTTTGTTGCATTAATTTGAAGTTCATATGTTATCGAATAAACTTGTAATAAGAACACGTGATAGTGGTATAAAAAAAATTAAGTACAATATTTGATTGCTGTGTATGTTTCTTAGTTGTATTGGATATTTTGCTCGTAGATTTTTCATACATATTTTGACTTTCAAAACAATAAAAAAGAATTGATGGATACATCTTACTGGCGACAAAGTAAAAATATATAAATATTTAATGAAATAATTACAATGATCTACTACAAGTAGAAATCGTATAAGAAATTTGTTTTTTTTTATTAGAACAGAATTTAAGAAAACTAATATTAATTAGCGCACATGGATCAGATAATTATTTAATTATTGAGCTTACATAGGTTGCCAATAATTTAGCGCACATGGATCGCCAATTTATTTCGTATACAAATATACAATGATCCCCAAATTACTTAAAAGTTGAAGTTTCTAATTTGCTCTATGTTGTTTTCGCTTTCTAAAGACTGTATTTCAGAGAAAGAGAAGAGAATAAAGGGAAGAGAGAGGAGGTGAAGAGCGATAAGATCAGATTTGGCCGAGGTCATTATCTTGCTCCGAAAAAAAAAAAAATCAAAGAAAAAGTGAAGGGAAGCAGAGGAGAGAAAGAGAGAACTAGCTGTAGAAAAACTCTAAATTTTTTCACCTCCGAATCAGAGTGTAGACAAAATAAATGGTTGCCGATCCCTTCTCCTTCCGTTCCTTTTCTATACACGGAGATTTTGTAAAGCACGCCCTAAAGCTAAGTAGAATTCGA
This sequence comes from Carex pumila, assembly GCA_033356055.1. Taxonomy (NCBI): domain Eukaryota; kingdom Viridiplantae; phylum Streptophyta; class Magnoliopsida; order Poales; family Cyperaceae; genus Carex; species Carex pumila. Next base: position 95,986 of record JARJHM010000674.1, on the reverse strand, counting down.
TGCCAACACTCAAATAATGATAACGTTGCCACTTTAATCAGATGGCATGTCTAAGAAAAAAGTATGAAAGTTCAAGGACTATAATGACAATCATTTAGAAGTTTAAGGACCAAATTGGAATACGTATAAAGTTTTATTATTTTAAGGACCGTTATAAAATTATTAAAATAGAAAATTGACAGAAAATTTTCCTCCAGAACTTATAGCATGTCAACTAATTTCAATTTAAAATCATTCCTACTCAGTTTTTCTAATGAAATGAATTTTTTTTTTTCTCCGAGAGTACCAGTACGGCATGAAAAATAGATTAGGATTTAGGACAACAAAACAACATTTTCCTAGAAAATAAGTGCCCAACGCTAGAAAAAAAAAAATCAATTCCGGTAAAGTAAAACTATTTGTGTCAATTTTCCTGCTGTCCTGAGTCTCCTGAGAGTATAAATTTCTAGAAAAGCAGTTCCACCGGGGGTAAACAGATTAACAGAACCATTTACCATTTGGATCCGAATCCTCCCAGGTACCTGATCAAGACAATTGAAACGAACGGGTCAGATTTACTATCATCCGATCGGGATTCGGGATGACAGATGGGGCAGGATAATTTTTGCTTTGAGATGCGTGCCAATCCATTTTGGACCGTCCGATTCAATTCCACTCAGTCAGGGAACCTGAGGGGATACGAATTCAGCCACTTACCAGGTTACCCATTTGGATTTTGGTCTACTTGCTCTCTCCGTCGCCCCATTCGCATCGAGACAGTGGTACCAACTCCCCCTCCCGTCTCATCAACGGGATCGGCGCACCTCATCTCTTCAGATTCAGATCCAGGGACGAATCAATTCATTGACGTTATTTCACGAGATCTTTATCCTACTTTGCCGTTTTTTCGAATAATTCGAGCATGGAGGCTTTCGAGAATTACTTCAAGAAAGCAGATTTGAATCAGGATGGGAAGATCAGCGGACAAGAGGCTGTTGCTTTTTTTCAAGGATCCGGCTTGCCCCAGCAAGTGCTTGCGCAGGTACCTTTGGTTGTTTTGTTTTCCGGTTCCGTATTTATTGTTCTAATTGAACTTTGACTACTAATTAGGAGCTTAACTAAACTGAAATTAGAAATGGGCAGTGGGTTTAAAAGAAAGCGCAAGTGCTAGTTCTGATTTCAGATGGAACTGTTTTGGGCATTGGTCTTTTTGCTAACTTGAAAAGATCACTTCCAAGTTTTTGCTTGTTGCTAGTGATTATGCATGCTTGTATAGTTTTCCTTTTGTTTCATTTGTATAATGTGGAGGAGAAAAGGTAAACTGAGGTGGTACAAAATAAATAATATGTACTATTTCTAAGATCATAACTGGTGTTACATGATATTCTTATTTACAGATCTGGATGTATGCTGATCAGAACAAAACTGGCTTCCTTGGCCGCCCAGAATTTTTCAATGCCCTGAGACTGGTTACTGTGGCACAAAGTGGGCGTGCCTTAACGACTGAGATTGTAAAATCTGCTCTCTATGGCCCAGCAGCAGCTAAAATTCCTGCTCCACAGATGAAGTCTGTAGGGCCCACACCTGCTCCACAAGTAACCCCCAGCCCCTCTGCTATGCCTCAAGGTGCCAACCCTGTCATCCCACCTTCTAGTCACATGAGTGCATCAACCCCGACCCAATATACGGGAGCACGGTCCCCACAAGTGACAGCTCCAAATTTGGGTCTGATGAGACCACCTCAGGCTACTCCAGTTCCTTCTCCATCGCCGCTTCAAGCACCAGGTGTCAATGCAGGATTGTCTGCTGTGCAGGGTTCTTCTCCATCCTCACTTCAGGCAGCAGGTTTCAGGCCAGGATTTGGTGCTTCTGTTCCGGCTTCTTCTGCATCTCCACTTCAAGCACTTGGTGTCTCCCAAGGATTGGGCCCACGTCCTCCAAGTCCTTCTCCCTCCCCACTTCAAGCGCTCAGTGCCACCCAAGGATTGGCTGGAGTAAGCACTGTGCCTGGCCCACGGCCTGTGACCTCAGGTACAATGGAACTATCGGTGGATTGGCTTGGTAACAAAACAGGGGGGGCTCAACCGAGGCCATCAACTCCATCAAATAGCAGCACAGATGTCTTCGGTCTATCATCACTTTCTAATACAATGGGCACAGCTCCAAGACCGCAAGTACAACCAACTACTGCCTCTTCTATCCCTCCAAAGCCGCAGGACCCATTCTTCTCTTCATTGACACAACCAATGCAACCGGCTCTGTCTCAAAATGGCCTCCCTTTGTCTACCTCGGGATTTGGGAATGACTCATTCCAGCAAAAGTCAAGTGCGTTGAGTGGAACCACAACTGCACGAAGTTCATCTCCTCAGATTAGTTTCTCTCAACTTGACCCTTTGAGGTCTACTCAGGTTGCAACCTCAGGTGGTACCAGTAGTAACCAGGTTCAACAGACCCAGGCACAAGCAAGTGTTGGTGCTGGAGTTTTTGGTTCGGGCTCAGGACAGCCACAACCCCAGTGGCCAAAAATGACTAAATCTGATGTGAATAAGTACACTAAGGTGTTTCATGAAGTGGACAAGGATAGAGATGGGAGGATCACTGGCATGGAGGCTCGCAATTTGTTTCTTAGCTGGAAGCTCCCTAGAGGTGCACAGTTTCTTAGTGTACCATGCATTTTTCTGTAGCACTCTTGAATCCCGTGCTGCAGCTTTCATCTAAACAAAAACTATAGTTTATCAAATAACCGAGTATCATATGGTTTCTTAGTTTAGAGACACAAGTGAATTTCAGATTTCAGAACTGATATAGTGAAGTCTGCTTCACTTTGTACTGTTGTATGGGCTTGCCAAACTTTGACTTTTGAAATAGCAGAGTCAAAAGTGTGCTCGAGACTCATTTGCATAGTTGGCCTTAAATTATAATTGCACAGTTGAGGATTACTCAAGGGGCTTGGTTGTAGTTTTAATAACTGCAATATTTCAGTCGGCAGTACCTTGCCATGGTAGCATTCTTTGAGTGAGGAGTTGGGACTATTAGAAACAAAAACTGGCTGATCATTGAGCTTAGCAGGAAAAACTGAAATTTAAGCTTCACTAATAGATACTTAATTTAGCCAAAATGACATATTGATCATTCTGTTCTAATTTTACCTTTTTGGTAATGGACAGATATATTAAAACAGGTGTGGGACTTGTCAGACCAGGATAGTGATGGTATGCTTAGTCTCAGAGAGTTTTGCATTGCACTTTATCTGATGGAGAGACACCGGCAAGGGTCTACTTTGCCGAAATCACTCCCTGATTCACTCAGATATGATGAAGCACTGCTCCAGGCCACTGGCTTACCTGCAGCAGCATATGCAGGCCCCACTTGGCAACAAAATCCCGGTAATCACTCTGCTCTTCTAACTTGTGAAAAAATAACCAATGATATGAGGGAATATCACCTGTTAGATTGATCTTGCGGGTACTCTGTATGGAATGTCCTTGTCTCGTTTGCCAACAAAAATTGCAATTTTGACATTTGACCTCTTTAAGTTGCAAAACACCCCCACTAAATCAAGTGTCATATTTCTTAGTACAGTTATATAACTTAAAATATTTTTCTTGTCTGATCAGCAATGACAAATAGAGCTCCAGGAGCAGTTGTGGTCCCGGGTATGGGGACCATGAGGCCCCCAATTCCTGGGCACATGCATCCTCATATGAAAGCAGGTCATGGAAAGCTAAGCACGCCTGCTGTGGATAATAATCACACTGCTGTCAGTAGGGATGCACCTGTTGCCATAGCACCAGAAGCTCGGGATGCGGTGGCTGCTGACAGAAAGGCATGTTTTCTTTCACTGGCTATGTGATGACTATGATCCAAGAGTGCTACAGTAGGTCTGCTATATGACAAAGCAACACCTTTTACCTGTTACCTGTAATTACTTGCTGGTTGGAACATGTATAAGGATATTAAGCCTTGCTAAAGCAATTTAACAATAATTGTAGTATCCCAATTTTTTTTTTTTTTTGGAAATGAGGCTATAAAGCCCGTTTCATTGCAGAAACTTAGATTACAGAAACATAATAGAGTCTTTAACAGAGATATGTTAATATCGCCCCTGTCAACTAAGCAAAAAAACCACTAATACGATAATAGAGATGGTATAACCAACACAACAGAAATCACAAGATAGAGCTGATCACAAGCAGCAAATATGACAGAGTTCCAGAATGTGAGATAACTAGAGAACTAGATAGATTGTAGTATCCCAATTAAAAAACTAAACTACTGTTCTGAAAGCTTTGGACCTGTCCTGTAAGAATCTGGTGTGGACATGATATTGGAGATCACATTCAAGTACCAGAGCAGCCTTTAGTAGTTGCTATATGGCCTTACTGGGTTTTCATCCTGGCAATTTAAATCCTTATATAAATACTATAATGTCTGTATGTTAACATGACTTGCATTATCTTACTATTACAAATTTATCAGTTTCTTGAAGTGATAATATTTCCTACTATCTGTGACCTTTAACAGTCACATTAAGGGTTTCATTTGTGTTTGGTGCTTTGTCATGTTAAACGTTCTTAATGAAAAGTATCAACACTTTTGGTGCTAAATTTAGGCTGCAGAAAAGCTGATCCTTGATTCAAAAGAGAAGATAGAGTATTATCGTACTATGATGCAAGAGCTTGTAAGCACTCTTTTCACTTGCCTTTGTATATTATTTTTAGAATGTATTTGCTTATTTGATCTTAAATTGGAAATATTTTGTTTGTTTCGTGCTTATGAGTATAATTCTGGTTCTTTTATTTTTGCTGAAGGTTCTTTACAAAAGTCGCTGCGACAACAGGCTTAATGAAATTACTGAAAGAGCATCATCAGACAAACGTGAGGTAATGTTATGGTTTCATATGTCTCGTGGAATATGACTTTTAGTATATTGTTTCGTAAATGAAAAGAGCAGTGTCCCTGTCGGGTTATAAACTTTGTAACTAAATATGAGATTTGGATATCCTAATTTGAAGTTGGTGATTAAGAAAATTGCCTAGTAAGCACTTGGTTGGAATTTTAATTGATATAACAGCATTTTGATGACTTTGGGTTTTAATTGGGGCTTAAACAGCATTTTCCCAGCCAAATTAACAATCAAATCCAAACATTTACCAATTTGCTTGGTCATTGTTCTGGCCAATACTGAACCTGTAAGGTGTTGCTCTCTGAGATCTTCACTTTACCTATTGTTGTTATAAATTCCGTTTGTTTTAAGATTCTTTCTAACCCGGCTTATGTACGTACCTAAGGTTGAATCAATAGCCAAGAAGTATGAAGAGAAATATAAGCAAGTAGGGGAGATAGCATCTAAGCTGGCAGTGGAGGAGGCTACAATTCGCGATGTTCATGTTAGTTCATTTCTCTCTGAAACAAGTTGCTCTGGTAAAAGTGTTTATTGCCGCTCCATTTCATCTTAGGTTTCACAATTATCTTAACAGGAAAGAAAAACTGAGCTGCAAAATGCAATTGCTAAAATGGAACAAGGTGGAAGTGCTGATGGATTGCTTCAGGTAAAACTCTGCTCTTTTGTATTTCGTACTGCTACCAGACCGGACTAGCATTGTACTGTTGCATTGTTGTCACATCTGCTATTATGAGATGATTTCAGGGGTTAGTTTTGCTACAACTTAATGTTTAGTCCTCAATTCTTTGTAATAACACAGTGTGGCCAACTGGTTTTCAATATTTAGGATTGCCTCAATTTTTTTGATAGTACAATGTGGCCAACTGGTTTCCAATATTTAAGATTGCACATTTGTATTCTGTAATATCTTTTCCTCTATTCATTTGTTATAATAATAGGTTCGTGCTGATCGAATCCAATATCAACTGGAGGAGCTCGAGAGGGCTCTGGCTGAACGGTGCAAGCATTTTGGGCTGAGTGTAAATCAATCTGCTTCAATTGAGCTGCCTTTTGGTATTATCTGGCATATCTTGGCTTGCATATTGTTGCAATCACCGTATTTTATTTCTCTGCTTTTATAATCGGTTATGTATGTCCCAAGTAACTTTTGCTTGTTTCTTTTTTTAGGCTGGGAACCTGGTGCCCCAGAGGGTGCAATTGACTGGGATGAAGATTGGGATAAATTTGAGGATGAAGGTGATTTTTATTCTGTAAATTTATTACTGAAAGTTGTGCCACAATGTACTTCTCAGAGGGTGGCCAACCATGAACCCGACCGGACCTAATGGGTTGGTTATTCTGGTTTAGGCCCACCTTATCTGACCCTTTACAGGTCAGGTCCGGGTGAACAGGTCTTGACCCAACCAGATCCATCTGTTCCCACTGGGCCCTGTGGTCAGGATCTGAGTTAGGCTGGAAACAAGGAAATAAAAGATAATTTGAAAAGAACTACCAAATGCAACTACCAATTCGACCCCTCTTTGTAAAAAAACAGTGATTATAAAAAAGTAGTGAATAAAACAAGTAAACTATGAACTTGGTGAACCATATAGATCAGGTCGAATTGACCTGTTACCTGTCAGGTGCAAGTCGGGTTGGGTCTGATCAATTTAAAGTATTATTTAAATGTTGGTGACCCAACCCTGTGTTACAAATAGCGCTAGTGGTCTGTAGCGGAGAGGTGCAGTCAAGGCTATATCGAGACTATGATGGCTATGGTGGAAGCTATTCAATGTAGTTTCAATAGTATTTAACCTATTATTATACCATGAGTCTTAATTATACTATCAAATCACACAGTTATAAGTTTATAACAATAAATTATTAGGAGGCTCAAAAAAGGAGATGGAGCTGAGAACTCAGATCATATTATATCTTTGTAGCCAGTATGAAACTGAATCATGAGTTGACCAGGACAAATCATAAAATATGTTGATGAAAATCTACGTTGAAACCTAAACTTCTCCTTGTAATCAATATTGGACCGATCTTTCAATAAATTAGTTATTCTTTAAATAGAAGCTTTCAGAAATATTTTCAACATTAGTTGGCCTCCATTTTACACTGCAATCAGTTGGCTTTTAATGCTAACCTTAATACATAAACAGCCTAGAGAAAAGCAGTATTGACCTATTAGGACAATTCTTTTTTGCAAATTTTTAGGTTTTATGGTCGTAAAGCCCAACACCACAGAGGTGGAGCACGTGGCTCCTTCTGAGAACAAGACCCCTTCTCTTTGGAACGATGACGATTCATTGGCTGACGGCTTTTCTCCAGTTGCTTCCTCTTCAAACGGCCATCATAAGAACAGGACTTTCAGTGTGACTGACTCTGAATTGAACTATGATCAAAGCGAAGAGTCTTTGGCTAGCCCTGGTGGAAGAAGCACATTTGAAAGCCCGTTTGTCTCTTCCCCTCGAATAAAGGATGATCTCAGGTACTGTGTACTTGGTCTTCATTTTAAGGTTATTGCAACTTATGAGGAGTATTTTATGGTAGTTTTTTTTTTTTTTATTATCTTTTATTTTTCCTCTCCTTTTCTGTACATATTTGTGTGGACTTGGGAATCCCAAAGGAGAATGAGGGGCATAATCAGTGCTTGAGCCAGTTATTTTTTCAGTCCTGGTACTGTTTAACACTTGATCCACCGATATACGAAGTGACATTGGCAAGAGTTTTACCCAGCATTAGCCTCAAATAGATGTGGCAAGGCTGGCACGTGCTGTATTGGGTACAGGGAACATTGGTCAAATTGGATTTTTTTTTTTTAATTTATTTGTTTCTCTCTATTTCGTATTAATAAGGCTTCACTGACTTATTTTTACTATTTCGGTAGTGATCGTGATGGTGCTGAATCTAGCATTTTTGGAGACAAGTTTGCAGATGGGCCTTCATGGAATTTTGATGATACAGATACTGACTCGGTGTGGGGCGCAAATACCATGGCATGTTCACTCCTTCCAACTTCACTATACCATCTCTAAAAATGATATCTTGTATTTTAGGAACTAAATAAATGATATAAAAAGGGAATAAATATATGGCACTCACAGTTAACTAGATTTCTTTGTACCCTCCAATGCAGGATACCGACACTCAAAGGAACTCTTTCTTCACCTCAGGAGATGATTTTGGGCTGAATCCAATCCGCACAGACTCGCCAAGTGCCTCTAGTGTCTATGGCAAGAAGAAGAGCTCATTCTTTGACGACTCTGTTCCGAGCTCTCCTGCTTTCAGTGCTTCTGGTTTTTCACCCAAATTTAATGATAACTCATCCTTTAACTACGGCGGATTTGACTCATTCAAGACTGAAGACAGTGGGTTCTTCCCACAGGATAGTAATCGTTTTTCCAGGTTTGACTCGATGGCCAGCTCCAAGGGGGACACACTGTCTCGGTTCGACTCTATGAGAAGCACTACAGATTTTGGTCACAAGCGCACATTTGATTCGTTTGATGATAATGACCCTTTTGGCTCTACTGGACCTTTCAAAGCTTCTGGATCTGGATCCCCTCCACGATTCTAAATTTTCAAGATGTTTTCTGAAGCATTCTTTGATTCTTCTATTTGTGGAAGACAAACGCGCCAAGTGCAATGGTGAATATATAAAGGTGAAGGTTTTTTGTAAAGCTGTGTGTCATGTTTCTCTTTAATATGATATGATTTCTCTTGTTCTCTGGTGAGGGGTTGGTGGTTTGTTAGTAGTGTAGGTTGTGTATGTGAAGGACATTTCCTTGTTTTCAGCTCTTTGTTTTATTAAAACTGTTTGAAAATGAGTTAATATTATTTCTTTTTGGCCTTCCAAATTTTCCTTGGGTGGTGTTGTGATATAAATGATCTATCATTGTTATAGAACACAAGCTTTAGTTTTTTCTTGGTTCTGTAATAATTACATTAAAATAGCGGGAACTTGTGTACTGATCTTTTTTGTTGGTACTTGGCTATGGAGCAAAAATATATTAATATCTATATTCTTGATGATAATTAAAGCGGCAAAATATATCTCATTTTCTATAGTTTCCTAATATTCTCTACGTTGCCTTTTATATTAGCGGACCTTTCTACCTGATACTTCATCTTCCTTTTTTCCTTTTTTTCGTACTTTTGTTTTCTACGGTTTACAATTCAAATACCAAACTACGGCAGTGTTGGAGGAAATTTTATTATTTAAAAGGTGCTGAAAGTATTACAGCAAATAGAAATTTTGACAATTTGACATTTTGGATTAAAGGTTTTTTTATGTCAGAACCAATTACACAAATAGAGATTGAGTTGTAGACTTATAGTCGCACAATCTTTCTATCAGTTCACATGTCCAAATCACAAAATACATCAGATAGATGCCTATTTAGTTTTGGCAAACAAAAGCAATGTCTAGAAATTACTTCTGCTATTACAGACCATAATCTAAATAAATTAAACAGTCAATCCAGAAGTCCGTATTGCCTCAATGTCATTTGGTAGCCAGGCTGGTACTAGCTCCCTTGTCTGACTCTTGATAATACATGTCCAGTAGGCAGCAAGTGATCAAAGAAATTATAAGATAGTGGTTCTAAAGGATTTCTTATGGACATTTTGAAAGTATAATTCATTTCTAAGCTTCTAAATTGTATAGCAAAAAGCACTTAATATTTTCAGGAAAGCAGTTTGATTGTCCCCCCAATTGACCAAGCAAATTCCACTATATCTCGAAAAGTATGCCAATTTTTATATACTTGTTGAGTTTGACCCATCCAAAACCAAATATGCTATACAAGAGGACATGTGACAAACAAATGGGTTGTGGTTTCCTCTGCCTCACAGAATTGACAAGTATTATACCTACCCATCCTCTCTTACTAAGATTTTGTTTGGTCAGTATTTTGTTTCTAGCAACCAACCACATGAATATCCTAATTTTATAAAGTATTGGTATGTTCCACCATAATATAGGTGCTACCCCACTAGAAGTGGTGAATTTATACGAGGATTTAACTGTGAATTTCTCTGAGGTCTCCCATTTTCAAGCCATAGTACTAATCTTATTAAGAATAGATTACCACTCATTCAGTGTTATATGATCAAATTTGACAGCTTGACATCGTCTTACAATTAAGAAACTTATAGCATCTCCTTTTATTTTATATTCTAATAGTCTAGATATATGTATTGTTTTAACAATTCATAACCAAATTCATATCCGTATTATTTTTCTAATACAAATACAGATAATTTGTTTATGAAAACGGATAGTATATTTATGAATAATATACAAACATAGCACGAGAAACGGATTCCCGTCTACACACCTAGTTCCAAGTCTGCAACTTGCCATTCTTTGATTTTGAGTTTTGATTTGTCTTTTGTCCATCTTTAGAGTTTCTCGACCTTCTTGCTTTTGATCTTTTATGATTGATTGATAGTATTTTTTGTTTTTTTGAACTTTTAATCCATAGAAGATAATTCAATATATCCTACAAAATTTGATCATATATTTACCCATATCATGCCATACAAACTAATTCAAAAACATGAACTTTGCTTTTAATATGACCGCTTCTCGTCCACATATATGCCAATGTATATTTTTTAATTATTCTAATTATATTTCGACCACTTGTTAAAGTTTTCTAACTGAATAAAAGACTTCTGATGTAAAACCGGCAGACAGTTTATATTATCAGTTAAGTAAATTTTTAGGCAGATATTCTGAAAAAACTCAGCAGACATTAACTGGCAAAGGCACAGTGATGAAACCAGAATGGCCATTTACAACTTATTGTGTGCCTTATCAATGTCTGGTATGATACACAATTCATCTCCAAAACCCCGAATCAAAGTAAAGGAAAATAATATCCAAAAGTTCATATGCCTACTATCAGGGAATCAAAATCTGTGAAGTTTTCAAGTAAATCAAGAGATGCCAAACCCCATGTTTTTTTAAATGTCACCTCCATTTATCTAAACCTCGCTACAAACTCTTGATTTAGGTGGCACCGCTTCCATTAAGCATCTCAAGCACAGCAAGAGCAGCCTTCTGGAATCGCTCCCTGTCCTCCTCTAACATTCTCCCTTTCTCAGAGACGCTCTCCTTGCATTTCTCCATGTCAGTTGCTATCTCTGCAATGCTTTGGTCCACTTCACTGCTCCCACGTTTTTCAAAAGAATCAGTATAATTACACAATACATTCCGATGTATTCTGATAATACTGATATATTTAACAGAATTCACTGGTAGCCAGTTAAGAACACAATATATCACATGCATCCAGCAATGTAAAAATAATAAATACTACCACGGGCATCTTCAAATTGTTATTGATATAATGTTATCAGGGAATAGCTTATATATATCTTTTTGAAGAAGTGTATATGAAATTTGATATGGATGAAAAGAAACCTGGTCATCTTAAGCATGTTTTGCATTGCACCCTGAAGCTGATTTGATATATCTGTTTCACCACATAAGAGAAAGAATATAAATATCACTCTATTATTGTCCAAAATCCAAATTAACATAATGTTTCAATAATATCGTAATTATGCACAAGTAGGAGGAAATCAGATAGATTTTGAATATTCAAACAGAGAATGCATTTGAATGTTGAAACTGCACGCTAATAAGCAATTGAACCTCCATATTTCAAAATAACAAATTAAGGACTTCGATTTTTAGAATATATTACAATTTGAAGGCATTCAACGTAATCCTTTATTGAAAGAGATCTGCGATCACAAATGACAGTGAAGACATCAATTGGCCATGTATCTAGAGTCCAAAAAATGTTGAGACACGAAACAAGAAAAATAGTTTCGAAGTATAGTTAAACCCCAGAGCAAATCAATCACATCTACAATTATTGGCAGATATTTAGTTGCATAATCCAAGCAAAATTAGCAATCAAGTATGGAAAACACTTAATAGCTTTCCGAGCAGATCTGATTTGATAAAATCACTCTACTCAGATACTTACCAAAGTTCAGATTAAACTATAAATAGAACATATTTTAAAAAATAATAGATTCAAAATAGAAAATAAAGATAAGAATAAGAGATCACAAATTCGCAATAGAATTTTCCCACAGTTGTGAACACAAAAAATAATAACACATCCATCATTATTGACAAAATTAATCAGATTATCTGAGAAATTAGCAATCAAGTACAAAATACCGAAGTGATCCTAAACTACAAATTGAACAGATTATTCATATCTACAAATTCAAAATCGAAAAAAAGGAAAGAGAGATTTCAGTAGAATTTGCGTAGAGCTGTGATAAGAAATTCAGATATCGTGTGATCTATTAATCAGATCGGAAGCATAACTCGTAGGATACAATCTAAGAACTCGAAACATGCTTATGTAGATATATAATCGGAGAGTACCAATGAGGAGAGATGAGATCGGTGATTCAGCTTCTTCACCAGGGACGAGCGCATTGTTCTCCATCTCTAGTTTCTCCCCCCCCTCTCTCTCTGTAATCTATAATATAGCTAGAATTAACGAGTAGGGTGCGCGCGCGCGTTGAAAGATAATTGAAGGCGCTCCGTTTGATTTTCCTTTATAACAACGGGTAGTGATATTCACTGCGGTACCGGACGGCGTATAATAGCCAATTAGAATATCAAATCTGTTTTGAGATTCGCGTCAGAATAAAACATACGTCTTCGATCTCATTTTACATGGTCCGGTACCGTGTTGGATCTGAATTCCTTAATGGAGGGGATCGGATGAAAATGAAAAAAAAAAATGCATCCCGCCGGTTCACTCACTACTCACTGCGTCGGAAATTTTCTATCTATAGAAATTATTATATTAAGTCTAAGATTGTAAGAAAATAAAAAGAGTATATTATTTTAAATAAATATAGAAAGATCAGATTTATTGAGACCGATCAAATTTTATGGATCGAATTCAATAATTCAGATTCAAATAGTATGTATTTCTGAGATCATCTGTGGTCTGTGCATGAGGGCTTGATTCTCTTCTAATCAAATGGTCTGGATTCACACTAATTAATATTTGAAATTTGAATCATTGAGTCTGATTCATAATATTTGAATCGGACTCAATAAATTTGATCTTTCTATATTTATTGAAAATAAAATACTCTTTTTATATTTGTACATCTGAATTCAATAATTTTTATAGATAAAAGAATCCCACTGCCTCACTTGTTGGAAGAAACTCATTCGAAACCTTATAAAACTTAAAATATGAAATACCTCCTGGTGAATAAAAATGTTATCCGTATTTCATTTCCCCTAAAGTGGGGCGGATTTAAGCATGGAAAAAAAAGGGTAAGCCCCTTGTAATTGTAAAATTTATAAGTTCATCCATTAAATATTATAAAATTGTTATGCTTTCATCAATACTCTTTAGTCTTTTATAAAATAAAAATTACACTACATGAAACTTTTCATCTCCTTCAATTTCAATTTTCTAATTTCGTTCCGGTTAAACACGTGAAGCGCTAATTGACTTCATTTTCACGTGGAGCAGCTAGAGAAAACGGACAGACACGTAAATAGCGCAACAGATGTATGCATGCCCGTTCTTTAACTTCCACGTGGAGCAGCTAGAGAAAACGGCCAGACACGTAATAAACAGATCACTCGTGTCACTGACACGTGTTCTTTCCGGCCTTTCTTCAAACAAACAAACAAACCGCTCTCAAAACTTTTTCTTTTCTTATCCTTTGCAAAGCCAAAAAGTAAAATCACTTCAATTTTAGCTTATCGTCATTCAAGAATCAAGATAGATGGCTGATCGCCAGTGCGACGACAGATGCGGTTGTCCGGTCCCTTGCCCTGGTGGCGTGGCTTGCAGGTCTCTTTTTTTGCTTCCTTTTTTTTTTGGTTTCTTAGCCTACTCATTTTGGTCTGTTATATACTTAAATTCATTGTTTTAATGGTCCTTTGTTAAAGTTTATAACAGAGTAGTTTTGACTTCATGCAGTGCACAGACTATAGAATCAAAACAACACTGTATATGGTTCGTGTTCTACATGAAGCGAAAACTGCTCTGTTAAAGTCTTTACCCCTTAATACGTCGGTTGTAAACTTGTAATTGATGTCTGTGTTTCTTAATTCGAAATCGCACCATCCAGAACCTAATTATTTGGATTCTATATATTTCCTTAAATCTTTCACATTTTTTACAGTTGCAGGACAGATCGAACCAATATTGTGGTCGGGGCCCACACTACATGTACATGCGGGGAGCACTGCAGCTGTAGTCCTTGCTCGTGCGGGAGGGTCGGGACAGGAACCGGAGCTGGTAAGGCTACTTGCACATGTGGGCCGGACTGCACCTGTCAGACGTGCACAGCCTAAGGCTGTCTCAGAAAGATGTAATTTCCACAACTCTGTTGGTGAACATGTAGAGTTGTTCTGTGTGTATATGTTCTGTAAATAGCCTGTAATAATAACAGGAAAACATGGTGTGGTGAAATAAAATCTACTGTTACGGTGTGTGTGTGTGTGTGTGTGTGTGTGTTTTTTTTTTTTGACATTAGCCCGTAGGCACACACTCACAGTTACGGTGTAGACCTTTTTATGTTATGTAAAATGAACCTTAGATGGAACAGGACAAGGCATTTTTCTAATTTTTTTTTTTCCCCTCGTCTTCTGGTTTTTGTTTCTTTTAGTGACTCCAATGTCTAAGAAATCAAAAATTTGTCAACTATAAACATACAACACAATTTACAACCACAATCGGAATTAATCGAGCAACTACGAGAAAAATACAAGTTCGCCCAATCAAAAACATCTACAGTAAAAATGTTCATTCCTAGCTCCTTTATTTGTGTGTAATCTCACCAATGTTGACGAGTGCATCCCAAAAGAGCTCTTCAATCAATTCATCTGATATCTCCAATCCAATCTCTGTTTCTAACTCATTCAATTCCTGGCTAAACGCATTACACCAAGAATTGTCTCTTAAATCTCCATAGATCAGACCGTCCAGAGAATGCGATACGTCCTCATCTGGCTGGATCAGCCTTTCTATCCGGCACCACAATTCGTCCAATAACCTCCTGCCATGTGGAACACCCATGTACCATTTCTTGAATGGCAAAACCTTTGTTAGCACCTCGTTGGTTAAATCAAATAGTATTTTGTGGGTTACTGCAGGTCCCATTTCTGAAGCATCAGTTGATGTGAAGATCTCCTCTACTTTGTCAAAAACCCATTTTGGAATTGGCATGGTGAGCATGTCGCACCTTGAAATATCCGGATTAAGTTTCTGGTTTACGTACAATCCGGCATTGACAAGGATAGATTTTACATAGGACTTCTCATGGCTTTCTGGCGTGGTGGTTTCAGCAGTTATAATTTTTTCGATTTTAGGTTTGTAAGGTTTACCGAGGTTGACTTGTTCCTGCATCAAGCTTAGTGCTGTAAGAGATAGAGAAGCAAGAATTAGTATCTTCTGATATTTTGAGATAAAAAAAAGGTGGAAAACACAAAAAGGAAGAAAAAAATTTACAGAAAAAAGAAGGAAAACAAATATTACTGGGACCGATTGGTGGCATCTCTTTAGATGCTACTGTCGAAAAATATTCGTCAGCGAAAGAAGCATCCAGTGGGGACACAGGACTTGGGTAACCAGCCCTGCACATCTCATCCCTGGGGCTATTGCATACAGATGCTGGACTCGGCGGTACCTCTGTAAAGTTTTCCTGTCACCATATCATAACACCAAATGAACACAATAACTTAAAAAAAAAATTCTCATGAAATCAAAGAAAATATAAGACAAAATAGTTGCACGCTATCCAATTGACCATTATACCTTGTTGGTGTTGACAAAATTATTAGGTCATTGATCCCTATCACAATGTCTAAAAATCAGGGAGAAATTCAGAGGAAAAGAAAAGGAGAAAGAGGCTAGTATACAGGTACCGGTAGATTTGCAGATCAGTACTAGAACTGATCAGCATGGTATCAAAACTCAAGATCTTAATCCTTGGTTTAGATTCATACTGCATGGACTCATTTATTCAGGTGTATCAGAAAACTTATATAATAACCAGTTCAAACTGGTATCAATCTCATCTAGTTCAGCCACTTCATAACACCAGCACCAAAAAAAAAGAACCTAAACTTCTTGCAATCTAAAACAAACCTGCACGAATCCTGAATTCATGATCACGGATGGTGTTGTCACAAAATTCTGTACCGGCATAAAACCCTCCATAGTCTCCTCATCTGCTGATTGGATCCTCTTGCGAAAAAGCCACCTCCTCAATCCGAGATTGTGTGTAAAATTTCCAACCCTGCTGTTGGCGGCAAAGGCATCCTTTCTTGTTTTCCCTTCATGCTCACACCCTGCCTCATGCTTTCTCCGCAAGCAGGCCCTCACTGACACATGTGGCTCTTCTGACAGGAGCTTCACAAAGGCGGTACCTGATACCTGTCATTACAAAATTCTACAGATCAGAATCTAGCTAAAATCTTAAAGAGGCTCAGTAAAAATTACCAAAAATCTACTGGTTGTAACCATACCGGTGCCGAAAATGATCTCACAAGATTCCTTGGTGACGCTTCCCCTTCTTCAAAAGATTTTGTGTCTGATTGGGTTGTTGATTTTGCTTCTTCCCGGTTTTTTACCTTTTTGCCCCTCTTTTTAACCTCATATGTTGGTTTTGTACTCCTCAAAGGAGCAGCAGCTTCTATCTCCCTCTTTAGCACACTCTTTATTTTCTCTGACAACAAACTCTTTGTGTCCCCATTCTCTTGCAAACCAATGGCACTTTTTCCATATGACCTGGCTGACTCTGACCGGGTGAGTGTACCATTCAAGTCTTGTACTACTGTCTCCCTTATTTGGTTTGCTATACTTCTCGCAATCTGCTTTGGGTCAGTTTTCTCTTTTTTAGATTTCCCTTCTATTTCTAGTTTAAGTTTATTCTTTACCTCCTCTAGAAAATCCGTCATGTTATTTTCCCTTTTCATTATCTCAGGTGATGGTATTGTTGATTCTTCCATGTCAAATGCCATCTCAGGACAGGGTTTAAGGATCACAATCCTTGTTGGTGAGGGAGATCTCTCTCCAGTCGGTAAATGGATCAAATCCAATCCGGGTTTAGAATTCTCCTCGGAAAAGGTTTCTTTTCCTTTCTTTGTTTCATTGAAGGATAGGGATTGAACAAACTTTTGTTTGCTGAAATTTTCCAACTCGAGACTTCTGGAATGTTCTAGAAGCTTACTAGCTTGCCATGCCTCAAATTCCTTCTTGAATTTCTGAAGGGCCTCTTCTTGTGGGTGTTCTCTTGAGTGAGGCTTTGAGTGAAATAATTCGCGCCTTGTCTTGCTTCTGTTTCTAGAAGCTGAAGTACTGGCCTCAATTGGATCTATTTTTTGTATTGGTACCTTGTTTGTTTCTTTTGGTAATGGCTCCATACCCATTAATCGGGCTACTACACTTGGTCTTCTAGAACAATCAGTTGCTTTGTTGGAAATCTCCTCTTCAATCAATTTCTTCATAGGTGCGTTGTTAGCACAGAAGCTCGATTTAGAGCAATGCCTCATATGGCAAGAGTACTACAATAAAAAGTATATACTATATGTTATGGCATTATGACAATTACCAAATATTAATTTCATTGCTTAGGTCTTCTTCTGTCACACTTGGAATAAAAAATGTGCAGAAAAAAATTAAGTGAATTTAGTTTTGGTTATTTTGATGTTATATGTTGCATAGGAAAAGAGGAAAGCATATATTTTATTAAAGGCTTACCAAAAAATTGACCATCCTTGTACTTATTTAGCTTAGGTTTTATATATTATTATTATTAATGTGTCACTGTTGTTTAGACATACGAATTAATTTTATTCACCTAACTTTTAGTATTTTTTGTATGACAGTATGAAACTAAGACTCCCATAAAATTAGAAAAAAAAAATCAAATAGTGATCCCAACACTATTCCTTTGGATAATAGAACAACTAACTGATGAAATTTAAAGGTAACACTAACTAACTGGTATATCATCATGAACCACACTGTTGCTCTGACATGATTCTGAAGTAAATTCAACACTGTTCCTTGGAGCTTCTACACCTGAAATATGATGCCACATATATGAATTAAAAGTCTCGGTACTTTTATGCAAAGCAGCGGACAGAACGTAGAAATTTCAAACCTAACATATTTAAAAAAAAAAACATTGCTATATGAGTCCCCACCAAA
Source organism: Carex pumila (assembly GCA_033356055.1). Lineage (NCBI taxonomy): Eukaryota > Viridiplantae > Streptophyta > Magnoliopsida > Poales > Cyperaceae > Carex > Carex pumila. The sequence continues at coordinate 77,884 of JARJHM010000674.1, read as the reverse complement.
GGATACAGTTTCACACCAAAATTAGATTTCTTGATAGATATATTATATTTTACTGACATAACATCAGCTACAAAATTGGGTAGCAGACTAAACATTAGATCAACCAAATAAAAGTAATTTAGGAATACAGACATGTATGAGTTAAAGTTTCAGTCAGTATCAACTGTGCCTTGATCAACAAAGCTGTAATGGAATCTGGTAGTTTTATGAAATAAATGCCTTAAAAGTATCAAGTGGTGTCTCACTCTCAATTAACATACCTTCAGTATTCCTTCTGTGCAGATATGGCAATTTTCGAGGTGTTACAACATTGCCCTGATTGAAATCCAAGTACTGTAATATCCCAGCCATGCTTTTGTCTTATGAAAACTATTACTGAGTGGATTGATCTGCAGAAAGACCAAAGAATTCTTCAAACGAGCTTATTCTCTACCTGCATTTTGTCGAACACCTCATAGTCAATATTCATATAAAAAAAAAGACTTCTATTATTGAATTAAATTACGAGTTAATCAGTAAAAAGAACAATGTTCAAACTAATTCAATTGGTAAAATTTCTTAAACGGAGCAACAGATGCAAAGCTTCAACGCATAAAGAAAAGCAGGAAACATCATTGCTGTGGGTGTACACATACTCACAAAAACTTGATTGAGAAAAAAAAAATCAGTAGTGGAATCAACACTCACTCAATCATTTAAGCTAAGATCAGATCCTGTTTCTCTAATAACAGAATCCTTAATAACAATTTGAGATCATACCTTCATTCTTTCTCATCCAACGGAGGAGGAGGATACAGAGAGTAGTATCTCCATGAAGAGGAACAAGGAGGGATGCAATGCAACAGGTATGCTTTTAGTACAGCAGCACATGAAAGCGAAAGCAGGCTTTGCAATAATTTTTCTCTTTTGTTTTCAGTATTCTGCCATCTTTTGCTCTGATTCTGACTTTCGCCACTTATTTTACCCCCCGCCGTCAGAAAAAGGGTGGGCCTTTATTGCTTAGCGCTTCTTTTTGCAGTTGAATGGGTAAAAGAAGAGGAATAATGTAAATTCGCTGTTTTTTGCTTTTAGGACAGCTCAGTGAAGCGAGGATTGTTGGTTGATTATTGCTTCTCTCTGTCATAGTCTCGTATCTTGCACTGGCGGCTTGGCGCCATTTCTTATTACTGTAACTTCCGGTAGGAGAAAATTTTATTATGTTTTTACATACGCAAATTTAGTTGTATTATGAAACAACCCCTGGTGTGTAGCCCCAAATACATTCACATGTTACATGTATTATCAATTTATCATAACGAATACGTATTGTATACATGTCTAAATTTTTACATGCTATCGTTATTTAGGACATCTTAAATTTATATAGCTACTATTTTCTTTACTTCTCTTTGTGCTTTGCTTATTCAAATACCCTACTATTTTTTACTGAAAGAAAAGGATGTTGTAAAAAATTTCAAACATAACGATAGCATGTCATTAATTATGTACGTTTTTTTAATTTATTTTTTTAGTAAAATTGGAAACAAGTCGGCTAATTATAATATTCATAAAAAATATACTCAGATGGAAATTAAAACTAACATCTTTGCAAAAACTGGAATCAAAGCAAATATGAGGCCATATACGAAAAAAGCAAATGAAAATTAGGAAATTGGAAGAATGCTTGGAACTTCCTGGAATTGCACATGGGTGCCCTGCCTCTGTACCTCATTAGTCATAATTCAGCCAACATTCTACTGTTATTTAATAATTATAGATTAGCAATTTGGATTCTCTGAAACGCTTATGGTATACTATACTGTATGTCATTTGCATGTTGGTTCCTGATGCGAGTAACTTCAGCTTTTATATGTTTTTTTACTTTAGATATCTCATAGCATTAACAATTATGTGCAGTTGATGATAGGTTTAAATGGAGAGTTCGAATAATCAAAATTAAATATATGTTATCAGGGTGGATCTGGGGGAGGGGCAGCTATTCCCTTCTGGATTTTGAGTTTTAGTAGGGCAACTATTCCCTTCTGAATTTTGAGTTTTAGTGGAGATCGGATGTTCCAATCAACTTTGTATTCCTTGAAAAAAATTGTTTCTTTCTGAATCTTTGAATTGTAATTTGGGTTAAATTAGATTTAAAATTGTTTTATTTTTTTAATTATAATTAATAATTATAATTATATGTTACAGAATTAGAAATTATAAGTCAAAAATATTGAAAAGTACAAGTTAAAAGTAGTTGATGAATTTAAATATGATTAGTTATTTAAATTTGATTTAATATTTTTTTTTTGCCTTCCGATGAAAATCCGCCCCAGCATGTTATATTGTGTTGAAATCCGCCACAAGTTGCCACACCCCGTGGCATGTATATGTTCTTCCTTTTATCTTCTGTGACAATTGGAAATGATGGCCTTTTGTTATTAAAAGTGTTGAAGATGTCGTATAGAATTCAGTTACACGTGGAACAGAACACACACTTTTGTTTTTTTTTTTCTTTATTATTATTATTAGTTTTCTTTTTGTAAGGAAAACAGAGTACTACGATGGTACAAACTACCAAGTACAGACTAAAAATCTGAAATTTGTTTGACAAAAAAAAAATCAATTTTGATTGATGATATTTTAATCATTAACTTTGGAATAAAGTGGTGAAATAATTAACATCATTAAATTGGATGGAAGGGATGAAACATTTCTTGTTATTTATATTTTAATTATCTGCCACATCCTTTTATGTTTTTAAATGAAGGGAAAAGGGATGCTCTTTTGTTTAATATATATACTCGAGTAACAGAACGCGCGTTATGTTAAGTTTCTATCTTTTTTTTTTGTATGGTACGTTCTAGTGTTTGGTAAACGGGCCGGGCCGGGCGGTCCGGTCAAAACCTGGGCACGGGCACGGGTAGTCACGGTCACGGGCGTCACGGGCACACGGGCAAAACGGGCCGGGCATCACGGGTTTTTTTTTCAAAAATTCTGCCCTGCCCGTTTAATACCCGTGCCCGTCACGGGTTCGGAGGCAAGATGGTCCGGGTACGGGGGGCCGGGCAGTCCGGTCCGGATCCGGTTTTTTTTTTCTGTTTTTTTTTTTTAAACAGAAATAAAAAACAGAAATAAAAAAAAAGAAATAAGAAAAACAGAAATAAAAAACAGAAATAAGAAAAACAGAAATAAAAAACAGAAATAAAAAAAAACAGAATTTAAAAAACAGAAATAAAAAACAGAAATAAGAAAAACAGAAATAAAAACAGAAATAAAAAACAGAAATAAGAAAAACAGAAATAAAAAACAGAAATAAGAAAAACAGAAATAAGAAAAATAGAAAAAAAAAACAGAAAAAAAAAACAGAATTTAAAAAACAGAAATAAAAAACAGAAATAAAAAAAACAAAATTTAAAAAACAGTATTTAAAAGACAGAAATGGGGGGAATTTGGGTTTGAATTTTGAATTTTAGATTAAAAGTAAAAAAAAAATAAAAAAATCTGCCACGGGCTCACGGGCACGGGCACGGGCACGGGTGCACGGGTTCACGGGCACGGGCATCATAGGTACGGGTTACGGATACGGGGGTCCGGGTTCTCACGGGTATTTTTTCAAAAAACGGGGTCCGGCCCGTTTAATACCCGTGCCCGTGTACCCGTGCATACCCGTGGCACGGGCACGGTCCGGTCCGGGCACGGTCCGGTCCGGACACGGGCACGGGCGGACTGGTCCGGGTTGAGCCCCCGGGGCATTTACCAAACACTAGTACGTTCTAAATTTTTTTTAAAAAATATTATTAAAAATTGGTAATGTATTATTCTCCGTATAATAAATAAATTTGACCAAAACAATGTGTATTGTAACAGTTATTCCTTTTTTTTTAACCGTTGTCAGAGCACTGCTTTCCATCTAGTTTACACAAACAATAATTTTCCCTAACATCAGAATATTAGCTGATAACCCGTCCCTCCATGTGCAATAGTCCAGTTTAAAAGTTATTTATATAATGAGATCGAATCCTTTGTTTTTCTGGAGGCAGAAAATTTCTACTTTCACAGTCACTATTAGTGGACCCCAAAATAAAAAATGAACAGTGATCGGCCCCCTTTAAGAGTGACCGGTTCCAATTGCAAAAATAAAGTGGACAGAATTTTCTTGCACCTCAGAGAGCAGGTGATCTGCTCTCTTATATAATGACCTCTCTATCTCTCTCATTTTATTAATTGTGTGGGAGATAGAGTGTGACATTGTGTTGATTTGTTTCAAAACTTATGTAATAGCTGCCAGCTTTATTATTGTAAGAATTACACTTTTTCGCTCCATGTATTAGTGGTCACTAGTTCTGAATTTTCTTGTAATACCAAGTTGAAATTTCCTGGGTGAAACTGCCTTGCAAATTTCTTTTGATTGATCGTCTATTTGACAGTGGTTCGAAACATAAAAATTGTTGTTCTACCTATCCAATTTAGGTCCATCTACACTCGCTCACAAAGTGCTTGATGAAATACTTTAGTGGTAATTAGTTGGCCTTCAATGTTAACTCTCATATCACTCACCAATGAATGTCCTAATAGAAATGGTTGAAAAGTGCTATAATGTGAAAAAAAAAGATTCCACAAAAGCCAAATTAATGCTTACAGTGGACAGCCACTACCGATTATCTCAAGAGATAGAAAGAGAGAGATCTGAATCAAAGAGAGGGTCGAGAACTGAAAAGTTCAAAGAAGAAAGAGTGACTGGACAAAATCACAAACGGGGTGGTGCCAATAGCAGACGTGTCAATTTGTTCCCGTAAGTATTTGCCATTGTTATTAATATATATTAACTCTATTTGATGGAACAAGAAGAAAGATAAAGTGCGGAGATGGTGAAAAGGAAAGAGATGAATTCTAAGATATTTATAAATAATGGACATTTCAAGTTAAAATTGGAGGGCATATTGGTTAATTTATTTTTTATAATAATTAATTATTGTTAAATAGTTAAAAGGGGATAAAAGAAAGTATGTCAAATTTGTATGGGAATATTGAATATTGTGGTGATTTGATGGAAAAATTGGCTATTTCAAACATTTAGATGGGTACATTGGAAATTTTCTCTTTCAAAAAAGTATATGCTCAGACAATAATTCATATTACAAAATATCAAGTTATGACTTAAATAAAACAATGGACTTAGTACATTGGCACAAGTTCTCTTCTCTCTGAATTTTGAAAAGACGCATGTTTAATTTGTTGGGAGGAGTAAGATGTTGGAAAATAAACAGTTGTGGCTTAAATTAATTTGTCGGGAGGAGTAAGATGTTGAAAAATAAGTTTCTACATATGACAGTGAACTCTACATACGAAATAATTTGTATAAAGTTAATTCATTTAAAAAGATAGAGTAATTTACTTTGAATTAACTCATATTTTATTTCATTTTACTCCTTTTTTTAATTCATTATTTGACAATTTAAATACAGAATAATTAAGAAATTATTTCATCTCTTGCTCCGCAATCAAACATGACCTATGATAACAGACAAGCAGTTAAATGCATGGTGCCTTTTACCTCTTTTCCTAGTTAATGAAGAATGCTCATCTGAATGATATGCCACGTTAATTATGGGGTAAAGATTTTAATCGAGGATGGATCTACATTCATAACTAAGGGTGCCTAAGCATCACAAATTATAATTATGCATACAACAATTTAATTGAATTTTAGTTTTATTTCAAGTTTTTTATATGATTTAGTCCCACTTATAAAATGTCAATATTTATTTGTAGTTTAGTGGTTAAAATTTCACTATGATTGTGGAGGTAGGAGGTCAAATCTCACCTACATATTATACATTTTAGATTTTAATCTCACCAATTAAAATTTTCTAATTTTGCCTCTAATTTTTTTTTTTAGTAAAGATTAGAGGTCAAGTCACTCAACTATTTAATATCTCCAAAGAATTGCTCATTTCTGGTTTCGAACATGTAACATCTCACATGTAGAGCATTGCATTTGCCACTAGACCAAATATTAATTCTCAATTCTGCCTCTAATTTTATCATAATAGTTTTTGCTTCATGCAGTGCACAAATCATATGTAGCGTTATTTTCCTTCTATAATTTGTGTTGTATAAAGCCACTACTCTGTTAAAATCTTTACCGTTGATCATGCATTCTATGAAGTTATATATATGTTGTGTATTTTAGATTAGAACTAACATTTAATCTAGTGACAAGGACACGTATTTTCTAATGTAAAACATCATAGATTAAAAATTTAAATTAAATATTTTATATAGATGATTAAATAAAAAGGTAATTATAATTTTTCTCACATATCCATCCCTCATTTCATCCCCCAACTAACTTTCTGTTTTAACTATAACTACTATTTTTAACAATCTTTATTTCTTTCATCTTTCTCTTTTTCTCTTCCACCTCCATTTTCCTCTTTCACCTCCATTTTCTTCTTCCACCTTCTCCCACCTCCGCCTCTGCCTCCCTCTCCCACCTCTGCCTCCCACCTCCATCTCTCACCTTCACCTCCCACACCTCACCTCACCTCCGCCTCTACCTCCTTCTCCCACCTCCGCATCCCACCTCCTCCTCTGCCTCCCTTTTTTCATCGATAAGCTCCCCTCCCTCCCCCACCTCAAAATGGTAAATACAATAAGCTCACTCCCTCTTACACTTTCGCCTTGATTTTTTTCCTCTATGCCTGCAACTTCCGCTCCAGCGAACGTTTTGCCGGAGATCATCCGTCACTTCATCCCAATCAAGCATGCCTCTACCAGGAATAAATACTTCAACGTGTATGAATGAATACTTCAATGTGTATAAATGAATACCAGAGCACGTCTCTTCCATGTCAGATCTGTCACTATCGATCGTATCAAAATAATTTTGTATATGTATATGCAATTAATCTCTTTCATGTTTATGTTCACCTTCCTCATAAAGTAGTGAGTTTTGTAAAGAATAAAGCTTTATTAATGGTGAATTAGGCCACTGCGTATTAAATAAATAATATAAAAAAAAAATTGAAAAAAAAATAGAGATATATGAATGAATACTTGATGTTTTAGATATTAATACTTTAATGTGTATAAATGAATACTTGCGTGACAAGATATTAATACTTGTGCAACGAATAACTCGAAAGTATGTCATTTAACAGAGAAAAAAAAACTCACCTCTAAAAACGTGAAAAAGATAGATGAGTGATTTGTCCAGTTTTTATATTTGCACTTACACGACGAGGATTAATACTTTATTGATAAGAGATGAATACTTGTATAACAGACAACTCGAAAGTATGTTATCATGAATCTCATTTGAAAGATAAAATTGTGTAGAAAACGTTCGTGATTTTAGATTTACAAAATTTCTCACAGATCGTCAGAAATATTGGTTAGATTGAACGGAGAAAAAAAAACCACATCTAAAAATGTGTAAAAGATAGATGAGTGATGTATCCAATTTTTATATTTGCACTTACATGACAGAGATGAATACTTTCTCGATAAGGATGAATACTTGTATAACGGACAACTCAAAAGTATATCATCATATATCTCATTTTAAAGATAAAATTATGTCAAAAATATTTGTGGTTTTAGATTTGCAAAATTGCTCACCGATCATCAGAAATATTGATTATATTGAACGAACAAAAAAAAATTCCACCTCTAAAAATGTGTTAGTTTTTTTTTTTTTAGAGAAATGTTCCTGTACCCCGAGCCACCAAACCCGAGCCCGTCCCCGAACTGGTTTAACTGGGTTTAACTGTCCGCTAATAACGGTAATTTATTAATTTTTTATTAATTAACGAATTGTTGTTTTAACGCATTGCAGTTTTACATTGATTGCTTTAAATGTTAGCTTTGCATGCTTTTATCTTGCGCTTTAATTTCGTGGACAGTCTGTTAGAAACAGTTGTAATCACCAATCCCCAAATTAGTCCCCCAGATTGTTAACGGTCCTCTATTCATTAATTAACTACTTACTTGTACGTACTTTAAAGTACAATTTAAACCCAGTTAGCTCGGGGATGCGATGGGGGATTGGTTCTAATTTTAATTATGGAAATTAACAGCTTTTTATATTTAATAACTAAAAATACAGTCTCCATTTTGAATAAGTAATCCATTAAATGAAGATTTTTCAATGTTTGTAAACACATGTTTATATGCTTTAAAATATATTTGAAGAATAAGTTTTAAAATGTGTTTGTAAACACAGGTTTATATATTTGTAATACAGATTTTTTAATTTTTGTAAACACTGGTTTATATGCTTTAAAATGTGTTTGTAAACACAGGTTTATATGCTTTAAAATGTTGTTTTCTTGCCAGTATATATTGGTTTACTTGCACAGGTTTATATGCTTTACACACAGGTTTATATGCTTTAAAATGTTGTTTTCTTGCCAGTATATATTGGTTTACTTGCACAAGTTTATATGCTTTACACACAGGTTTATATGCTTTAAAATGTTGTTTTCTTGCCAGTATATATTGGTTTACTTGCACAGGTTTATATGCTTTACACACAGGTTTATATGCTTTAAAATATTATTTTCTTGTCAGTATATATTGGTTTACTTGCACAGGTTTATATGTTTTACACACAAGTTTATATTCTTTAAAATGTTGTTTTTTTGCCAGTATATATTGGTTTACTTGCACAGGTTTATATGCTTTAAAATGTTGTTTTCTTGCCAGTATATATTGGTTTACTTGCACGGGTTTATATGCTTTAAAATGTTGTTTTCTTGCCAGTATATATTGGTTGATTTGCACAGGTTTATATGCTTTACACACAGGTTTATATGCTTTAAAATATTGTTTTCTTGCCAATATATATTGGTTTACTTGCACAGGTTTATATGCTTTACACACATGTTTATATGCTTTACACACATATTTATATTGTTTTGTAAACAATTGTTGTTTCGAAGTAGTAGTTTCATTGTTATTTAATAGAGTTTTACATGCTTAGAAATTGGCATTATTGGGACAAGTTATAAATTTATGATTGTTTCGAAGTAGTAATTTTATTGTTATTTAACAGAGGTTTGCATGCTTAGAAATTGTAATTGTTGGAGTTTTGACTAACATAAAATAATTGATGAGGCTGCTAACAATTGTTGTTTCGAACTAGTAGTTTCATTGTTATTTAATAGAGCTTTGCTTGCTTAGAACTAGTAGTTTTGAATAACATAAAATTTTGAGCTGTAAACATTTTGGTGGGGGACGCGCTCGGGTATTGGTACAAATTTAGAGCTTTAAATTTTATACTCGGGGACGAATTCGGGGATTCGTTTTTATTTTAAAAAATGAAAAATTAACTCATTTATAATGAAAGTTAAACACTTGAACACAGTTGTTTAAACGCTTTCCTTTATATGTTTAAATTATCCGATTGTTTCGCTGCATTTGGTGGTGCCTTTGTTAATTTTTTTAACAGAGCGTTTTTCTCTTCATGCAGCAAAATTATGTATAATAAAGAAATATTGATACTGTTATTGCGCTGTATAAAGTAAAACCTAATCTTTTTATCGCCGACATTCTAGAAGGTTGGGGGACGCGTGCGGGTACTTTGTTTGGGATATAATTATCAGCTTCCTTTTTTTTTAATACTTGATATATTAGATATAAATACTTGATATGTTATAGATGAATACTTGTGCGTGCCAGTTGTCAAATTTTTCAAATATTATGTGGTCCCCAAATAGTAAGTGTGTCCCCTAAGTAGTTAATAGTTATTGAAATAGTTAATAACTGAAGGATAAAATGAAAAATTGTTACAAGGAGATAACTAGGTGCTCCCAAAATAAACGGCCATTTTTATTAATATCCCAAAAAAAATAGATAATTTTAAAAATAACCTCGTTTTTTTTTTTTTATTAATGCCCTAACCGCTTGGAAGCGGAGCGGGCCAATATCAACACCAAACCGCCCATATAGTGGGCGGTCCACTGTTTTTTTTTTTTTTTTTTTAAACATAAATTTTTTATTTTTTTTATTGAAATATTAGAAATGTTGAATATATTTCTTTAGAAATAGATGTAATAAAATATAATTTGATTTATTAGAAAGACTACAACAAATAACCCGGATCAATATTTTTTAGGCCGGATTTTTCGCGGCTGTAAGAAAAATTAATATATCTCTTTATGTGTTATTGGACAAAAATAAAAATGCTTAGATTCTGAGTTATTGATCCCGGTTCAAAAGTCACTTCTATGTAATCTAGAAAATATTGTGATCCTTCTAGGAAATTTAATTTATAAAAAGGTGTATCTATTTTGAGAATTCTTTTTTAATAACAAATATTAAATAACTTAATTTTTTTATTTTTTTTCAAAAATAAATGCAACTTTTCATAAATTAAATGTTCTAGAAAAATTACAATATTTTCTAGATTACATAGAGGTGACTTTTGAACCGGGATCAATAACTCAGAATCTAAGCATTTTTATTTTTTTCCAATAACACATAAAGAAATATATTAATTTTTTTTACAGCTGCGAAAAATCCGGCCTGAAAAATATTGATCCGGGTTATCTGTTGCAATCTTTCTAATAAATCAAATTATATTGTATTTCATCTATTTTTAAAGAAATATATTTAACATTTCTAATATTTCAATACAAAAAATAAAAAAAATTTAAAAATAAATATTTTTTAAAAATAAAAATAAAAAATAAGACAACCGCCCCTGTCATGGGCGGGTTGTGTGGTTTTTTTTTAATTTTTTTATTTTTAAAAAATATTAATTTTTTAATTTTTTTAATTTTTTTAATTTTTTGTATTGAAATATTAGAAATGTTAAATATATTTCTTTAAAAATAGATGGAATACAATATAATTTGATTTATTAGAAATACTGCAACAGATAACCCGGATCAATATTTTCAGGCCGGATTTTTCGCGGCTGTAAAAAAAATTAATATATTTCTTTATGTGTTATTGGAAAAAAATAAAAATGCTTAGATTCTGAGTTACTGATCCCGGTTCAAAAGTCACTTCTATATAATCTAGAAAATATTGTAATTTTTCTAGAATATTTAATTTATGAAAAGTTGCATTTATTTTTGAAAAAAAATAAAAAAATTAAGTTATTTAATATTTGTTATTAAAAAAGAATTCTCAAAATAGATACACCTTTTTATAAATTAAATTTCCTAGAAGGATCACAATATTTTCTAGATTACATAGAAGTGACTTTTGAACCGAGATCAATAACTCAGAATATAAGCATTTTTATTTTTTTTTCAATAACACATAAAGAAATATATTAATTTTTCTTACAGCTGCGAAAAATCCGGCCTGAAAAATATTAATCCGGGTTATTTGTTGCAGTCTTTCTAATAAATCAAATTATATTGTATTCTATCTATTTTTAAAGAAATATATTCAACATTTCTAATATTTCAATACAAAAAATAAAAAAAAATAAAAAATTTCTGTTTTAAAAAAAACAACATTAAAAAAAAAAAGAAAATGAAGAGAACCGCCCGTGTCTGGGGCGGTTTGGTTGGGGTGTGGCCCGCCCAAGACCTAGGCGGTCCGCTTGATTTTTGGACCGCCACTGTTTCAGACGGTCGGGGCATTTTTAAAAAAAAATGATATGCAGAATTATTTTTAAAATTTTGTTTTTTTTAAAGAATATTAATAAAAATGGCCGCAAAATAAAAATTGACAAGCTAAATTTCTAACTTTTTACAGAAGTTAAAAATATTCGTAGTTCTGCTGTTTTAACTTCGTTACACACATGAATCGTACCGTATGAAGCCGCTGCTATGTTAAAATCTTTACGCCGTGATTATACATTCAGTTTTTCTCTTTCCAGAAAAGATCATTACATATCCAAAAATAAGATCGTATAAATAAAGGTATCACATGGTGGGTCCCGCTCCAAATCAATGCAACTGAGCCTCCTCCGGTCCACGTCGACAAATAATATGGATAACTGGGATGCATGTGTGTGCGGTCGCCGGTCCCCTGTGCAGCTATGTAGGTTAAGTTAGCTTGTCTAAACTCTAAACACATATTTGATGATTGATCACAGGAAGAACTAATGTCTTGTTTATTAAATTGAGAACTCAAAAACTTAGAATCTCCCTTTCTTGTGATTCTTAATTTTTCTTAATCAATATCAAGCTTCGTGTTAATAGAGAGTGAATGATAGAAAAGAGAGCAATCAGACTTGAGAAGAAAACAGAGAAAAATAAAAGGGAACGGATTGTGTCCGATGTCTATTGGATTCATATTTGAGTCCAATGATTCTCTACCATTTGATTTGCTTTTAAATTTATGACAATCTAACGTGTATAGGTTTTAAAGTTGATTGGACGATAGAGAAATTCATCAGACTCAAATTTTAATCTGTTAGACGGATGCAAATTTTCTTCTAATTGGAGAGAAAAAAAGGCAATGAATAACAGAATAATAAAATTATGCGCGTGTATTATATAGAATATTAACAAATAATTAAATTTAGACTAATATCAAAGTAAATTATTAAAATTTAATAAATAAAAAGTTGGAACTTTTGGTGACCTTTAAATCTATTAACCGTTTTATTTTTGTTTTACTTTATTTATTGAGTGAGATAAGCTATAATGATTTATTTTATCTATTATATAATATCATAATATTACTGCATTTAACTATAATAAAGAATGAGCTCTATTAGCTATGTTAGCTCCGGAGTAGCAAAAGGAAGATCGCCATTCCGTTTTTGAGTCAAAGTAAATATTTTCAACACTTGAATTAGCTCGAGATTAACTATGATTTTGCTAACTCAGTGAAATGTTGAGTTAGATAATTAATAATTGTTCTGAATTCGAAGTTAGCCGCTAACCTCACTAACTTCAGGGGCGGATTCAGAATTTTTGTCACAGGATAAAAAAATATCGAATCAGATTTAAATAACTAATCGGATTTAAACTCGTTAACTAATTAGGTACTCAATAAAAAAACAATGCTTTAACTTATATTTTTCAATACTCTGACATGTAATTTCTAATTTTCTAGCCAATAATTCTAATTACCAATCATAATTCAAGAAATTTATTTTAATTTTAATTCTAAATTTAACCTGAATTACAAATCAAACATTCAAGGGGGTGAAAAAAATTCAAAAGGAAGGAGAGAGCAAAGTCGATCAAAACATCCAGATCTCCTGAATGTACATGGGTCCACCCCTGACTCCACTCCCAATCCAAACACACCCTTAATAACTTGTCCAAATCAAATATCAATTCATATTATAAAGGCCACATAATCTGTACAGAGAAAATGTCACAGAATATCATAGCCCCAGAAACTGGTGGGTCCAGTTGAGGTAGCCCACTAAGGCAGTAAAGGTGCGCTTTACATTAAGGATGCTTGATGGTCGCTTGACAAGGTCGGGCCCAACCCCAATTGTTCAAAACAAGATCTAAACGAAAGGGAGGGAGGTTAGTGGGGTACAGGGGTAGCAAAAAAAAAGGTTGTTAGAGAGATCACATTATCACCAAAGCCTACTTTAATATGATGCCCCCTTTCGAAAGCTATGTTTCAATGTTTAGGCTTTCTTTATTTTGTCTAATTTTTTTTCCTTTCTGATTTTCTCTTTTTTCTCGGATCATGAAAACAGCCCCACAGGAACATGCGGCATGTGAAGGTTGTTTGCTTCAAGGATAAGCCCACAATTAAAGTAACTGTTTTTTCATATATAATCCATTATTGAGAGGTTATGGTTGGAATAAGTTGACAATTACTTCATCATGTGGTGAATTAGAAATTGATATCTTGAATTTAAATGTCATGCTGAAATTTGATGTGTGTATATTTTTTTTAATTTATGGAATGGTTTTAGGCCTTAATAGTTTAATAGCCTATTTAGTAACCTTTCATTTATTATCTAAACATATTAAATTTGTGAATTTTGTAGACAAACTAGCTATATGCTAAACAAACAAAAAAATTATGAACTTTCGTATTTGATTCGAAAAATAGGACCAAGTGTAAATCGCAATCTTATCCTATTTGATATATAAATTATGTAAGTTAATTCTAGAGTGCATCTAATTTTGTAGGTTCATATTATGTACTGCACTTTCAAAATAATTATCATTAATTTTTAAAGGGACATAAAAGTATTTTCATTAATAAAGTAAACGAACAAAACTATTTTCCCCATTTTACTGACTAATATATTTTTTTTTTCATAAAAAAAATTGCTAAATTTTGCAGGTATAAATTTTGATCGTATAATGCTATTTATATAAAAATTTAGATGTACTGTAAAATTGTCTAATTATATATATAGGTGTATATTAGTTCCGCTTTGATACGGACATGATCTCTATTAAATGGTTTAGTACTTCAGTCGTTATGTTATGTTATGTTCGGTGTCCCCAAATTTGGTTAATTCTCTCTAATTCTATGGAATTTATTGAATGATCGTCCAATTTAGATTGGGCAATTTAAATTATACTCTGTTTGTTTTCAATTTTTGCTTGGGAAATAAAAACTAGTGCTGAACTTATTTTGTTTTGAAAGACAAAACTAACATTTCAAAATCTACATAACTTGACCTAAAATTGAGCATTTTTAGATCTAAAATATTTAAATCATATATACCGAGAATTTTATGAATAATATAGTAATTGTGAGGTATTTAACACCCATAGGATTGAAAATTGAAAATCTTCATTATTAGAGTATCACAAGACTTGAAGGTATATATATAGTGCAAAGATATGGTGTGATCATTATTTTATTTTTTTTTCGAGAAATTAATCATTAATTTGCAGCCGTCAAAGATTCTGTGCTTCCCTTTTATATCTTGTGATCATTAATTTGTAGTCCAGAAATCGTGTAAAGAAGGGAATAAATAAATTCTCTTTAGCTTTATGTAGAAGCATGCTCGGTGATATGCATTCAAGAGCCTCCACTAAGGGCATTACAATTAATTAGCCACAATTCGGCACACCGAGCAGCATCCATTCCAAATTCCAATACATTTCCCATGCATTCCATATAGAATATTCTAGAGTATGATTTTACAGGTAGTTGCAAGTCTAAATACCAACCAATAATTGTGGCCATCATCGGAGACCAAATCAGAAAATATTATAGGATGATACAAATTTTCTGAAGTAGAACATAATTGTATAATTATTTTAAACACAAACACATTTTTGTATTTTTTTTTCTAAAAAAAACATGACAAAAGAAGCATAATTTGACAATATTTTTGGATCAGGGGTAGGCAAGTGAACTATACTGGGTACGTCCTTGATCGTCATGCTATACGAAATCAGAAAATATTATAGGATGATACAAATTTTATAAAGTAGAACATAATTGTATAATTATTTTAAACACAAACACATTTTTGTATTTTTTGTTCTGAAAAAAACATGACAAAAGAAGCATAATTTGACAATATTTTTGGATCGGGGGTAGGCAAGTGAACCATACCGGGTCCGTCCCTGATCGTCATGCTATGTTCGGACCTTTTGGAAAAACGTTCTAGCAAGAACAAAAGCATATATTTGAGTTCCACACAAATATCCCGATCAGGTTAGAAATGAAGAACCAGACCCATTATGTTGCTGGGGTACCACTGGTACCGCTACTTCCAGCTTCTTAATGGAGGTTGTGGAGAGCTGGTCTCATTGCTCTTAGTTCTGCCAAATGGACAAGAGTTTTTCCAATGTTATTGTGTTTTAGATGTAATTAATAAATTGAAAGTCGCTCCAGTGTTGTTTTTTGCTGGTACAAGTTAAAAACCAGTTGCTGTTTCGAGTAGATTTAGTGTACTGAGGAGGCAATTTTTCAGTTATATAGGGGCTTTCAGAAAAAAAGGGGTTTTACTGTTGCACATTCTGTTTGAAAGTTTAGACAAAAACTACTTCTGTAGTAGAATTTTGTTTTGTGGTTGAGAGGTTTGTATTTAATAATTTCAGAAATGAAATGGCCTATATGCCTCTTATTCAAACAAAAGAGTTGAAGAACCAGGTCAAACCATGATCCAACTATAATTTCCTTTTAGGATTGAAATAACTCAATATATAACTGTGTATGGCATGGATACTACAAAATATAATGAAAGTTTGACTAGTTGAGACAAGAAGTTATAAAATAGCAGCAGTTAAGACAGAAAGTTGGGTTTATTTCAGGAGTCAAAATTTAAGTTTAAACTCAAAACGAAGCTTAAAATCAGGTCGTGCGTAGCATATTCACCAAATGATTGTATACATTTTCTCTCATTGTATCTCTATTTGCAGCATTTAGTGTAAACACAACTGCACCAGGATGGTTCCTCAATCTTGCCACTGAACATAGAAACAAAGACCATATGTTAATTAAGAGGTAGTGTCACTCAAAAATCCGAAAGGAAAATGCATCATATGGAACAAAGAATGATAGGTAATTTTATTTTTGTTTCTATTACCATGATCAATTTTGTTGCGTTTTGTGGTAAGTATAAATTAATTAATAGGAACAGTATACTGAATTCAACAAATTTAAATTAAAAAAAAAAAAGAGCCGCACCTGCGGGGATATCACGACCAATTTTAGGTATAGGGATGGAGGCGAGAATTGGAATATTTGACTCTAGGACCCGCATTACAGATGGAAAGAACGATGAACTGAATAGCTCCATCTTTCCAACTTCGTCAATTATAAAAAGATCTATACCCTCCTTTACCTGATAGTAACATATTTATAAAAAAAATAAAACATTAGCAGCACCTTCTACAATTTTTTTTTTTCAATGACTGAATTTATTTGACATAACCAATAGCCACATTGTATATCTGCTGTTGAATTCAATATCAGATAGCAGGACCAGTGAAGCAATAAAAGCTGCCAAGTTATGCCAGTAGAGGCTGAAAACTTCAATTTTATACAAACAGCGACTATTTTTGGTCTTTACTTATCAGCTTTTATATTAATTGCTTTTAAGCAGTGAGAAATCAATTTCCTACAGTGTCTTTAGAGCAACAGCATTAACAACAGCATTAGCTTGCAGTACTATTACATACCTGCAACTCAGGCAAGGCCAATGATTCAAAAGACTGCACATCGACCTTGTATTTTCCAACAGTAGGCCATCTGAGAGACTCTGCACTGCAACAGATATTAAATGTTAAAAAAAATAAGAATACACTTTTATAACATCATAAAACATCAGACTTAAAAGGTCCCTCTGTTGATACAAGTTACAAGCTCTTAGCCTGTGTCTGTTCTTTATTACTTAAAAGTTAGAACCGTTTTCTCCTTTTTTGTGGCCAAAATGTCTTTTTTTAAAGATTTCAACAAGGGCATGATCCACAGAGAAACACCAGTATCAAAATTATCTACTTGTAGAGATTTTATCAGCAAGCAATAACCTCTAAACTTTTATAATTTCTGATTCTGACAACCAAAATTTAAAAGCAAGAAATAAAGAAACTTACTTAGAGATTTTAGAAGAAGCAAGAGGCCCATGTCTTCCATCAAGCGTCACCACTTCAAACCCAACCCTATCAGAACCCTCTCTAACCTCCCCTTACAACACAGAAAAAACTTCAAATCAGATGTAATAAATAAAGAGTGAAGGGATCAAAACGAAAAATGACACAGTAGAGATTGTAGAGTACTAGTGAAGAAGCCACGGATGCTGAGGTGAGGCTGAGATGCTTTCAGGCTTTCAAACACTCTCATCACCAGAGTCGTCTTCCCCACTCCCTGGCAAAAGAGGATTATGAATAATTAATTCGGGAGGGTGAGAATGCGAAAGAAGCAAGTTTTAATTGACTTACAGGTGGGCCAGTGACAAGGATGCATTTCGCCGGAACTGTAGCTGTTGCCATCGCCGCCTATTAAAGAGTTAGCTACTTCCTTCCGAAATGGATTCAACAAAGGAGACGAAGGTTACGATAATATCAGGCAAAAACTTGATTGAATGTTGGGTTTAGATACCTCTATAGATCATACCCTTATTTTTAGAAATTCCTGATAGCAAGGTAAAATGATTGAAGTCGATCCATATAATTATTCTGTGTAAAAGTATATAAAACATGAGGAGTTACAACAATTCTTGCGTTATAACAAGTTACAACAAGTTTTTGTTATATTTTTAAAGTTCAAATCGTCGATTCAAATCGTTAGATGTGATCTCTACAATAAAATATGTTTGGAGACCAAATTTTACATTTTTTGAAATTTTTTTACTATTTATTAAGATGTGTACAAAAACTAGTAAAATTCGTATCATTGAATTTTGTACCCATCTTAATAAATAGTAAAAAAATTTCAAAAAAATATAAAATTTGGTCTTCAAACACATTTTATTGTAGAGATCATATTTAACAGTTTGAATCGACGATTTGAACTTTAAAAATGTAACAAAAGCTTGTTGTAACTCAAAAATTGTTGTAACTTAATCCCTTCTCATAACATATCTCCTTTTTTTTAATAAAAATTGTAGATATTTTATATTGCTTTTAAAATTTATTGTAAATTTTTATGAATTTTTTGTACATGTCAACACATTATCGATATCACAGTCACAGCTTATTGCTCAATAAAAACCAAGCACTTGTCAACAAAGACGAGGAATTAGAATTTAGAATTCATAGTGAAGAACGATAACTATAAAAAAGATAATACCCTCCGTGTAAAGAGTCACATGTTCAAAATACATAAAAAATAATTATTTTAAAATATTAAATAATTAAATAGCTTGACCTCTAACTTTTACATAGAATTATGAGAACTATAAAAACTATGAGTGTCACTGTGTCAATGAAATCCTTGTAACTGTTTACCTTACTTGTATCGTATTCTTTAAGATGAGTATGAGTAAGATATTTTTTTTTTGATAAATATTATTTTTCATTAATTAAATAAGTATGGATACGGGTAAAGATTATTTCATACATGCTACTCTATAGGTAGTTATATAAAATTAAATTATATGATAATATTTGCGCAATAATTAGGGATGAATTTTTTTTTTATATTTCATATGGATATATTTGAACAACAGTGATGTACTTCTGTTATTTAGTGCATTTTTTTGCTATAAGAAAAATGTTAAACATAATGTTGTACTTAGGGGCACCTCTAATTGAACAAAAACTGAAAATAAATTACAATTGAAAGTAAATAGATGAGTTTAGAGAAATTGACACGCGGGATGATAACGGAGTTCGGCAAAACAATGGCCTACGTCTCCGGGGCGTCGCAACCTCTTTCTAGGTGCGCCTTTCTATTACCCAATATGAAAGGATTACAATTGTGAACCGTGAGCCCTTACAAAATGGGAAGTCACGGCCAACGAGAGATGAGTGCCGGCGAGCCCTTACAACCAAGGGAAGTCACACGAGCAACTCGAGGTTTGAGCCGGCAAGCCCTTACAAACAAGGGAAGTCACACGAGCTACTCAAGAACAAGAGAAACACTCAATAGATCACTCTAACCTAATCTAGATCAAGATTAGTGAAGTAGGTTTGAGGTTGCTTGAGGGATTTTGAAGTTTTAAGCTCTCACAACAATGGAGTAGGCTAAGCTCTCAGAAAATCGCTTTTAAAATGATTAGGGTCGGCTGAGATAGATTTGAAAGTGATCCCTTCAGTCTATTTATAGTGGCAGCTCAAAAATGAGCTGTTTGACATAAAACGTTACCAACGTTTTATTAAACGTTACCAACGTTTTATTAAACGTTACCAACGTTTTATTCAAATACGATTTAGGGTTTTAATTCTCTGACAGCTTAGAAAACGTTACATAACGTTTTATAACCGTTGTAACGTTTTACAAACGTTATAACGGTTGTATAACGTTATAACGTTATAACTTGATTCTTTTGAGGCTTCTGATTATTATAAAACGTTACCAACGTTTTAAAAACGTTCATAACGTTTTATCTCAATTTAATCAACCTCACACATACTTTACCAAGTATTTGATTTTACAATATGTATTCTTGATAAAGGTCTTCATGATTTCTTCAGTCCAAACTTATTATTCAACAGTTCTTACTCTTCTTGGACCTACATATTCTCAAAATAGAAGAAATCGTAAAATTCAATGATTGTATGTTTTTGCAAATTAGTCAAATAGACGTAAAAGATTATTGTACGAACAACACATAATACTTTTATTTGCATATTTGTTATTTAGTTAAAAAATTGAATTTATCTAAAAAAATATTTGTGTTTTCAAATCCTCTTGCTTTATAATAATTAGAATTGATTATACATTTATTTTTCTTTTATTTGTTTTTATTAGTAACATGATTGTATATGTGTAAAATGATGAGTTTTGATATCATGTATGTAAAACATAATAAAATTAATTATTATATTACTATTATTATTTGTTATTCATTCATACTGCTTGGTTACCCAATAATTTTAACGGATAAAAATAAAATAAAGTTAAATCAATTCTTAATGAATTGGATATGAAAATGTTTCTATCCGTATCTTACCATTGGCATCACCAATAAAAAAACCATAGTATTGCTCAATTAAAAGTTTAAAACCAAGCACACCTAACCTAACCTACCACTGAGTATCCCAAATTAGGACGAAGAATAAATTGCAGCCTTATCCTATATGAATATTCGATATATAAATTATTTAAGGTAATTCTAGCGTGCATCTAATTTTGTAGGTACATATTATGTACTGCACTTTTAAAATAATAATCGTTAATTTTTTAAGGGTCATAAAAGTATTTTCATTAATAAAGTAAACTAACAAAACTAATTTTTCCATTTTACTGACTGATATATATATATTTTTAATAAAAAAAGTTGCTACATTTTGCAGGTATACATTTTAATCGCATGATGTAATTTTATATAAAAATTTAGATGTACTGTAAAATTATCCAATTATTTATATAGACACATTCCGCTTCGATATAGACATGGTCTCTAATCTCTACTATATGTTCGGTGTCCCCAAATTTTAGTTGTATTATGTTTGTTTTCAGGTTTTGCTCGGGAAATAATTAAAAAACTTATGTTGTAGAAGAAATTAAATTAGTCTTCATTAATTATAAAGATATTTTATATTCTTCAATATTATTTATTCAATCTAAAATAATATCAAAAGATAATTCACATAGTCTTCAAATGTATTTAAAACTGAACTTATTTTGTTTTAAAGACAAAACTAACATTTCAAAATTCACATAGCTTGATCTAAAATTGAGCATATATACATCTAAAATATTAAAATCATATATACCGAGAACTTTAAGGTCTTCAAGTTCCATATAATTGTTATTATAACAAAAGATTTATCTTATTCAGGTTTCAAACTCATGACCTTTCACATGAAGTTCATGTACCTTTATTTTTGAAGTTTAGTGACTTTCGATCATGTATCTTTGTTACTATATCAAATGTTAGTTCTTATATTTTATGATCAATAATAATTTGTAGTAGTACATAAATCGTGTAAAGAAGGGAATTTGGTATGGGAATTTTGAAAATTTAATTTTGTATGGGGATTTTTTATATATGATATATTCATGGGAAAATTAGCTATTTTGAAATTGAGGAGGGTTCAAATGCACCCAAATTTTTGTGCACTCAAATGCACTCTATCTTTCAAATCATTTTTCTCCATTTTTAAAATCCAAATAGTCAATCCGAACCGTTAGATGTAATCTATATATTAAGATGTGCTTGGAGACCAAATTTTACATTTTTTGAAATTTTTTTTACTATTTATTAAGCCACTTTGAAAATCGTTGATTTTACATTTTCTGAACTATTGAATTTGCGATTTTCAAAGTGGCTTAATAAATAGTAAAAAAAAATTTAAAAATATAAAATTTGGTCTCTAATTAAGCACATCTTAATATATACATCGTATCTAACGGTTCGGATTGACTATTCAGACTTTGAAAATAGAGATAAAAGATATAGTACATTTGGGTGCACAAAAATTTGAGTGCATTTGAACCCTTCTCTTTGAAATTTTGGATGGAGAGTGAAAATTTTCGCTTGCAATTAATCGGCCACAATTTGGGCCTCTTTAAAAAACCGAGCAGCATCTATTTCAATTCGGGTCACATGGATTCCAGAGTATGAAATTCTAGCGTATAAATCCATCGTTATTTTACATGTGCCAAGTACTTGTGTATTTGTCAAAAGCTAATAGGTGCTTGCAAGTCTAAATACCAAATAAACAATACAATATAAGGTAAACTAGTTTAAATTGTGCCCACCGTTACGCTATGTTTTGGATCCGTATCTGCTGCTTTCCAGTAAGAAAAGCAGTTTTCTACTATTTTTTTCTTTATATCCCTCTTAAAAAAAGAGAAGAGAGAGAGAATAGCACAGTAAGAATCTGTTCAGTTTAGTTACTAATTTTGTGGAAAAAAAAAAAAAAAATTAATTGAATTGAATTTTTTTTCCCACCAAAATAGTAAAAAGTAATGCAAATTTGAAATATTTCTATGCCTATGTCTATTTTCATTAGTGGGCCGAACAGAAACTAAATTTTTTTTTCTTATAGAAACAATAAAAAGCAGTGCAAATTTAAAGCATTCTTATAACTGTCTATTCTTATTAGTGGACCGAACAGGTCCTAAGAGTAAGAATTTGAAGTGCACCAAATTTCATTTTCTATGTTTTGAGGGAAAATGCATGGCCTGCGGTACCCTAGGATATAATAATTTCAATATGAGTTGAAATTATTTCGATGCCTATTTAGATCATTAGGGTCCAGCTTTGAGATTCATATCAGGTTAAAAATGACGATATAAATCGTGTAGAGTAGCTGCTGCACAGGATCTGAACCCATGTTTTGGACATTTCGGAAAAGCATTCCAATAAAGACCAAAGTAATAATTGAGTTCCACACAAATATCCCAGTCAGGTTAGAGATGAAGAACCAGACCATACTGTTGCTGGGATGCCACTGGTACCGTTACTTCCGGCTTCTTAACTTAACGTAGGTTGTGGAGAGCTGGTCTCATGGCTCTTAGTGCTACCAAACATAGTGATAAGATATCTGAATTATATCCGAATAATATTTTTTGGGGTGATACTGAACCGAAATGTCAAATTATTCGGTTGACCCAATTAAACCCTAATAATTAACAAATTTTACAAACTTTTTCCTAATTTTACTAATTATTCACGAATTTTATCCGAATTTTTTCAAGAACAATTATTTTTTTTGGGTCCCTTGCAGTATTGGGATTTCTGATCTAAATAATTTCGAATCATTTCCGAATTATTCCCGAATCACAAATTTTTGATCTCGCCGAACCAAATCCAAATAATTCATTTATCACTATGCTACCAAATGGACAATTGTTTTTCCAATGTATTTGTATTTCAGATGTAATTTATAAGCTCAGAGTTGCTCCAGTGTTGTTTCTTGCCGGTACAAGTTAAAAACCAGTTGTTGTTTTGAGTAGATTCAGTGTATTGCTGAGTCAATTTTTCAGTTACATAGGTTTCAGATAGAAGGTGTTTTACTGTTGCGCATTCTGTTCGAGAATTTAGACAAAATCTGCTTCTGCAGTAGTTGAAAGGTTTGCAATTAACAATTTCAGAAATGAAATGGGCTATATGGCTCTCTCTCTCTCTCTCTTTTATAAAAAAAAAAAAAAGTTGAAGAACCATGTTAAAACTGGATTCAATTATAATTTTATTTAGGGTTCAAATACCAATATATAATTGCGTACGGCAACGATATGAAAATTTGACTAGTTGAGGCAAGTCTCGACTGTTTCCATCCATTTAATTTCAAATCAATATAAGAAGCTATAAAATAGCTTTAATTTCAAATCAATACAAGAAGCTATAAAATAGCAGTTAAGACAAACTAAGTTGGGTTTATTTATTTTTTGAAAAAGAAGGCTTGAAAGCCAATGTATCAAATCTATGAGATTGTATTACAGATCCTAATAGTTGCTACTTATCAAAAGAAAACCCCCTTTCCTAAGGAAAACCCTAGTTATAATGGGAAAACTAACAAAGCAAAATCTCAGTTTCACCCATTTAGCATCAGACCTAGCCAATCAAACACAACCAATTTTACCTACTTATTCCAACATACTTGTTTGTTGGTATCACATTACCAGCACCAGAAAAGCAACAACGCAGTCGCAAATTAAGGCTTGCATCCTAAGCCATTTATTACAGTGATTTAAAGCAAGCAACTTGCGAAGTTTAAACTCGAAACGAGCTTAAAATCAGGTCGTGGGAAATATATTCACCAACTGATTGTATACCTTTTCTTTCGTTTTATCTCTATTTGCAGCATTTAGTCGAACAACCACTGCGCCAGGATGTTCCCTGAAGTATCCCACTGAACGTAGGAACAAAGACGACATGTCAATAAAGAGGTAGTGTTACTCAAAAATCCGAAAGAAAAAGGCATCGTATGGAACGGAAGAACGGTAGCTATATTTATTTCTTATTCTGATATCCTGATCAGTTTTGTTGCGTTTAGTGGGAAGTATAAAATTATTAATAGGAACAATATACTATTTCAGCCAATATCATAAGCGTTATATAATTGTTCCAGTCAGAGGGGAGAAGTGGTATAGTTGGTTGCTTCTCTTTTTAGGAAAAGAAGGTGAGAATGATAAGCTGTGAGGTCATAAATAATTAAATAGATATATTATATGATAAGAAAATGACCATGTCAAGCAAAGACAGACTCAAAACAGAGGTAAAAAACGAGCTAAAATAAGTATTCCAAAAGTAGAGATATGTCGTTCTTCTTCTTTTATTTGGGATATAGAGTGAGAATGCACAAACTTGAAGAGAATTGTAAATTCAATAATCAATGTAATAACTTTAAAGAAAATCCAATCATCAAAATAAACTCAGGGCTAGAGGGAGAGTTCAAACATTTAATTTAAGCCAAAGATATGAATTGACCTAAACACCGATTGATGTGACTCCAGAATATTAAATCATCCACATTATTCACACTATCGTTCGTTACTCTGAAATGAATTCAGAGTGAGATTTTAAAAATTGAACATATGGCAAAACACGAGTTGAAGCCAGCATGGATTGCCAGTTGGAGAAGATAAATGTCATTCTTCCCACAAGAAAAGGGTGCCCCAGTATTTGACACCTCAATCAGACTCATTGCAGGTGGGTGGCGCGCGACACGCCCAAATTGTTGAAGCATGCACTTCTAATAAATCACCTTCAATTTACTACCCAGCGCAGTCCAATGAGCTTTCACGAGTACCCGTGCACATTCTCTACATGTACAAAACAAACAAATAAATAAGGATGGAATTTAAAAACAGTATACAAATACTACGTGCACCAAAAAATAGAAGTTATTTGTAAGAAAAAAAAGTAAATAGGAATGTGAGACACTTACAATAGCTGGGGCTCAGAGAAGGAGGTGTGGTGCTCAAGGCCAGTTGTCCAGAGAGGAGACTTCCCTAGAGTGCAACGAGCTGTGTACACAGCTGAGGCCACTATCATGGAGAGGCAGTACTTGATCAGGTCATATTACATCAACCCCAACTCAGCGAGGAAGTAAATCATGTGCTCTAACTGTCAAATTAAAACAAGATTTTCAGGATCAGCCTAATGATTAACCTGCAACTCTGAAACAAAAAGAATGAAATGATTGATTTTTTGAGGAAAAAGAATGAAGTGATTGATGGTATGCAATACCTCCTGGTCAGCTTTGGATACCTTCACGAACCGAACCAAGAACATGTAGGCTGTCGGTACGGTTAGGTACCACTTGAGCTTGTTTAGGATCATCTTTTCCATCCTCAGAATCTCCACCTCCTCTCTTCTCTCTTTGTGCCCTCATAGGCCATAGCTATACAATTGGACATTGCTTATAATCCCCATGAACTCCCTGTAGAATCCATATCAATGATTCACCTTTCCTATATTCAATCCAGTGTAATCCGATTTTGATATGTACCTTGTATTTCTAGTTTAAGGACAAGCCTAAGGGCATTTATGGAAAAAAAAAGATTCTTTTATATCTGTTTAAGGAAAAAGACCAAAGCAAATCATGTGCTCTAACTGTCAAATTAAAACAAGATTTTCAGGATCAGCCTAATGATTAACCTGCAACTCTGAAACAAAAAGAATGAAATGATTGATTTTTTGAGGAAAAAGAATGAAGTGATTGATGGTATGCAATACCTCCTGGTCAGCTTTGGATACCTTCACGAACCGAACCAAGAACATGTAGGCTGTCGGTACGGTTAGGTACCACTTGAGCTTGTTTAGGATCATCTTTTCCATCCTCAGAATCTCCACCTCCTCTCTTCTCTCTTTGTGCCCTCATAGGCCATAGCTATACAATTGGACATTGCTTATAATCCCCATGAACTCCCTGTAGAATCCATATCAATGATTCACCTTTCCTATATTCAATCCAGTGTAATCCGATTTTGATATGTACCTTGTATTTCTAGTTTAAGGACAAGCCTAAGGGCATTTATGGAAAAAAAAAGATTCTTTTATATCTGTTTAAGGAAAAAGACCAAAGCAATGACTCAAATATCTGCGCTCGATTAAGATCAGTACCAATACTTGTGCTCAATTAAGATTTCAAGTTTTTATGTAGACCTCAAAATAATCCACTAACAGAGAGTACCAGCACATCAAAGAATAAAAAGACATCTCAGCAAAACCACATAAACAGAAATGTACTAAATAGAGTACCATTTTAAAATTATCAAAACAGCAATTCCATTAAAACACAATAGCACCAAAGACAGATCAGCAACTATTCAAGATTTGCTAAATCAAAAGGGCACAATAGCACCACATGAAATACAACAACAGAATTTAGAATTAAAACACATTTTATAAAAAATAAACAAAAAGCAAATTCAAAGTTCAAAGAAGCAACTCTTTTGCCTATGTAACTTCAACTTTCTTACAGAGCCCATCAATTAGGAAGTTACAAGTTGAAAGTTGAAAGGGAGTTCATACTATTCAACACCTCCGCTGCCTTCTCAATGTACCCTTTCTTGTACAACACAGCTATAGGAGTGGAATAAGTCGCGATATTAGGCTTGATCCCTTTGGAAATCATACTATTCAACACCTCCGCAGCCTTCTCTATGTCACCTTTCTTGCACATCCCATCTATAAGAGTGTGGTAAGTCCCGACATCAGGCTCGATCCCTTTGGAAATCATGCTATGCAGCAGCTCCTCTGCCTTCTCAATTTCACCTTTCTTGCACAGCCCATAGATAAGAGTGGGATAAATCACGTCATGAGGCTCAATCCCTTTGGAAATCATGCTATGCAGCATCTCCTCTGCCTTCTTAATTTCACCTTTGTTGCACAACACATCTATAAGAGTGGAATAAGTCAGAACATGAGGCTCGATCCCTTTAGAAATCATGCTATTCAGCATCTCCTCTGCCTTCTCAATTTCACCTTTGTTGCACAACACACCTATAAGAGTGGAATAGGTCAGGACTATAGGCTCAATCCCTTTGGAAATCATGTTATGTAGCACCTCCTTTGCCTTCTCAATTTCACCTTTGTTGCACAGCGCATTGATAAGAATGGAATAAGTCAGGACATTAGGCTCCAACCCTTTGGAAATCATTCTATGCAGCATCTCCTCTGCCTTCTTAATTTCACCTTTGTTGCACAGCCCCTTAATAAGAGTGGAATAAGTTACAATATCAGGTTCGAACCCTTTGGAAATCATGCAATGCAACACCTCCTCTGCCTTGTTTTTTGAGCAAGAAATAGGGGCCAAGCCCCAATTTGATTGATCGGTAAAGTTACAAGTGGTTTGTAACTAAATAAGAAAAAGAGATACAAGCTCAAACAGCTGAGCTAAAGAAAATAATAAAAGTGAAGAAAAAACAGTAAGAGAGGGAAACTAAGCTAAGCTAACTATAGTTCTAAAACTGATTCTCAACGCGCCTCTGTTCTTGCACTGTAATGCCATTGTTCTGCTATTTCATTTACCAGTATTTCGTCCGGTTTATGTGAATCTTTGAAAATACGGTTGCACCGTTCACGCCACACTACAAATTGTGTTATCAGTGTTATGGCCCTTTCTTTTGTTGATCCTCTTCCTTTGAATATATCCCTTCTATGCCTCGGCCTTCTTGCCATTTGCATTTTGATTGCCACCTGTACATTTATTCGGCTTGTAACAGGGCATTCATCAAAGAGGTGTCTTACTGATTCGGTATTTCGTTTACACATGACGCACCAGCTGACCATATTCCAACCCCTTTTCACTAGATTATCAATCGTGAGGATTTTATTGAGATTCATGAGCCATGCAAATGTTCTCATTCTTGGTGGTACCGGTAACCTCCAAATCTGCCCCATTTTGCTTTTTATCATAGGCCCATGTTTGAGTGCCAGGTATGCAGTTTTGACTGAGAAGTGACCCAATCCATGCCATTTCCATTGTGCCCCATCCGTGTTCTGTGTTATGTGTACTTGTGACAGGTTGTGTTGCAATACCTAAAGTTCTTCTGTCGCATCCTCTGACAGCTCTGATCTGAACAAATCGCCAACTATTGGG
Source organism: Carex pumila (assembly GCA_033356055.1). NCBI lineage: Eukaryota > Viridiplantae > Streptophyta > Magnoliopsida > Poales > Cyperaceae > Carex > Carex pumila. The sequence goes on along the minus strand of JARJHM010000674.1, from coordinate 49,388 downwards.
ACTTGTAACGCCTCAGCCAATGTGATGTTCTCCTTGAGAGTGAAGGTGTATAGTGTTTGCAGGTTATTCCTGAGGATGCCTTGGCCCTAATCGTGCTCCCAAAGCTGGATGGTTGCTCCATTTCCGATTAACCTGTGAACTGACATGTTAGCAAAATGATACGTACCTTCGAGTATGTTGGTGAAGAGTTGTGATCTCAGGATGGGCTGTACTGTCTAGTTTGTGGCTATGAAGATTGCCTTCCATAGGCTTCATTGTGGTGAAATCCATTGCCAATACCATTTGATAAGCATGGCAGTGTTGAATGTTCGGAGGTCTATGACTCCCATCCCCCCTAGTTTCTTCGGAGTGTAAACCAGCTCCCAATTGGCTAAGTTTAATTTTTCCCGCTATGGAGTGACTCCATGCCAAAGGAAGTGCCTTTTTATTTTATCAATTTCGCTTATAATTCCTTCGAGAAATCTAAGGCATGACATGTAATATGTTGGGAAAGAGGAGAGTACCGCATTTATGAGAACAAGCCTACCTGCTATGGACAGGTTTGTGGCTACCCAGCCTGCCAAGTGGTTGCTGAATTTTTTTAGGAGGGGTATGTAGGCTGATTTCGGTAACCTTTTGTTTGAGAGAGGCAGAGCTAGGTATGTGAAAGGAAGCTTGCCCAATTTGCATCCCATGGTTAAGGTCAGTTGTTGTCCTAGCTCCTATTGTGGTATTGATAAAACTAATTCTGACTTGTGAAAACAAACCTCAAGTCCGGAAATGTTCTGAAATGCCACAAAGACGATCTTTAGCATTTGGATCTGTTGTATGTCGGGTTTTAGAAAGAACAGCGCATCATCCGCATATAGCTAGCATGGTCTCATGCCCTCAAAAGGTAGGCGTATTGCCCCGATTGCCGTGAGTTTGATTAGCCATCTATTGATGAAATCCATGGCTATGATGAAGAGGAATGGTGAGAGCGGGTCCCCCTGTCTGACCCCTCGCTTAAGGATGAGTTTATTTCCGGCTAGGCCATTTATGACAAGTTGTGAAGAACCTTTTAAGACTGAATTCTTAATCCAATTGCACCATCTATTTGAGAAGTTTAAGTGGTGGAGCATCGCGAGTATGAATTCCTAACTTACCATGTTGAAAGCTTTTCTCATATCTGCTTTAAAGATTGCAAGCTATAAATTTGTTTGTTTCGCATGGTGCAAGATGTGTTGTGCATAGACATAACCCTCAGTTATTTGTCTATTTTTGACGAAGCCTGTCTGTGCACTATCCACCAGGTGTTGGATCTGGTCTTGTAGCCTATTCAACAAGATTTTGGAGAAGATTCTTTGAATTGCATGCACTAAGCTGATGGGTCTATAGTTGGATGGCGTTTGCGAGTTTTCCTTTTTGGGAATTAGGATTATGAGCGAGGTGTTGAGTGGTTCGAGTGGTATGTTTTGTAAGGTCACTGTTGTTAATACGGAGTGTATGCCAGGTGCTACCGTGTCTACAAATTTCTTGTAGAACTCTCCCGTAAACCCGTCGGTTCCCGGGCTCTTGTTGTTTGGCCATTCTTTTATAACTTCTTTTATTTCAGCAAGGGAGATGGGACTGTCTAATTGAGATAGGTCTCTATTTTCTGGGTATAAATTATTCCAATGGATGTGCGGCATCTGTTTAGAATCCTCTCCCATTAGGCCTTTGTAGAAGACCTCCTCTGCCTTGTTAATTTCACCTTTGTTGCACAGCCCATCTACAAGAGTGTTGTCAGTCATGACATTAGGCTTGATAGCTTTGGAAATCATTCTATGCAGCACCTCCTCTGCCTTCTCAATGTCACCTTTGTTGCACAGCCCATCTATAAGATTGTTGTAAGTTGCCACGTTAGGCTGGAGCCCTTTGGAAATTATGCTATGCAGCACCTCCTCTGCCTTCTCAATTTCACCTTTTTTGCAAAACCCAAATATAAGACTGTTGTAAGTCTCTACATCGGGAATACATCCCAGCTGGGGCATTGTTTGGTTTATGATGGCAGCAGCCTCACTGATCTTATTCTCATAACAAAGGTGTTTCAGTATTGGATTGAAAATTACGGCCTCGGCTCTGTGACCCTCTTTGAGAAACCGACCAAGACAAGAAAAGGCTAGATTGAGCTGATTCATTTCAGTATAGTATTTGATCATGATCCCAATTGGGGGGTTAGAGTTGCGAACCTTGGGGCCAGGATCTGACTGAAGGAAAAGGTTGAGGTTGGAGCGTTCTGGAAAGTCATCAGAGAGCCGAAATGGTGTGAAACGACTATTGGGTTGAAAAGGCGCCCGCCTTTCATTATCTCAGCCTCTCTCTCTCTCACCCTTCTTCTATCAGCCTCTCCCTCTCACCCTTCTTCTTTGAGCCTCCTGCTGGGTGGAAAACTCGCCCGCCTTGCTGCCACTGCCGCCTCCTCCAAATCGTACCAACGATCTTACCAAGAAAGAATGTTGTCAAAGAAGCCCCAAGTCTAATAAAAATTTGTGGCTAATTCAACCAAATTTTAAAACCACCAATGAATGCATCAGACTCAATTGAGCATGATGAAAGCGTATTTGAGGTTTTTGATGTTACTGGGGTCCGAGTTAAGTAAACGGGATGCGGATCCGACGGTATGAAAGCTTCTTCATTCTTCGAGGGTATCAATCCGGTTTGGTTCGTTATATATAGAGATCGTTTATGTAATTAAACCGCTGAAAACCAGTTTAATTTACCGGTTTATCATAAAAACCGCTGGTCCGGATTGTACTTTTTCTTCTCTTCTTCCGATGCAGTACTTTTTGTTTTGAGAAAATTTCTAATATGCCCATCTAAACTTTTAAAATAGTTTGATGTCTCCATAAAAATATCGTAATATTCAATATCTCCATACAAATTTAACATTCTTCTATCTCCTAATTTAACATTCTTTCTTCTATCTCCTATGCAGTACTCCCACCAATTATGTGAATAAATTTAATTCTATGATCATTAGCAAACTTTTCTAGCGTATAAATCCAATTATGCAGTACTCCCACTCATTATGCAGTACTCCCACTCATTATTCCAGAGTATGAAATTCTAGCGTATAAATCCATCGTTATTTTACATGTGCCAAGTACTTGTGTATTTGTCAAAAGCTAATAGGTGCTTGCAAGTCTAAATACCAAATAAACAATACAATATAAGGTAAACTAGTTTAAATTGTGCCCACCGTTACGCTATGTTTTGGATCCGTATCTGCTGCTTTCCAGTAAGAAAAGCAGTTTTCTACTATTTTTTTCTTTATATCCCTCTTAAAAAAAGAGAAGAGAGAGAGAATAGCACAGTAAGAATCTGTTCAGTTTAGTTACTAATTTTGTGGAAAAAAAAAAAAAAAATTAATTGAATTGAATTTTTTTTCCCACCAAAATAGTAAAAAGTAATGCAAATTTGAAATATTTCTATGCCTATGTCTATTTTCATTAGTGGGCCGAACAGAAACTAAATTTTTTTTTCTTATAGAAACAATAAAAAGCAGTGCAAATTTAAAGCATTCTTATAACTGTCTATTCTTATTAGTGGACCGAACAGGTCCTAAGAGTAAGAATTTGAAGTGCACCAAATTTCATTTTCTATGTTTTGAGGGAAAATGCATGGCCTGCGGTACCCTAGGATATAATAATTTCAATATGAGTTGAAATTATTTCGATGCCTATTTAGATCATTAGGGTCCAGCTTTGAGATTCATATCAGGTTAAAAATGACGATATAAATCGTGTAGAGTAGCTGCTGCACAGGATCTGAACCCATGTTTTGGACATTTCGGAAAAGCATTCCAATAAAGACCAAAGTAATAATTGAGTTCCACACAAATATCCCAGTCAGGTTAGAGATGAAGAACCAGACCATACTGTTGCTGGGATGCCACTGGTACCGTTACTTCCGGCTTCTTAACTTAACGTAGGTTGTGGAGAGCTGGTCTCATGGCTCTTAGTGCTACCAAACATAGTGATAAGATATCTGAATTATATCCGAATAATATTTTTTGGGGTGATACTGAACCGAAATGTCAAATTATTCGGTTGACCCAATTAAACCCTAATAATTAACAAATTTTACAAACTTTTTCCTAATTTTACTAATTATTCACGAATTTTATCCGAATTTTTTCAAGAACAATTATTTTTTTTGGGTCCCTTGCAGTATTGGGATTTCTGATCTAAATAATTTCGAATCATTTCCGAATTATTCCCGAATCACAAATTTTTGATCTCGCCGAACCAAATCCAAATAATTCATTTATCACTATGCTACCAAATGGACAATTGTTTTTCCAATGTATTTGTATTTCAGATGTAATTTATAAGCTCAGAGTTGCTCCAGTGTTGTTTCTTGCCGGTACAAGTTAAAAACCAGTTGTTGTTTTGAGTAGATTCAGTGTATTGCTGAGTCAATTTTTCAGTTACATAGGTTTCAGATAGAAGGTGTTTTACTGTTGCGCATTCTGTTCGAGAATTTAGACAAAATCTGCTTCTGCAGTAGTTGAAAGGTTTGCAATTAACAATTTCAGAAATGAAATGGGCTATATGGCTCTCTCTCTCTCTCTCTTTTATAAAAAAAAAAAAAAGTTGAAGAACCATGTTAAAACTGGATTCAATTATAATTTTATTTAGGGTTCAAATACCAATATATAATTGCGTACGGCAACGATATGAAAATTTGACTAGTTGAGGCAAGTCTCGACTGTTTCCATCCATTTAATTTCAAATCAATATAAGAAGCTATAAAATAGCTTTAATTTCAAATCAATACAAGAAGCTATAAAATAGCAGTTAAGACAAACTAAGTTGGGTTTATTTATTTTTTGAAAAAGAAGGCTTGAAAGCCAATGTATCAAATCTATGAGATTGTATTACAGATCCTAATAGTTGCTACTTATCAAAAGAAAACCCCCTTTCCTAAGGAAAACCCTAGTTATAATGGGAAAACTAACAAAGCAAAATCTCAGTTTCACCCATTTAGCATCAGACCTAGCCAATCAAACACAACCAATTTTACCTACTTATTCCAACATACTTGTTTGTTGGTATCACATTACCAGCACCAGAAAAGCAACAACGCAGTCGCAAATTAAGGCTTGCATCCTAAGCCATTTATTACAGTGATTTAAAGCAAGCAACTTGCGAAGTTTAAACTCGAAACGAGCTTAAAATCAGGTCGTGGGAAATATATTCACCAACTGATTGTATACCTTTTCTTTCGTTTTATCTCTATTTGCAGCATTTAGTCGAACAACCACTGCGCCAGGATGTTCCCTGAAGTATCCCACTGAACGTAGGAACAAAGACGACATGTCAATAAAGAGGTAGTGTTACTCAAAAATCCGAAAGAAAAAGGCATCGTATGGAACGGAAGAACGGTAGCTATATTTATTTCTTATTCTGATATCCTGATCAGTTTTGTTGCGTTTAGTGGGAAGTATAAAATTATTAATAGGAACAATATACTATTTCAGCCAATATCATAAGCGTTATATAATTGTTCCAGTCAGAGGGGAGAAGTGGTATAGTTGGTTGCTTCTCTTTTTAGGAAAAGAAGGTGAGAATGATAAGCTGTGAGGTCATAAATAATTAAATAGATATATTATATGATAAGAAAATGACCATGTCAAGCAAAGACAGACTCAAAACAGAGGTAAAAAACGAGCTAAAATAAGTATTCCAAAAGTAGAGATATGTCGTTCTTCTTCTTTTATTTGGGATATAGAGTGAGAATGCACAAACTTGAAGAGAATTGTAAATTCAATAATCAATGTAATAACTTTAAAGAAAATCCAATCATCAAAATAAACTCAGGGCTAGAGGGAGAGTTCAAACATTTAATTTAAGCCAAAGATATGAATTGACCTAAACACCGATTGATGTGACTCCAGAATATTAAATCATCCACATTATTCACACTATCGTTCGTTACTCTGAAATGAATTCAGAGTGAGATTTTAAAAATTGAACATATGGCAAAACACGAGTTGAAGCCAGCATGGATTGCCAGTTGGAGAAGATAAATGTCATTCTTCCCACAAGAAAAGGGTGCCCCAGTATTTGACACCTCAATCAGACTCATTGCAGGTGGGTGGCGCGCGACACGCCCAAATTGTTGAAGCATGCACTTCTAATAAATCACCTTCAATTTACTACCCAGCGCAGTCCAATGAGCTTTCACGAGTACCCGTGCACATTCTCTACATGTACAAAACAAACAAATAAATAAGGATGGAATTTAAAAACAGTATACAAATACTACGTGCACCAAAAAATAGAAGTTATTTGTAAGAAAAAAAAGTAAATAGGAATGTGAGACACTTACAATAGCTGGGGCTCAGAGAAGGAGGTGTGGTGCTCAAGGCCAGTTGTCCAGAGAGGAGACTTCCCTAGAGTGCAACGAGCTGTGTACACAGCTGAGGCCACTATCATGGAGAGGCAGTACTTGATCAGGTCATATTACATCAACCCCAACTCAGCGAGGAAGTAAATCATGTGCTCTAACTGTCAAATTAAAACAAGATTTTCAGGATCAGCCTAATGATTAACCTGCAACTCTGAAACAAAAAGAATGAAATGATTGATTTTTTGAGGAAAAAGAATGAAGTGATTGATGGTATGCAATACCTCCTGGTCAGCTTTGGATACCTTCACGAACCGAACCAAGAACATGTAGGCTGTCGGTACGGTTAGGTACCACTTGAGCTTGTTTAGGATCATCTTTTCCATCCTCAGAATCTCCACCTCCTCTCTTCTCTCTTTGTGCCCTCATAGGCCATAGCTATACAATTGGACATTGCTTATAATCCCCATGAACTCCCTGTAGAATCCATATCAATGATTCACCTTTCCTATATTCAATCCAGTGTAATCCGATTTTGATATGTACCTTGTATTTCTAGTTTAAGGACAAGCCTAAGGGCATTTATGGAAAAAAAAAGATTCTTTTATATCTGTTTAAGGAAAAAGACCAAAGCAATGACTCAAATATCTGCGCTCGATTAAGATCAGTACCAATACTTGTGCTCAATTAAGATTTCAAGTTTTTATGTAGACCTCAAAATAATCCACTAACAGAGAGTACCAGCACATCAAAGAATAAAAAGACATCTCAGCAAAACCACATAAACAGAAATGTACTAAATAGAGTACCATTTTAAAATTATCAAAACAGCAATTCCATTAAAACACAATAGCACCAAAGACAGATCAGCAACTATTCAAGATTTGCTAAATCAAAAGGGCACAATAGCACCACATGAAATACAACAACAGAATTTAGAATTAAAACACATTTTATAAAAAATAAACAAAAAGCAAATTCAAAGTTCAAAGAAGCAACTCTTTTGCCTATGTAACTTCAACTTTCTTACAGAGCCCATCAATTAGGAAGTTACAAGTTGAAAGTTGAAAGGGAGTTCATACTATTCAACACCTCCGCTGCCTTCTCAATGTACCCTTTCTTGTACAACACAGCTATAGGAGTGGAATAAGTCGCGATATTAGGCTTGATCCCTTTGGAAATCATACTATTCAACACCTCCGCAGCCTTCTCTATGTCACCTTTCTTGCACATCCCATCTATAAGAGTGTGGTAAGTCCCGACATCAGGCTCGATCCCTTTGGAAATCATGCTATGCAGCAGCTCCTCTGCCTTCTCAATTTCACCTTTCTTGCACAGCCCATAGATAAGAGTGGGATAAATCACGTCATGAGGCTCAATCCCTTTGGAAATCATGCTATGCAGCATCTCCTCTGCCTTCTTAATTTCACCTTTGTTGCACAACACATCTATAAGAGTGGAATAAGTCAGAACATGAGGCTCGATCCCTTTAGAAATCATGCTATTCAGCATCTCCTCTGCCTTCTCAATTTCACCTTTGTTGCACAACACACCTATAAGAGTGGAATAGGTCAGGACTATAGGCTCAATCCCTTTGGAAATCATGTTATGTAGCACCTCCTTTGCCTTCTCAATTTCACCTTTGTTGCACAGCGCATTGATAAGAATGGAATAAGTCAGGACATTAGGCTCCAACCCTTTGGAAATCATTCTATGCAGCATCTCCTCTGCCTTCTTAATTTCACCTTTGTTGCACAGCCCCTTAATAAGAGTGGAATAAGTTACAATATCAGGTTCGAACCCTTTGGAAATCATGCAATGCAACACCTCCTCTGCCTTGTTTTTTGAGCAAGAAATAGGGGTCAAGCCCCAATTTGGTTGATCGGCAAAGTTACAAGTGGTTTGTAACTAAATAAGAAAAAGAGATACAAGCTCAAACAGCTGAGCTAAAGAAAATAATAAGAGTGAAGAAAAATCAGTAAGAGAGGGAAACTAAGCTAAGCTAACTATAGTTCTAAAACTGATTCTCAAGGCGCCTCTGTTCTTGCACTGTAATGCCATTGTTCCGCTATTTCATCTACCAGTATTTTGTCCGGTTTATGTGAATCTTTGAAAATACGGTTGCACCGTTCACGCCACACTACAAATTGTGTTATCAGTGTTATGGTCATTTCTTTTGTTGATCCTCTTCCTTTGAATATATCCCTTCTATGCCTCAGCCTTCTTGCCATTTGCATTTTGATTGCCACTTGTACATTTATTCGGTTTCTAACAGGGCATTCATCAAAGAGGTGTCTTACTGATTTGGTATTTCGTCTACACATGACGCACCAGCTGACCATATTCCAACCCTTTTTCACTAGATTATCAATCGTGAGGATTTTATTGAGATTCATGAGCCATGCAAATGTTCTCATTCTTGGTGGTACCGGTAACCTCCAAATCTGCCCCATTTTGCTTTTTATCATAGGCCCATGTTTGAGTGCCAGGTATGCAGTTTTGACTGAGAAGTGACCCGATCCATGCCATTTCCATTGTGTCCCATCCGTGTTCTGTGTTATGTGTACTAGTGACAGGTTGTGTTGCAATACCTAAAGTTCTTCTGTCGTGTCCTCTGACAGCTCTGATCTGAACAAATCAGTAACTGTTGGGGTTTGTAGTGCCTCAGCCAGTGTGATGTTCTCCTTGAGAGTGAAGGTGTATAGTGTTTGTAGGTTGTTTTTGAGGATGCCTTGGCCCCAATCGTGCTCCCAAAGCTGGATGGTTGCTCCATTTCCAATTAACCTGCGAATTGACATGTTAGAAAAATGATACGTACCTTTGAGTGTGTTGGTGAAGAGTTGTGATCTCGAGATCGGCCGTATCGTCAAGTTTGTGGCTATGAAGATTGTCTTCCATAGGCATTGTTGTGGTGAAATCCATTACCAATACCATTTGATAAGCATGGCAGTGTTGAATGTTCGGAGGTCTATGACTCTCATCTCCCTTAGTTTCTTTGGAGTGCAAACCAGTTCCCAATTGGCTAAGTTTAATTTTTTCCATTGTGGAGTGACTCCATGCCAAAGAAAATGTCTTCTTATTTTATCAATTTCGTTTATAATTCCTTCCGGAATTCTCAGGCATGACATGTAGTATGTTGAGAGAGAGGAAAGTACTGCATTTTTGAGAACAAGCCTACCTGCTATGGACAGGTTTGTGGCTGCCCAGCCTGCCAAGTGGTTGCTGAATTTCTTTAGGAGGGTATGTAGGCTGATTTTGGTAACCTTTTGTTTGAGAGAGGTAGGCCTAGGTATGTGAATGGAAGCGTGCCCAATTTGCATCCCATGGCTAAGGTCAGTTGTTGCCCTAGCTCCTGTTGTGGTATTGATAAAACTAATTCTGACTTGTGGAAACAAACCTCAAGTCCGGAAATGTTCTGAAATGCCACAAAGATGATCTTTAGCATTTGGATCTGCTGTATGTCGGGTTTTAGAAAAAACAGCGCGTCATCCGCATAGAGCTAGCATGGTCTCATGCCCTCAAAAGGTAGGCGTATTGCCTCGATTGTTGTGAGTTTGATTAGCCATCTGTTGATGAAATCCATGGCTATAATGAAGAGGAATGGTGACAACGGGTCCCCCTGTCTGACCCCTCGCTTAAGGATGAGTTTTTTTTCCGGCTAGGCCATTTATGACAAATTGTGAAGACCCCTTTAAAACCGAATTCTCAATCCAATTGCACCATCTGTTTGGGAAGTTTAGGTGGTGGAGTACCGCGAGTATGAATTCCCAACTCACTGTGTCGAAAGCTTTTCTTATATCCGCTTTAAAGATCGCAAGCTGTAAATTTGTTTGTTTCGCATGGTGCGGGATGTGTTGTGCATAGACATAACCTCAGTTATTTGTCTATTTTTGACGAAGCCCGTCTGTGCACTATCCACCAAGTGTTGGATCTGATCTTGTAGCCTATTCGACAAGATTTTGGAGAAGATTCTCTGAATTGCATGCACTAAGCTGATGGGTCTGTAGTCAAATGGCGTCTGCAGGTTTTCTTTTTTGGGAATTAGGATTATGAGCAAGGTGTTAAGTGGTTCGAGTGGTATGTTTTGTAAGGTCACTGTTGTTAACACGGAGTGTATGTCAGGTGCTACTGTATCTACAAATTTCTTATAGAACTCTCTCGTAAACCCGTCAGTTCCCGGGCTCTTGTTATTTGGCCATGCCTTTATAACTTATTTTATTTCGACAAGGGAGATGGGACTGTCTAATTGAGATAGGTCTCTATTTTCTGGGTATAAATTATTCCAATGGATGTGCGGCATCTGTTTAGAATCCTCTCCCATTAGGCCTTTGTAGAAGACCTCCTCTGCCTTGTTAATTTCACCTTTGTTGCACAGCCCATCTACAAGAGTGTTGTCAGTCATGACATTAGGCTTGATAGCTTTGGAAATCATTCTATGCAGCACCTCCTCTGCCTTCTCAATGTCACCTTTGTTGCACAGCCCATCTATAAGATTGTTGTAAGTTGCCACGTTAGGCTGGAGCCCTTTGGAAATTATGCTATGCAGCACCTCCTCTGCCTTCTCAATTTCACCTTTTTTGCAAAACCCAAATATAAGACTGTTGTAAGTCTCTACATCGGGAATACATCCCAGCTGGGGCATTGTTTGGTTTATGATGGCAGCAGCCTCACTGATCTTATTCTCATAACAAAGGTGTTTCAGTATTGGATTGAAAATTACGGCCTCGGCTCTGTGACCCTCTTTGAGAAACCGACCAAGACAAGAAAAGGCTAGATTGAGCTGATTCATTTCAGTATAGTATTTGATCATGATCCCAATTGGGGGGTTAGAGTTGCGAACCTTGGGGCCAGGATCTGACTGAAGGAAAAGGTTGAGGTTGGAGCGTTCTGGAAAGTCATCAGAGAGCCGAAATGGTGTGAAACGACTATTGGGTTGAAAAGGCGCCCGCCTTTCATTATCTCAGCCTCTCTCTCTCTCACCCTTCTTCTATCAGCCTCTCCCTCTCACCCTTCTTCTTTGAGCCTCCTGCTGGGTGGAAAACTCGCCCGCCTTGCTGCCACTGCCGCCTCCTCCAAATCGTACCAACGATCTTACCAAGAAAGAATGTTGTCAAAGAAGCCCCAAGTCTAATAAAAATTTGTGGCTAATTCAACCAAATTTTAAAACCACCAATGAATGCATCAGACTCAATTGAGCATGATGAAAGCGTATTTGAGGTTTTTGATGTTACTGGGGTCCGAGTTAAGTAAACGGGATGCGGATCCGACGGTATGAAAGCTTCTTCATTCTTCGAGGGTATCAATCCGGTTTGGTTCGTTATATATAGAGATCGTTTATGTAATTAAACCGCTGAAAACCAGTTTAATTTACCGGTTTATCATAAAAACCGCTGGTCCGGATTGTACTTTTTCTTCTCTTCTTCCGATGCAGTACTTTTTGTTTTGAGAAAATTTCTAATATGCCCATCTAAACTTTTAAAATAGTTTGATGTCTCCATAAAAATATCGTAATATTCAATATCTCCATACAAATTTAACATTCTTCTATCTCCTAATTTAACATTCTTTCTTCTATCTCCTATGCAGTACTCCCACCAATTATGTGAATAAATTTAATTCTATGATCATTAGCAAACTTTTCTTTATCAATGGTATACAACATATATAATACTAGTTAGTTGTGGCAAGACTTACGAAACAACATACAAAATTATCAGGTCAAAGAAGAAGATACAATTTGGATTACTAAGCGATATCCCCAGTCACAGATTATTGCTTAACAAAAACCAAGCACTTGTCAACAAAGACTAGGGATTAGAATCCATAGTTAAGAAGAGAACTATAAAAACCCACAGAATTGCTCAACTAAAACCAGGCACACCTAACCTACCACTGAGTATCCCAAATTAAGCTAGCCTATTGTTGTTTTGCATAATATCAAACATCTCCATTTAACAAAACAGTACATATAACGTAATTAATAAAGTTCTAATTCAGCTGTTCATGTCCAACTCAGTCATCACCTTCATCCTAAAAAAGGCCAAGAAACAAAAAATTAATATCAAAAGTATTATATGCTCATCACAAAATCTGACTCTAAAATGTGTTATAAATAGAAACATAACACAATTCAAACCAATGTATAATACCACTACCTCATTTTCTCCCTCTTCTTCAACCTCTGACTTTGACTTGTCAGATGCAGCATCAGCAGCTTCTTCCTCCTAATACCAACAAGTATCATATTAGAAACTGAAGCAATGGAATACAAGTTGAGAAGAAGAAAAATAAAAAACTTGTATATTTAATTTTCCTCTTTTAACAATACCTGCCGAGCCTTCACCTTCTCATGCTCAGCCTTGAGCTTAGCTGCCTTTTCCACAAAAGGAGCCTTCTCCTGGATATTTTGAAAAATGAATACAGAAAGAGTAAGACATAACATTCAACAAAAAAATTATATTTCAGTTTAATGCAATGATAAGTAGAACTTACCTCCTCTGACATAGATTTCCATTTGGCTCCAGCAGCTTTACCTACCTGGTTAATATATCATAATATGTTAATTTGGCCAGTACTGAATTTCACTGGAAGAAACAAGAAAACAAATCTCAAATAATAGGGTAGAAGTAGGTGAAACTAAACCAATTGTGTTATTAATATCCGTACTAGTTTATGAGATACTAGTTTAAACATGAACAAAACGAGACAAAATAATGGATAAAAAGGACTTTACAGTTGCAACACTCTTGTTGTTGGGATGGCTGGCCTTGTATTCAGCCCTAAACTTCTCCCTGCATTCAGAACCAACACAAATTTACAATCACATTCTAATGAAAACCTAACATAACCAAAATGATCTTAAAAATTATGAAGTGCCTACATAAAAACAAAGAAGGCAGAGGGAGGCCTCTTGAGCTTAGCACCCTTGGCAGCATTCTTCCCTTTTTGAACACCAAGCCTGCCAACAGTATAAACAAAAGACAGTGATAAACTGCTATGAAAATTTGTATTTATGGATCTCTAGAAATTAATTATTCAAAACATCATTATCCTCGTGCAATCCGACTTTGTTTCACAGGAAAATGAAGAAATTTAAGATTCAGAGTGATTCTGTCTCTGACTGCCTAGTCATGGGAAATATTTTGGGAACTTTCTTCAAAATTGAATCGATTAACTGTAAATATCTTATAGGAAGGCATGGATCTTACAAAAGTAGAGGCAATATAGTAGAACTTACTTTGCATCGGCCTTGCTTCCGGCCACAGCTCTCGACTTGGTTTCTTTCATCGCTAATCGTTCTAACTGCAAGAAGGTGCTTAATCAGCGAACTTGCCCTTTAATTATTGCAAAACTATAGCTAAAATCGGAAGAAGGAGAGAAAATCTACCTTTGGACTAAAATTAGGGTTCCTCCGAGAATAAATTGAGAGAAGGTAAAGATCGAAAGAGACAGGGGAGGACGATAGTGTGCTTTGTTGGTGTGACTCGGTGACTATGAGGCTGTGACTTATTATACACCTGTTAGGAAAGGGAGAGAGACTGCTCTGCACCTGGCTTTGTACGGACATGTTATTGTCAGTTGCCAAAGGTCTGTGGTTTGCTCGAGTTCCAGGAGCAGATAAGAATGTAAGAATTGGATTTGGGGGAAATCCAGAGACCTCCGATTGGGCGGGAATCTTGAATTCTGATCTCCACGCCAGCGATCCGCGAGGTCGTTTCTTATTGGCTTAAATGTTTCCTCGTACGGAACTTGTGCTAGTTGTAGAGCTACAATCCACGGTACAGATGTACGGCCAAGATCACTGTGGTGAGTGAATTTCTAGTTCAACTGGGCCGAGGAACATGATTCACGTGCTCCAGGGGCAAAGTGCTGTCCCAATCGGATATAACTTGAACGGTGCATGTGTTGATTCTTGATTGTTTCTCGCCTGGGATTTCGGGTTCGCGTTGGGCTCTGATGGGAAAGAGAGGTTTCGGACTTGCTTAAAAGTTTATGGGCTGGGTCCGTTTTACCTTTCTTGGTAGATAGGCAGGCTTTGGTTTTCTGTTGGTAAGGTAGGAAGGCTTTACTTGTTTTTTTGTCAGGAGATGAGAGCTACCCAAAAGAAATAAAGCCTGCCTACCTACCAAGAAAGTGTTACTTCTTTTTTCCTTTCTTTTGTTACTCTTACTCTTGTCGCCGAACATCCCGGCTTTTCTATTCTTCTTAAAACAAGGAAAAATTACTTTACATTTCCCAAGTAAAGATTAAAAGGACTTAATTAAGTGGTAGAGGTGTCTAAAGATCTAAATAGGGATTAACATTTTGAACAGAAAAGTTAAAAGAGGAGGTAACACTAATCCTCATTTAGAAAACAATATACGGAAATATCAAGCCATTAAGAAAGCTAAAGAAGATGTTAAGAACTGGATCATTACAAGACCTTGGTTTTGAACTTTTTGAGTTATGGATGCGAGGTCTTGGAGAGAGCTTGCTTCAATTTTAAAAGCAAAGATATTATTTTGTCCCTATTCAATGATTATTAAGATTCATAATTAGTTGTTGTAAGTGTTTATGTATAAAAGAGGTTGTATTGACAGCAATTTTTTCTAAAACCATGAAAATTAGTTTAAAGATATAAAAAATATTACTCATGTTAATGTCATTATCTTTTAGATGAATCATACATGTCAATTTTGAGTAATTAAGTTACAATTGATTTTTCATGGACGAGTTGAAAAGGTAACGATTTTAAGGCATCGATGTTTTGATTTCTGACCAACAAAATTTGAAAGCCTACCAAAAAATTATGAATTCACACCTAAGATAGCATAATAATTTTTTTAACAAATATTGGTTGTTATACCACCCAATTATATAATGTTCACAGGAATTTTTTTTTAAATTTCAAGCATGCAACCTCTTACACAAGAAACATTGTCTTTGTTACTAAATTAAATATTAGTTTTCAATAACATGATATTCTGTTTAGATCTGAATTGTCATATCGGAATCTGCACGGTTATTAAAAAGTTTATGTATGGTTCTCTTTAGATTAAATTGATCCACATTTTAATCAGCCGATTTGTATCTAAACAGAAATATTTTATTACCTTCAAAAATATATACTCCAAATTTATGTGGTTGGTTTGCACAATTTGTTTATTTTTTATAAACTTTAATATTACAATCCCGACCGTGGAAATATATTGATTGTGAATATATTGTGACTGTATACTAACCTTGATCAGCTGCCAGCCTTGCAGTAAAGACTTCTAAGTTGCAAGCGAATCCTAACTATGCTTCCATGATTTAATAGAGTGCGGCGCATTTGGTATATAAATCTAATCTCCTACTGCCCGAATTCGCATCCTCTGAGACATCTCATATTCTCAACCGTTCAAATACGTTCTGCAC
This sequence comes from Carex pumila, assembly GCA_033356055.1. NCBI lineage: Eukaryota > Viridiplantae > Streptophyta > Magnoliopsida > Poales > Cyperaceae > Carex > Carex pumila. Next base: position 33,641 of record JARJHM010000674.1, on the reverse strand, counting down.
GGATCTTAAAGCTCAAATAATACTGCACCTGCGCTATCCCCAGGCATCGACACGTCGGTCACGCAATATGCACTCCTGCACTTACCAGGCGATATTTAATATGAGAAGGGATCAAGTTACAACATCTTTTGAGTTACAACAAGTTACAACAAGCATTATTTACATTTTCAAAGTCCAAATCATCGATCCAAACCGTTAGATGTGATCTCTACAATAAAATGTGTTTGGAGACCAAATTTTACATTTTTTAGAATTTTTTTACTATTTATTAAGGTGGGTACAAAAACTAGTTAAATTCATACCGTTGAATTTTGTACCCTTCTTAATAAATAGTAAAAAAATTCCAAAAAATGTAAAATTTGGTCTCCAAGCACATTTTATTGTAGAGATCATATCTAACGGTTTGGATCGACGATATGGACTTTCAAAATAAAATAAAAAGCTTGTTGTAACTTGTTGTAACTCAGAAAATGTTGTAACTTGATCCCTCCTCATTTAATATACCGTGCTTATTGAATCAAACAAAGTTACAAACAGATCGGAAATTGGTGTGGTATCGTGTGGTATATTAATATAGAGAAAAGGTAATAGTTTCTCGAAAATTTCTATGTATAAAAGTTTTTTTTTTTTTAGTTTAGTTCTGATGCGTTTTCAATTATCACAACTGTTATAATTTTAACTGTCATGATTTCAAGTACAATATGTATATTTATAGGATAATATATATATGTTTACAGGATAATATGTGTGTTCACATAATACTATGTGTATGTTCACAGAAAGTAATACTCGACAGCTGTCACGTGTTTTTAACAATCTTCATGCATTTTCATCTAGGATCACGCCAGGGGCGAAACTTACCTATAGCTGGGGGGTGCTAAGCCACCCCAACTTTGCAATTTTTTTATTATAAGTATATAGAAATTATATTGTATTGTTCATTTTACATGTACAAGCCCCCCCTATAAAAAATATTTAAATTAGAGGGCTTCAATGTAAATTAAAAAAATATATAACTTGACTCATTTGATCTATTTGGGCCTGGACCTTCCATTCTTTGCACAGTGTAATAAACAAATTAGAAAATAATTGAAAACAAATAAACAATTAATATTTGTTATAGCTAATAATATTACTTCAGATGAGATTATTACTACATTTGATCTTTTAGAAAATCATAGAGTAAAATTTAAATAAAAATATATAAATATTATGGCCATGTTTGATTGTGGAGTAAGAGGTGGAGTAAGTCTCTTACTCCACGTTTAAGGAGCCAAACGAGAAGTAACTTAGGTGGCTAAAGAGGGAGTAAGATTTGAGTTAAACCGAAGTAATTTACACCAGCTAGAGAGGTGGTTTAGCTTACTCTACCAAACACGGTTAATTTACTTCGGTTTAGCTTGGAGTAAGAAATTTAATCCTGTTTAACTTTACTCCACAACCAAACATGACCTATGTGTTTAGTTTAATTTTGATAGACATGACACTTTGTTGGTGTAGTTATTTATTATATATTTTGTAAAATTAAATAGAGAAGGATTTTCTTATCTTATGTAATTTTTTTTATATGATATTATTTAGCACCCCTGTGCTCAAATCCTGTTTCCGTTCCTGGACCACGCAGTTTCATTTGCAGAACATTCATTGAACTTGTTTATATGATTGTTGTCATAGTATTACAGGATCTAATGAACTTGTTTATAAAATTAGTGTAAAAAGTTTGGAGACTTTCGGAGGACTGAGGATCGAGGACTATTAGCTGCTTCCATTAATATATGTATGAGATGAGACCTCCTTGTTATTGTCCTGAGGTATTGTCCATCTTCTCATAATTAATCTTCGACTCCACGTAACAAATACATTGTTTTCCGAATCCGTATCCTCCAATGTACACCGAGTATAATTAGTTCCCAATTAACTCCAGCCGAGTAAATAGGACTTGGTGCCTATTAAGATAATAAGGGGTTCGTCTGAGATTTGTGCCAGATTAAAACTTATGACTCATATCTAATTGTACTGAGTCAGGTATTGCACTTGAGTGGTCGGCGATCCATGTCAAAGTTAGGCACTACACAGTGATCGATTGAGTTGGTGTTTGCATGATATACAAAGTCAAAGGAGACATTATATTGGTATTAGAAACTTAGATCGGCCTAATTTATTTGTATTTGGTTGAGAACTAATTAAAGTTAAGTCATGAATTAGATTATTTTTTATTTGATTGGATTTTGTGACATAAAGACATGACTTAAGTTAATTTGTTTTCATGTTGTTGTGGAAATTTGAAATACGTTTAAATATGATAACTAAAAATAACATTACAAAATATGAGAAAGAAAACCACATTCTAAGTAAAAATTAAAAGATATAAGCACGTAATTTAGAAACAAATTAAAAATCAATGTGAAATAAAATAATATCAATACATTAACTTATATCCTAAAAAATAGAGTAAATTTTGTTGAAGCTCACTAAACTTTGTCATTTGTCACAAATCAGTTACTCGAGTTTAATTTGTCTCTTTCTAGTCAATAAACTTTGTTATTTATTCCAATCAAATCGCTTTATACTTTTTGGAATATTCAAATTCCGTTCAAAATATTAATGAACTAAACATATTATGTCCAAAATATTAACGAAATGAGCATATTTCGTTAGCATTTGACGAAAAAGTATAGAGCAGCTTGATTAAAATAAATGACAAAGTTAAGTGACTAAAAAATAACAAAATAAACTTAAGTAATTAACCAATTCGTAACAAATAACAAAGTTTAGTGATCTCCAACGAAATTTATTCTAAAAAAATAACATTGTCTCCCTTTGGAGATATTTTTGACCCTCCAGTAATTTGAGTTAAATTTAAAATTAAAAATTTATTAAAAATTAGAACATTGAAAATTATAAGTTAATTATGTTCACATACGTGAAAAAGAGTAAGATGCTTGTCATTTTAAATACTACAAGTTCTATTAAATTTTAAAATTTTAATTCAACAAAATAATTTTTGTATATCAATCTATAAATCCTAGTTGCCTATCATTTCAAAGTATAATAAACCTTTTTACATCAAATATATTTTTTTGATTCGAAATATGTTTTCATTCATTCACAATAAATTGTCCTTGAGATCCGCCTACAAAGTTCAATCAATTATTAGATATTTTTGTGAGATTCACAGGTGATATATCCGTCGATGGTCCAAATCGGTTTATTGATGACAAATAACATGGATAACCCTACCGGCATGCAGAGGAAGGGGCACATTTAGTCGAGCTGTTCATCAATCATCGCATGCATTCAAGCTATGCGAGGAACTTTGGATCCAGTCTGCGTTCATACTTATTTCAAAACAGACAACAGCAATCGTTGCGATTCCATGTCACCATCAATTACATCAAATGCGTGCGTACTGCGTACTCCATCGAGGGAGAATCCTCTGAGATATCTCATATTTTACGTGACCGACGTGTCCGGTTCCTATTCGATGATAGCGCAGGATAGTATTATTTGAGCTTTGAGATTCGTGTAAAAAGTATTTGAACGGTTGAGATTTTCCAAAAGGTCACGCAAAATATGAGATATCTCAGACATACGAATTCGTACCTAATCATGATTCGTGACCCCACAGAAACATCTAATTAACACCTCAAATCCCTCCACCAATCCCGTCCCTGCAGATCTGGATGTGGAATTTCAAGCTCGGAGAGTTCAGGTCCGCAAATAACAATGAACCATGAGTCACCTTGATCAGAGGCGGATGTACATATACTAATTGATTCTCATTTATTTTCAAAAACTGATATGATAAACTGATATGATATATATTTTTTTTGTATAATTTTTAGTAAAATATTATGAGTACACTAGAAATGACCCCCATTAATTTTGTGAAAAATTTGTATTGTTGACCCATTTATTTTCAAGGAAAAGAAATAAATTATTGTACAGTGTGTACAATTTGAAAACTTGTAGCATTATATATAATATATATTTTTTCCCCAAAAGATGAGTAGCTCACCACTCTGCATATTTTTGACCCCAATTGCTCAAAATGCCACCTCCATCCCTGATATTGATAATATGCATATTTGGCATATATTGAGAATTTTTGTTTTTACTTTTAAAGTTCAAGCAACGGATTCGAACAGTTAAAAATGACTCAGGTATGGATATGTTCTTGGAGATAAAATTTTACATTTTTTTTCGAAACTTCTAAATCCAGGATGAGCTAACTATTTTGATGAATGTATCTTTGTTGCATTGATTTTGGTACAATATGAATAGAATAAGATCAATATTAAATATTGTTAATTAACGGATAAAACTTACAAATTACTCCATTAATCTTCGTGTGGAAGTGAAAGCGGATATTAAGAGCGTAGCAGTATCACTGGTTCTGCAAGAAATCACAAACTAAAGTCAGAAGCCTTGCGTTTTTCCACAGCCTAAAACCTTCAAACGTTAACAAAGTATTTCTGGTGTTATCTATATTTTCACTCTTTCTTGATAGTCATTGTTTTCGTTCTTAGATTGAGAGAAGAGACAAAAAGATATGGTTTATATAAAAACCAATGCACCTCTTTATAAAGGGTCTGTACCTCTTCATAACGGGTCATATTTTGAATTCAGGTTTCCCATAACGGACGTACCAATTGATAAATCCAACAAATATGTTTCATTTCTATTTCGATAATTTTTCTTAATTTTTAATTGAATCCGGCAAATTATTTTGATAATATTCTGTGTTTATTGCATTGTACGGAACTTATAAAGTTTTGTTTTCTTTGTGTTTGATCGGAAAATAGCTTTTTTAACAATCACTAGACTTGGTTGGACGGTAAAAAATTATGAACTGTTTAAAAAATGCATGATACGATTATGTTTTTTCTTCCAAATATTCTGCTTGCATTATGCTCTTGATGTTATAAAACGACAAAAAAATCATGTATCATTTTCTTTCGTTTGGACGGTCTAAAAAAAAAATTAAAAATATATTACTGAGCAGGTTAATATATATTGTTGCAAAATTGCTGTAATAATTATCTACGTGCATTTTATAATCTGCAACTTATTTTTTAGGGGGAATTTCATGTATACCCTCGGAAACATGGAAATTATGTAGAGGAGGATTTAAATGTCTCCATTTTTTGTGTCTCCGCTATGCCTTCATTTTTTAAAACTTTAATAACTCAAAATTTAAAATTTAAAAGTCAAAATAAAATCGTTAGATGTGATCTATGTTATTTTCTCTATGTGCTCATAAAAAATGATCACATTTTAATTTTGTTTTTATGTGAATCAATAAGTTCAAAAATTAACGTCTAGAAATCATCCATATTAATGCATTTTTTACAAGCTCTTGATGACAATCAAAATAAAATTGAAATGTCATAATTTTTTACACCTGCATAATAAAATGACATAGATCATATCCAATGGTTTTATTTTGACTTTTAAGTTTTAAATTTTTAGTTATTAAAGTTTTAAAAAATGGAGGCATTTGAACCCTCCTCAATTATGTATATTGTCCTCTAATATTGATAGTATTATATTTATCCTTTTAAACTTCAAAAACTCAAAATTTACCCATTTTATTACTGTTTCTATTAAAACTCATTTTCAACTTGTGAAGTATTTTTTTTTTGCGAAATTGAAGTATCCATTTTATGAGGAAAAATCGGTTATTTCTCTACTTTGAATGTTTACACGAACATGAGTTAGACTAGGGTGTTATTAAGCTCACCAAGGTCTTTGGTGAGTTTAACTCCAAAATATATTGTATCAGTTTCAAACGACAAATCTAAGCCATTGAAATCCATATACCTCACAAGTGATGAATTTACATGCAAATATTTTAAGTTTTCGAATTATTTTAGTATAAAGTCAAGTGGTCAAAATTAGAAAGTTTATAAATTAATTTTAGCGCATTCATTTTTTTAACACATTTTGATCACTTGACTTTATACAAAATTAATTCGAAATTCTAAAAACTTTATATGTAAATTCATTACTCGTGAAGTAAATTGGTTTTAATGATTTTGATTTATTGTTTGAAACCAATCTAATAAGTTTTGGAGTTAAGCTTACCAAACACTTCCATGGACTTAAGAACACCCTAGTTCTACTCTTTTTTACTAAGTTTGATTATTTTTACAATTTGATTTGTTTTCAGAACTTTTTTATTTATTTGAACCATTTTTATGCGGTTTGTTAAATCTATTCAATATTGATTATAGTAAATTCAATCTTAATATAAATAAGAAAATCTGAATAGATATACATACTTTTAAATACAAATTAGTTTTTTTGACAGTTATTCTCACGATATACCAAATACATTTATTTCAACACATTTTAGTTATAATTTCAATTGATATCTGAGAATAAATTTCCAAAAATTAATCAGTAAGTTACGTATCCGTAAAATTTAATCCCGCCCGCATAATCCGTAATAATCTAACATGCTTTTAATAAATTTTAAGTGTTTTATTTGTTTTTTTTATAGTTCCATTATGTAACTAGCTAGATCGCCCCATAACAAAACTAGGCGTATGCCGATCGATAAGAAGCAGCTGGTGTTTGGTTGCAGACATCAAATCCGCACCGAAAAGACAGTCCCTCGTCGAACAATAAATAGAAACTGGGACCCGCTTTTGTGCCCATTATTTCATTGCATTGACTTGATGATGTACCCATTGCTCCAAGGAAACAATTAGAAATTAATCACAAGTTTTTCCTCTCCAGTCCGAATCGCTCTCTAAGTTCACCAGTAATTCAGTTGTTTGAATCGGATGGCCGGTGTTCTGCCACGAGTGAACATACTGGAGAGCGGAGAGTAGGGGGTTATGTTTTAGTTTTTAATGTTTTTCTGCTAATAAATAATAATCCATTGAATACATGGACCCAAATATTTGAGGTGACTACTGTCTAGTGTCTACTGGTAGACGAGAAACATACAATGATACAATGCACCAACCTAAGAGAAATATTTACGCCGCTGCACCTGGCGCATGACGGCTAGAAAATACCGTTATCTACCAAAATTTTCAATGACAACAAGTCAAATATTGTTTTATGAGTAAGACTAGGGTGCTACGGATAGTATAAGAACATCCGTGCTACGTTCTCAAAAACATATTGTATAAGTTTCAAATTTCGATTTAAGTAGCTCAATAATTAATTATATAATAAGCTTGTAGAATATTAATTTTTACTATATTTGAAATTTTTTTATTATTTTTTATGATTTATAAAAGATGGCCTAAAAAAAAAAATTGTCAATATTTTAGGTTATTTTTTTGTCTTCTTTTAAAAATCATAAAAAATAGTAAAGAAATTTCAAAAATAGTAAAAACTAGTATTCTACATTATTATTATATAACCAATTTATTGAGTTACTTAAATCGAAGTTTGAAGTTTATACCGTATGTTTTTGAGGACGCAGCACAAATATCCTTGTGCTATCCATAGCACCCAAGCCTTACTCTTGTTTTATTATCATATCCAAATATCGCTACACCTATTTATTTGTTAATTTCATTATTTCATCATTAAATTTTGAAAACAAATATATTGTGAATTAAAGCACATGAAATATATATACATATAAATCAGAATAATTTACAAAGGACTGCATCTTTTGTTATATTTATAAGACAAGGGATCAGATGACATTCTTTTTTGGTGACATTGAATGACACTATGCATTTTCAAAGTCCAAACAGTCAATCCAAACCGTTAAACTTGATGGATATGTTAAAATGTGCTTGTAGATCAAATTTTATATTTTTCTGAATTTTTTTACTATTTATTAAGATGGGTACAAAAATTCAACGGTCCGAATATAATGATTTTGTTAAATACTTAATAAATAGTAAAAAAATTCTAAAAAATGTAAAATTTGATCTACAAGCACATTTTAACATATCCATTATGTTTAACGGTTTGGATCGACTGTTTAAACTTTAAAAACTTTGAAAATACACAATGTTATTTGATGTCACCATAAAAAGATGTCATCCAATCTCTCCTCTGTTGATAATAACTATTATGAATATTTTTTTTTATAGTTGGTAAGCGTGTTTGACTTGAATAAATGAAGATTTTTTATGCTAGCATTTATTACAAAATATATTCGGCAAATAAATGAAGACTATTTAAGAATAATATGTATTAAACGACTGGATGGGGGTGAAGAGTATGGATTCATATGTGCAAATAACAAGCATTGAAGCACCACCGTTAATAATGACGATTTGCAAAGAGTAGAGGAGGAGAAGCCACAGCTTGTGAGTTTATGTTATCTTTCACCAATTTCATTTCAGCACCAACTTTTAAATCCTAATCCAATCCGACATTAAACCCGAGCAAATATTTTCAATTTTAAGTTTAATGAGTTAATTCAAGTACCATCACGATAAAATAATTGTTCTATATTAAATAGACGGCCATTTTTATTAATATCCTAAAAATAAAACTTAATTTTAAAAATAACCCTACATTTAATTTTTTTTTTAAAATGACCTAACCGCCAGGCCCACGGGCGGCCCAAAACACAAACGGACCGCCCGTGGGACGGGCGGGTCACAGCACTAGCAAACCGCCCGTGGGACGGGCGGTCTACTGTTCAGTTTTTTTTTTTTTTTTTTTTTTTAGAGATCTTAGTATTTTGATTTAAATAATTTTGTGAAAAAAAGTTTTCTTATTTAGAGTGTATGCCAAAAAATAAAATATTTGATATATTTACGAAGTGATATTGTAAATCTTTATAACTTTGATTTTTTTTATTTTTATTTTTTTGGTCAACTTTGATTTTATACATATATATACATATACATATCTACATATCTACATATATACATATACATATACATATATACATATATACATATACATATACATATACATACACATACACATACACATACACATACACATACACATACACATACACATACACATACACATATTCATATACATATACACATATACACATATACACATATAAACATATAAACATGAGGAGGGTTCAAATGAATTCATAGTACTGGCTGATCCGCATGTTTCTGACTTCTATTGTTTTCGAACCCCCATGTTCTAAACAAGAAGCTCTTTTTTTGGTCTGTGATCCAGGTGCTCACCCACAAAAAAAAATTGTTTTAGTATATTTAATTTTGTTCACTAACATGTGTCTTTAAGTTACAAATATTTATTTTACTTTCATAATGTTACTTTTTTTTCCTGATATGTGGCTTTAGAACTAGCCATGTATTTTTACAAGAGGAGGGATCAAGTTACAACATTTTTTGAGTTACAATAAGCATTATTTACATTTTCAAAGTCCAAATTGTCGATCCAAACCGTTAGATGTGATCTCTACAATAAAATGTGCTTGGAGACCAAATTTTACATTTTTTGGAATTTTTTTACTATTTATTAAGATGGGTACAAAATTTAATGATATGAATTTGACTAGTTTTTGTACCCACCTTAATAAATAGTAAAAAAATTCCAAAAAATGTAAAATTTGGTCTCCAAGCACATTTTATTGTAGAGATCACATCTAACGGTTTGGATCGACGATTTGGACTTTGAAAATGTAAATAGTGCTTATTGCAACTTGTTGTAACTCAACAAATGTTGTAACTTAATCCCTCCTCTTTTTATAATTCAAAATATTATAATTATAGGATTTGTTTACCGTCTTAACCAATAAATGCTTTTTTTCAACCCTTGTTTGAAGTTCAAAATGATATGTAAGAGAAAGTTTTACCTACTTGTACTATTGAGGGGCAAGTTGTAATGTCGATTAATTGCACAATTGAGGGCTAATTGTATGCCTATGTAGCTTGGAGCTTAATTAATAGATTAATTTTAATTGATACATACTTTTTATATTTTGAGTACTTAGTTCTGCTTGCATAATTTTCAATTTTAGTTAGCGATATTTTCTTTGTGTTATGTGTGGATAATGTCTTTTGCCTCAATTCAGGAGCTTATGGAGAGGCCTATTCGTCTAAAAATGAGTGAAAGAGGTGATAAACAATCCGAAAATGAAGCCAAAAATGTAGCCGAAGAATCAGAAGATAGTGTAGACACGAGCGAAACAGTTGATGAACAATATGAAAATATAGCCGAAGAATCTGAAGAGAAGGTAAATTTTGTACTAGTGCTTTTGTTTGTTTTCTTCTGGTGATCCTTGCATACTTGGTAAATTTTGTTATTTTTATGAATCCAACCATAGGAACCCTAACAGACATGAGAGTGTTATTTTTATGAATCCTTGCGTACTTGGTAAATTTCTTCTGGGGATTTTTTTTTTCTGGGGGAGGTTGTAGAGATCTTTCAAATACTCTCATGAACATTCATTTATGTTGAATTTTGGGTGCCACAGAATTTATAAGCATTCTTTAATTTTGGTCAACCTTGTTCATTTTTAACCGATGAAAACAAAGTAATTTGAAAAGAGCATATCTATTCTGATATTATTTCCATAGAGCACTATTGTTGGTTTTGTACTCTACTCATACTCCGCATATTTATTTTTGTTTCCAAAGTCTTGATAATTGATTTGAATCGTTCAACATTATATCAATATGAAAATGTGGTTGGAGATCCAATTTTATATTATTTGAAACTTTTTTACTTTTTTTTAGATAGGTATTAAATCACTTGCTTGAATGGTCTAGAACCATCTTATTGTTGGGTTTCGGATACCACTTTTGGGATTTCACGGTAACCAAAACTTGTTTAGGCTTAAGGTGCGGAATGACCGTAGAACAAAAATTTCTACGGCCAACTTAAGCTCAGGATTAAACGGGGTATGTCAGGAAACTTTCCAAGGCGGTCCACCTTCAGTATTCCTTTGGCATCAAAACCCAATTTAATCCTTTTACAGATCTACTCCATGATTGATTTCTAAAACTTTAATCTACTTACCCATTAAATAGATTAATATAACATATTTATACCTTGTTTCCAAATCACAGTTGGAATGCAGACCAAGCGTGTAGAGCTACATCACGGAAGGAATCGACTCGTCTCGGAGCATCAGACGTCTGATGCCTCTATCGGTTATCCATCAGGACTAACCAGAGAGCGGTTAATTTCTTCTGCCAGAAATACCATAAACCGCGGAATTCTGCAAAAACACTATTCACGAGGAAAAGACGAAAACCCGTAAACACGAATTTTCGGTTACTCAGTTTCATCAAATGAGCAAAACTGACATACCGCTAAATTCGGTAAAACACTATTCATCGATCCTGTAAATATACTCCACAACAACCCGCAAGATTATACGTCAACTACGTATAACTTTCTTTTCTCAACCGAAACACTATTTGGGAGAGAAACCGAGAAAGAGAGAAAATACCGATTCGATTCTGCACGAAACGATACAAGTGAATTAGTGATTTTTCTCTCTACATGCACCCCTCTATTTATAGGCTTTTGAGGAGGTTCGCAAAAGACCGAAATACCCCTCAACATATGCCTATTTACAAGGTATGCCATTGACACCTCATCCTTTTATATGTGAAATGACCAAAATACCCCTTCCACACCCTTCCACACTCTTCTCCATGTTTCTACACATGCAAGGTGGCATAGGTGTGAAATGACCATTTTGCCCTTGTGGATAGGATTGATGACATGTCATCTGGATAGGATCAATGACACGTCATGCGGATAAGCACGAATCTAAAAAGACCCGAATGCCCTCGGTCCGAAGACAAATAATATTCGTATAATTATTCTGAACAATTATATATATATTTTTCTTGCGGTTATTTGTTTCGGTATCGATGACGTGTCATCTGGATAGGATCGATGACATGTCATGCGAATAAGGACGAATCTGAAAAGATCCGAATGCCCTCAGCCCGAACACAAATAATATTCGTATAATTATTCTGAATAATTATATATATTTTTCTTGCGATTGTTGTTTCGGTAATTTATACAATGTGTCCTGCACATTTATAAATTAACCGGTTAACTTTTATACAACGTGTCACACACACGTTTATAAATTAACCAATGTTTTTGCTTGTTATTTTTACATAACATTTATAATTTAATTATAACACGTATAATTAATTATAACCATCTTATCATTGATCATAACCAATTTATAATCAATCAAAATGAGATTCTCCAATTAGCTCCTATATGGTGTGACCCAATAGGATCTGTGTTATGTTGGTAAATAGAGTTAAAACTGTTTTAACTTCTATAATCATGGGTGGCGTCTGGCAACACATCATGACCATCCAATTACATAGATGATGCTGTACTGTACAATATCACGATCCAGTAAACAATTTACTTGTGTCTGTTCTTCTGTCTCATAGTTATCAGATCAGTTTCAAGGTAGATGTGTGTCATCCTTGCTAACTGAATCTTTTCTTGATCTTGAGCAGATTATCAAATATAATTACTCTTGTAATTATACCGCTAGCAGATAATCTAACTCTATCAAGGGGCCCAGTGATGCTATAGCTCGTATAGAGATACGAGGGACAAATAGTACTTTTGGTAGACTATCACTTCCTCAGCTAAGCTATACATATGAGAATGCTACCGTTATGACTGCTTTTTACGGACAGCGGTAGATAACAATCACACATACATATTTCTTAGTGGGAACGATAAATACCTCATACTTTAGAACGTGACACTGAATGAGAAACATTAATGACACGAACACAATTCTATTTAATGTCTCATTCGGGGTCTGTCAAATTCCATGTTCCTAGAACATGTATCTATGTGATTAAAATGACATCTCGTGTCAGGTGGTTTGTAAAACTTAACCATCTTTTAATCCACATACTAACCTTTTCGCGGTAATTAGTGTTCCTGCTAATTACCTTGGTTAGTGACCTTTTAAGAGTATATATCATCTATATTATGGAGTTTCACAATTTCAGTCATGAACTCGAAATGATCCATAAATGCAATAATACTCAAGGCAACAAAATGATATTAATCATCCAATTCATGAACAAAGCTTTATGATAAATTATCGTATTATTGACTTCTAGATTATTACAAACTAACACTTATAACAATGATTTTATACCTATCTAACAAAAATAGTGAACAAAATCCAATAAAAAAAAAGTTACAATATATCAGTGTATTTTTGTAAATTTCTGATTCAATTAAAACAAAGTTAAAATATCAAAATATTTTATACAAACATAGAGAAAATTGATAAGATCTAGCGGTTTCATTTTAATATTTAAGTTTTAAATTTAATAATAAATACATAATAAAGACATAAAAATAAAGATATTTGTAGTCTCTCATTGTCATATTAATATTTATAATTTCTTTATTAAAAATGATTTTTTTTTTATTTCTAATGGATTCACATAATTTTTTGCCTATCATTGAAGATCGCTTATTTTGCGAGACATCAACTAATTTTGTTTTACGACATCACTTCGTAAATATATCAAATATTTTATTTTTTGGCATACACTCTAAATAAGAAAACTTTTTTTCACAAAATTATTTAAATCAAAATACTAAGATCTCTAAAAAAAAAAAATAAAATAAAATGAACAGTAGACCGCCCGTCCCACGGGCGGTTTGCTAGTGCTGTGACCCGCCTGTCCCACGGGCGGTCCGTTTGTGTTTTGGGCCGTCCGTGGGCCTGGCGGTTAGGTCATTTTAAAAAAAAAATTAAATGTAGGGTTATTTTTAAAATTAAGTTTTGTTTTTAGGATATTAATAAAAATGGCCGTTAAATAGATAACTTATATAATTTTGTCTTACATATTTGAAAACAAGACCATTTAAAAATTTGCTAATAAAATAGATAACTCTATTAAATTTTTATTATGTTGTTTTAAGTAAGAGTTTGCAAATGACAACAAATTAAAAATAAATAATTTTTTTTGAAATTCTGTTAATCCATTATTACTAAGCTCATGAAACAATGTAATATATTTCAGTGTATAGTATACAAGATGCATTTTAACTTTCAATATATTTTGTAAAGTACTAAAAATAGAAACACAACTTTCATATCAAAATATAGATTTTATATCGTGTGGATAATTAACGAAGGTAATACAAATATAAACAAAATATGAGCAACCGTTATACTCGTCGATTCTATTTTTTAATTTGCTATGGGTACACCGATACGTGTTGTTATACAACACTCAACACTGTTTCAAACTCTATTTGCTAGCTCAAGTAAAAACTGTCAATTACTAACAGTAGAAATAACAAGAAATCAAGAATACATTTATCTATGTAATTAATTATTACTGAACTTAAACAATTTAATATATTTCAATGTCTCGTTTAAAAGATTATTTAAATTTGTGCGCCGAGTTCAGGAATACAAGAGAGGATAGAGACCTTGGTCCCTATTATTCCCCTTTTCCTCCCAAGCTACATCCTGTGTGCGCTCCTTGTCTCTGTCTTCCCACTTCCCGGGAAAACGACTAACAGCAAACCGATAGAGTAGCATTAGCACAGAGCCATAGAGACTTATAGAGAAGGGACAGGAAAGAAAGATGGAAAAGCGACACGGTAAGAGGGAGATCGCCGCCTACTAAATATAGGCACCTTGTATACGTTTGTTCTTTTCCTTGCGCCGCATTGCGTTCTAGAAAGAGATATCGAGAGTCGAGGTGAAGAGATTGTCATCTCCGCACCATTTACTCGTTTCGCCTCTGTTGTGCAATGAACACCTCGTTTCTCTGTCTCTCTCCCCTTTAATCATTCTATTTTTTCCGGTGGGAATCTCCTTCACGGGTCGTTTATCATCTCGTGTGTGATGTCTGCTGGGTACACTTTGGAGTGCCGTTTCTTATTTAACTTTTGGCGAGATTAACGCTCTGCACAAAAAAGTTTGGTTCTTTTTTTGCCTCGGGTGAATATTGTTTGAGCTGGTGTTTTCTCTATTTGTATCCCGGTTTGTGGTTTTATTTATGGGAAATTTGTAGTTGTGCGAATTGTGTCACAATCTTCTACATTGCGGGAGTTGTGGCGCATAGAAAAGAATCAAAATGGGATGCTTTGCATGCTTCAATCCTCGAGTGAAAGAGTCAAAAAATAGGATTGAGGACAGCAACGGTGCTAGATCAAATGCCTCATTGATGCTTGAATCTCCAGGCAAGTAATTGCATTGTGTTTTAATTTCCCACTGGAATTTTGCAGCAATTCAGTAACTATTGTGTCTTGTTTCTTTACAGAGGAGAAAAGAAAGCCAGCATCAATTAATCCGGTGAGAAATCCTTCTGCAAAGAGCTTTACATTTAGGGATCTGGCCATTGCCACCCAAAATTTCAATAACTTTAATTTGATTGGAGAAGGGGGTTTTGGGCGTGTGTTCAAGGGCCGACTTGAAAATGGACAGGTAATTCAGCCTCTTATAATTTGCTGGAAATTTATAATATATATTTTTTTTATTTACACGAGTATTTATTCAGTTCTGTTATACACATGTGCCACAACAATTTAGATCCTGTTGGCCACATGATGTTTATAAATTATATTTTCCCTCCTGCTGTTTAGTGTTTACTGGAGTTGACTAGGTGCTGAACTGATTCTTAAACACCCCCCCAAAGACTTAAATTACATGGAAATTTGGGGATTTTGATGGTTTTTATCCATCATACGTGTTTAATTTCTGAGGGTTTTTGATGTGTAGTTGGTGGCAATTAAGCAACTGAATAGAGATGGGGCGCAAGGAAGCAACGAATTCCTTGTAGAGATATTAATGCTAATAGTGTTGCGGCATGCAAATTTAGTTAACTTGACTGGGTATTGTGCTGAAGGCGATGAGAGGCTTCTGGTTTATGAGTACATGCCGAAAGGAAGCTTAGAAGATCATTTATTCGGTGAGTTATTTTACATGTGTAACGGGTTCACTACAATTTTTTAATTCGTTTTGAAAGAGTGATCAATTTCATACTACATGTTTAGTGATGCTGCAATCATTATTTGTACAATAACACCGTGGGGCAAATTTTTTTAAATATGCTAAACCTTTTTATTTGCCTATCTTAATTTGAAATTTCGAGGGTTAGAATGAAGAATGTTTTGTGGGTCCGATAATCAGTGTTAAAATTTGGAATTAATAATTGTCAGTGTAAAGCTGTATTGCTCGATTTTTAAACACCATGTTGATAATGTATCTTTTTGTTTGCAAGGGCACTGCAGTAATTGTTCTCTTTTATAAAAATTGATGGTATAGTATCCTAAATTGTTAGTCCTAAATTTTTCTCTAATTCCATGCCAATTGTCCCTTCCATGAACCCTGGCAAGACTGTATTTAAGTAACTTAGCCTGTTTTGAAAATTTTGTATTTTGCTTAATTTTTCTATTTCCAATGCAATAATCGCGAAAAGATCTAAAGATATTACTGTAATTCCAGCTGCCTGATCACCAAGATAACCCAAATTTTCCAAAAATAGATAAAAGCACCTTATTCCCCCTTAAAAAAGGTATCATTCCGAGGCACATTTTAGAAACAACTGGCACAGACCTGCTCTGTACCTTGTTCAGTGGTATTTCTCCTTGAAGTTCAGGATAAAATCCTTTTGTGCCTTAGTTCAGATCCAAAACGCTGCTCAAGTTAGTGTACTAACAAAATCTAAAGTTTAATTTTTACACCCAAATCTTTGTACAATTGCATTAGATTTGATGCCAGAGAAGCCACCACTAGACTGGAACACCCGAATGAAAATAGCAGTCGGTGTAGCCAAAGGCCTGACCTATCTTCATGACGTGGCGGACCCACCAGTGATCTACAGAGACATGAAGGCCGCAAATGTTCTACTCGATGAGGATTTCAACCCGAAGCTCTCTGACTTTGGACTCGCGAAGGTTGCGCCAGTGGGAGACCGCACCCACATTTCGACTCGAGTCATGGGCACTTATGGATATGCTGCACCCGATTATGTTAGTAGTGGGAAACTCACATTCAAGTCAGATATTTATAGTTTTGGCGTTCTCATGCTGGAGCTGATCACTGGGAGGAGGATTTATGATTCAAACAAGGTCCGGGAGGAGCAGAATTTATTGTCATGGGTATGTGTTTATGTTATTTGTTTATTTTGTATTTTTTTTGTTTTTTTTGTTAGTAGATCATATGTTATTTTTCTTCTTGGAAGGGAATATATGTGATGCCCCTGTGCTTGCCCCAAAGGTGCCCCTACCAGCTATGCTGGGTGGGGCCTGCTGTCAACAAAAGTGATTGAAATTGGGGATAAATTCCAGGGCAATGTATCTAATCCCTTCTTGGAAATGTCTTGGGTTGAGTTTGAGGCCGTGATTTGACAGGTGATTTTTCGAGTTTTTAGTTTCTCTTATTTCCTTTTTTGTTTGATGGTATTCTATGAGGGCAGTTTAGTCACTTCAATTTTTTTTTTTTTTAATTAGTATGCAAGACAAGTTTTTATAAATGGTTAAAACTAAAACTCATTGGAAAGTTTTATAAAAAAAAAAAAAAACCTGATGGGTCATGCTATTTCTATTGTGTGGTTTAGTATAGAAGGGCCATCCTTTGATTTGAACAGGTGACTTCCTTCAGAAACCCTCTGTACCATCCAGTGTTTTAAAAGTCGGCCGATTAGACCGAATATTCGGCCGACTATTTGTATTCGGTTGGAAACCGAATAGAAAATGAATATTCGGTTTTGAATATTCAGCCAAATTTTTTCAAATAAAAAATTAGAATCCGAATAATTCAAATTCAAATTTGAAAAATAAATTCAAATACTTACAAGTGGGGATATTATGAATGACTAGAAAATGAAATTGTGTTGAGCAAAGGCTTTTGAATATTCAAAACTGTGTTGAGCAGATACCCACATGGGACCAAATATTTATTTTCTTATAAAACCAATAGTTAAAAGCAAAGACTTTTAAATATTAAACTGTGTTTGAAGAAATTAAATACATTTTTTCTACAAAAGTAATATGAATTTTCATTTGAAAATCCGAATATGTGGCCGCATACCATATATGCAGTATTCGGTGGCTTTCCGAATACCGAATAAGAACTGATTATTAAAACACTGGTACCATCTGAAAGTGCACAGAAAAGGTATTTGTTTCAGGATTAATAGGCTAATTCTTGTAAAATAAAACATTTTCAGTCCATTTTACCAGGGGTCAGCACTCATATGGTAATGAGATTGCTCCAATGAGCACTACTGAACCTCTACAAATCACTTCTAGAAGTTATAATTTTTTTCTTTTCTTTTTGAGAAATTACTAAATTTCCCTCGTAAAACATTATTTTACCTCAAACAATGCAGGCCCGCCCATTCCTTAATGACCGAAGGAAATTCTACCAACTGGCTGATCCCACCCTGCAGGGCCGCTTCCCGCAGCGCGCCTTTCACCAGATGGTTGTGATTACATCAATGTGCCTCCAAGAGCAACCCCACGTTCGTCCAATCATTGCTGATGTGGTTGTTGCTCTCACTCATGTGGCGTCCCAGCAGTATGCTTCTGAGCCTGGCACAGCTGTCAACTCACCGACTTTGGCCGCCTCTCCAATTGCAACTCCCTCGCGTAAACGCAATTCCAGAAGAGGCCTCGTACATTTTCAGTAAATGAAAAGTCATAATATAGTTTGTGTTTTTTCAATAGGGTTGAAACCATGAGAGGACCTGGGATGATAATAACAGGATCCTCTTGGCAGTAGTTATTTTGAAAACAGGTCATCAGATTTAGGTACAGTACTTGTAGATGCTTCGTAGTCTTAGATTTGGGGTATCTGGTTGGATAGGATTAAAAAATCGAGGGTTGGAGAGGTAGAAAGTACCTTCTAACAGTTGGAGATATAGAGCTTTCTTTTTTGATGGTTTAGATGACACGGGGTTTTCTTTCTGATGTTGTTAGCAAAGTGTTGTATATATATGGCCAAAGATCCGCCATGTCGGTGCTTAAATTTATGAATATGTAAGGCTTTTCGCATTGTTGTCAGTATGTCAAAGCTGGTTCAGTAGCATTTCAGAAATAGAGGGGTGCTTAAATTTATGAATATGTAAGGCTTTTCACATTGTTGTCAGTATGTCAAAGGTGGTTCAGTAGCATTTCAGAAATAGAGGGGCTCTTTGTGATATATTTGTACAGTAAGGTTTGTAAGCCTTCAAACAATTTAAACCCATTGGCACGTGGCAGACATGAGTATACTATTGTGTCTGAAAATATAATAAAAGGGTTGTAGGTTTTTTGGAATATATTGAATCAAGTTTTTGTGGTTTTAGCTTGGTTTTGCTTTGATTTAATTGGTCTGTCCGTTAACTTGGAGCATTTTAAGTTGGCTATGCATGCCCATCAAAATATTATTTTTTGCATGCTCTCTCCAAATTTGAAATTTGGATAATCATCTATCAAAAGATAAATACTTTGATGCATCTCCATAAATTATTTAATTTCAGTTAAAAATTATTATTAATTTAATGAACAAAAATGCCCTTCCCTGTTATTTTCCTTTAGCCTAATTATTTATCACAGAACCTAAAATTTCATTAATTACAAAATTAGTACATTTTTTTTCTAAAATGACAGAGATAAAAAAAATCACAAAAACATGACTTAATAAGTTACAAAATTTGCAATATGCAAAATAATGGAATGTATATATTTTTTATTAATTAAAGTAAATTATTTTTATTCATCAGTCCGATAATCAATAAAAAAACGTGGCATACATATAATCTGTAATGAAGTACGGTTGACTAAAATACAAAAAAAATAATTCGTAAAATAATAAAGAAAACTAGTTTAACAGGACTTATTAGCAAATTAATTTTATTTCAATTTATTATGAGAAAACTTGAGGCATAATTTCTTTTCATGTCTAAAAATTATTCAAGAAAAAAAAGTTAGTATTACTTTTACTCACCAATTATCTTAATAAGAATTCAACATGTTTAAGAAAAGATACGAACATATAATATTTACAACCATAATTTACAGAAATTTTCTATCATTATTGAAGTTATGAGGGTTCTATATGCTAAAGCAGGCCTTACGTGAATCGAAATCACCGCCCAACAGTGAAATACGCACTGCCAAGACCTCAGAAAAGTAACAGACCCATCTTCACAGCCCAACAGAGTTATCACAAGTCACAACCGAACCAGTGTTATAAGAACCAAAGCAGACCAGCTGGTTGAACTGAAAAAAAAAAAAAAAAAAAAAAAATCAAAACCGGTCGTCATTCCGATTTGGTTCAATAACAAGATCGGATGCTTATTACTACAATACTACCGGTCAAAATTTCTCAAAAAATACAATACTACCGGTCAAAAGTCAAACATGGTCCATGGAACGGGTTTTACAAAACCCAGCGAACTATTTAATAAAAAACTGATTTGTAGACTGAAGCGGCCCGTGTAGCGAGGCCCATTCTTGAGTCGATCAAATTCTTGGACGTTTACTTGTCAGATTTCGCGAAGCGCACATTCAATCTAATCAACATTTATGAGCTACTATCCGAATTTTTTTTTTTTCTGGATTGTGTATTTGTTTCTCTAATAAGAACTTGGTCGTCCTTGATTATGACAGCATCAGTTTCTATGTTGTCAGTAATCAATTTTATTGTTTTTGCTCTCTTTTTAGTTGTATTTCTGAATAAAGAGTTGAATGGATCGTTGCTTTTGGGGGATTAGGGGTAAAAAATTTGCATCTCATGAATATCTCTCTCCTTCTAAAATAGTGGTGGAAATTGAAATATTCCCAAATTAATGGGCTTTGGAAACAATTAATTCAAATTAAGTATCTTGCTAATACACCCCCTTCACAAATGTCTCATTTTTGAAGATAAATATGTAAATTCCAACATATTAACCAGCTGAGTTGTACTTTTTAAGTTGGTAATGAACAATCAATTAGATTTTGGCTTAATACTTGACATTCTATTTGCCCTTCATCGATAACATAACTCCAACTCTTTGACCTCTGTTCTAACCCCTATATTACTGTTAAATATGCTATTGAATCAAATTGGGGAATTGGTCACTTTCAAGAGAAACTTGCATGACATTCTCTTGCCATAATCGATGGATATCACTCATGTCATTTCTTTTTATACTTTCACTGACTCCTCTGACTTACCTCAATGGAAATGAGATGTTAAACTCCACTTTACTACTGCTTTCTTATATAACTTTCTTTCTTTTATGGGTGTCACCATTCCCTGTGCTGATGTGTGGCGGGTGATATCAATACCTTTGAAAATAAAAATCTTTATGTGGTTATTGTTCAAAAATAAAATTCTTACAAAAGATGTTCTTACTGTTAAACACTGGCAGGGAGATACCACATGTCCCTTTTGTCACTGTACCATAGAATCAGCCTTACACCTTTTTCTAAACTGCCCTTATACTGCTCAAATTTGATTTTGGATGGGCAAATTCAGAAATTTTTATGGTGATTGGACATCTTTAGAAAACATCTTACAATTAGCACTTTCTTTGAATAGTCATAAAAGATAGGCCTTGTTAATGGTAATTAGTGCGATTTGTTGGCGTATTTGGAGAACATGAAATTCTCTTTGTTTTCATAATGCACCTCTTCCTACGATTAAAAATGTACTTCTACTAATATGTGATATTTTTATGTAAATAGATGAGAGAATTTGTGAAGATTGTATATTTATTTTCTGATTTACATGTGTGCTGTACATGGGCTTATATAGCCTGATTTCTTACTAGCCGTTGGCTAACTTCCTAAAATACATGTTGCTAGATTTTTCCCTAATTATAGAGATCATGGTAGATACTAAACATCACCTAACAGCTAGCAAATTTCCTTACTAATTAAATGAGTCTGTGATGATTTTCTGAGACTCATTTCCTATTTCTCAACACTCCCCCTCAAGTTGAGTTCTAAATAAATTTATAGAACCCAACTTGTATAGAATACTTTGAAAACTCTCTTTGTCTAAAGCCTTGGTGAATATATCAGCTAGTTGGTCGTGACTTCTCACAAATGAAGTCTCAATTTCTCCTGCTTGAACTTTTTCTCGTATGAAGTGACAATCTACCTCAATGTGCTTAGTTCTTTCATGGAATACTGGATTTGAAGCAATGTGTCGTGCAGCTTGATTATCGCAGTACATTTTCATTGGTCCTTCACATGAGACCTTCATATCACCCAACAATTGCTTAAGCCATACTAGCTCACTTGCTGTTGATGCCATTGCTCTGTATTCTGCCTCTGCACTTGACCTTGCAACTACATTCTGTTTCTTGCTTTTCCATGTCACGAGATTCCCGCCTACAAATGTGCAGTATCCTGTGGTTGATTTTCGATCAAAGTTTCCAGCCCAATCTGCATCAGAGTAGGCAAGAATATTATTAGTATTATTTTTCTTCATCCATATCCCTTGTCCAGGAGATCCCTTTAGATACCTAATAATCCGATTCACTGCATCTAGATGAGTGGTTCTTGGTGCATGCATGAATTGACTTACAGTACCAACTGCAAAGGCTATGTCGGGTCTAGTAACAGTTAAATAAATTAACTTACCAACTAGCCTTTGATATTGTCCTATGTCTTTTAAAGGCTCACCACTTTCTAGTTCAAGTTTATTATTGGTATCCATAGGGGTATTAGTAGGTTTCATACCAAGTTTACCTGTCTCCTTCAGGAGGTCAAGGATATATTTTCTTTGGGAAAGAAACAAACCTTTGTTGGAATGAGCAATTTCAATACCTAAGAAATACTTCAGTTTTCCTAGATCTTTGATGTCAAATTTTTCTTTGAGTTTTCTTTTAATGTTATCAATTTCTACATTGTCATTTCCAGTAATGATTATATCATCTAGATAGACTAGAACAATTGTAGTTGAAGCATTTGTGTGTCTAATAAACATAGAGGAGTCAGCAGAACATTTTGTAAAATTATTAAGTAAAAGAGAGTGACTGAGTTTGGCATACCATGCGCGTGGAGATTGCTTTAATCCATAAATTGACTTGTGTAATTTACATACTAGAGTTTTGTCATGTTCATTTTCATGACTTGGAGGTAAAGTCATGTAGACTTCCTCCTCTAAAGTGCCTTGAAGAAAAGCATTCTTAACATCCATCTGAAATAAACTCCATCCTAAGTTAACAGCAACTGATAAAAGAACTCGAACAGTGTTCATTTTTGCAACTGGTGCAAAAGTTTCTTGGTAATCTAGACCATATGTTTGAGTGAAACCTTTCGCTACCAGTCGTGCCTTATATCTTTCTATTGTTCCATCACTGTTATATTTAATTTTGTAAATCCACTTGCATCCTACAGGTTTTTTACCCTTTGGTAGAGACATAAGTGTCCAAGTTTTATTATTTTCAAGTGCTTTGAGTTCTTCTTCCATGGCTGTGCACCATATAGGGTTTTTTTTGGCTTCCCAAAAACTTGTTGGTTCAGTTTCTTTTGAGACCGATGTCAAAAAGGCCTTATATTGTGTGGAAATGTTGTCATAAGAGACATAATTTTGGGTAGGATAACTTACCTTGTAGGTTACAAAGTCACGTAACCTGGAAGAAGGCTGAGTTGTGCGAGTCGATCTTCTTCTAGGCTGAGTTTCTTCTACTTCAGCCTCGTCTTCTCCCCCTGAGGACAACTCATCTTCATTTGAGACTTTGTCCTCTAATGTAGTTGTACCTTCATAAAATGTTAGTTCTGGAAGCACAATTTCACTACTATATGAATGTATGAAATCTTGTTTATTTATATCTCCTTTTTCTTTGTAAAATGATTCGTTTTCAAAGAATGTGACATCTCTAGAAGTATAGAGTCTATGATTAGTGGGGTCATAGCACTTATATCCCTTTTTTTGAGAAGAGTATCCTAAAAATATAGTTTTGACTGCATTTCTATCTAATTTATCTTGTCTTTTAATATGTACAAAACATATGCATCCAAATACTCTAAGATGATCTAAACTTATTTTTCTTTTATCTAAAATTTCTAATGGACTTTTATTTTTTAAACTTATGCTTGGGAGTCTATTTATGAGATGTACTGCAGTAAGAACAGCCTCAGACCAAAATTTTTTTGGTACATTTGTTTGAAATAACAAAGATCTAGTGACTTCTAAAATATGTCTATTTTTTCTTTTAGAAATTCCATTTTGTTCTGGTGTATTAATGCACGTAGTTTGATGCAAAATTCCCTTTTGTTTTAAGAAATCAGAAAATATTTTATTAACATATTCAGTACCATTATCAGACCTAAGTGTTTTGATTATGGTATTATATTGATTTTCAACAAAATTTGTAAATTCTTGAAACTTGAAAAATACTTCATTTTTTGTTTTGAGAAGATAAATCCAAGTACTGCGTGAAAAATCATCAATAAAAGTAACATAATATCTAAAATTATTATATGAATCTATGGGCGCAGGCCCCCAAACATCAGAGTGCACAAGCTCAAAAATTCTAGTAGTTTTACTAGTTGATAAAGAAAATGGTAATCTAGTTTGCTTTGAAAAACGACAAATATCACAATTACTATTATTTAAATTTCTCACAGAAACTAATTTATTTAAAACATTATCAGAAGCATGTCCAACTCTCCAATGCCACAATTTATTTTGTTCTAATTTATTAGCAAGCATTGCTTTATTTGACATATCTAAAATATAAAGTCCATTTTCTAATTTGCCTTCACCAATCATCTTCTTCGTTATTCTGTCCTGAAAAATCACATTTTCAGGTGAGAAAATCACATTACAGTTTAATTCATTTGTTATCTTACTTACGGATATTAAGTTAGATGCAAAAGTTGGTAAATATAACACATTGGAAATTTTATTTGATAATATGGTAGTTGTTCCTATTTGATCAATAGGTACTTTGGAACCATTTGCTACTGTAACAGGACTTAAATTTTCTGCCTTAATTTTAGTTTCTAATGTATCCAAATCTCCAGTCATATGATCTGTTGCACCGGAGTCTATAATCCAATTTTCATTTTTATATGACTTTAAACAATAATTAGACACAATACCTATGTATTTACCTTTCTGGCCCAAGGCAGAGTTGATTTGGGCTAGCAGCTGATTGAGTTGGGCTTGACTCAACAGGCCGGTCTGGGCTGCTCCATGGTTCGGATCTGATCCTAGTTCGGATCCTGGCGCCAGGATGAGAGGAGAGTCAGACCCGGATGCAAAAGTCACAGCCGACAGACCCTTTCTTTCTCCTCTTTCGCCTTCTCTCGATCTACCTCTTTCTTTTCCTCTTCCTCCGCCCCCTTTTTCCCCTTTTCTCTTTGGCCGAAGGTGAGGGTAGAGGAACCAGCAACTATCTCGGTCGTGACCCTCCTTTTTACACTTATCGCATTTGGTTGCTGTGGTTGCTCCCCGCGTCTCCTGCTTGGGGTTAGGGTTCCGGTTGTGTACAGAGAAGGCTTGACCTTCCGATCCAGAGGTGGTTTGAGGGTTCATACATACTCTACGAGATTCTTCTCGCTGTATCATGGCTACTACACTCCTAAGGGTTGGCAGTTCCTTTGATAACAGAATTTGGGCTCTAGCCGGTTCATAGCTTGGGTCAAGACCAAAGAGAAATTGAAAGATTTGGTCTAATTCTAAGGCTTTCAGGTCAGTTGTTTGAGTATGGAGTGCTAATTCGTTCCACTTGGCTTTTAAATCACCGAAATACTCGGTTACTGTTTTGGTTCCTTGTGTTAATTGAGCAATTTCTTGTTTCAAGTGGAAAATGTATAAGAAATTATGGTCTTGACCGTACATCTCTTTGGTTTCATCCCAAATTTCTTTGGCTGAGTCCATATACATGAATAATCTTGCTATTTGGGGTTCCATTGAGTTTAGTAGCCATGTCATGACAGTGGTGTCATTTTGTTGCCATTCAAGGCTTGTTTGATCAGTACTGATTTTTGGAGCCGATAAACTAGCATTTAGATCTGTTGTCTCTGTGCTGATTTTTGTTTCTGTTAATTTTCCAGTGTTACTAGTGACATGGCTTAGTTTACCTTTGCTGTGGAGGGTGAGATATACGAATCTGGCCCATGATGGATAATTCAAGCCGTTGAGCAGCGTGTTCGTGAGTCTCGGCGTTTGTTGCATCTCTCCAGTGTGAGAATGGTGCCCGCTGAAGACTTCCGCCATTGCTGGTGTCACGCTACTATTGCAACCTTGTTTTGGTTGACAATTTTTGAATTTCTGAGGCTTTCAGTTTTGCTCTGATACCATGATATTTTTATGTAGATAGATGAGAGAATTTGTGAAGATTGTATATTTATTTTCTGATTTACATGTGTGCTGTACATGGGCTTATATAGCCTGATTTCTTACTAGCCGTTGGCTAACTTCCTAAAATACATGTTGCTAGATTTTTCCCTAATTACAGAGATCATGGTAGATACTAAACATCACCTAACAGCTAGCAAATTTCCTTACTAATTAAATGATTCCTTGGACTACTGGACAGGATATAAACAAAGGAATATGAGGCAGTTCATTGCTGAGTGGATTCCAGAAGATTTTGATATGGTGCTGATACAGTCTCTCTCTTCTTTGCCTCTGCTTGAGCTGCTTCCACTTGATCATGTACCAGTGGAACCTGTCCTAGTGATTGCCTGAAGTAATGAGTTTGGCTACCTGTTAGACTTTATTTGCTCCTATCATGCTTGAACTTTGTAGTAAAAGAGGTTTATCCTTGTTGCTGACACAAATACCTTACTGTGTCTTGGTTTTGGCTTGAATATTATAGTACTGTTAAGATGCATGGTAGGCCGAAATTTTTATTAATAGGAAATATAATAAATAAATATCTAAATTGAAGAACGCTTTTAAATATTTTCGAGATATAGGGAAAACGCGATGATTAATCACGATCTCTGGCCGTTATGGTTTATCACGACTAGGATTAGCGATACTAATCACCGCACATATTAACTTAAAAAAAAAAAAAAATCTGTCCGTGACTATCAATCACGGCCAGGATTTGTTTTTTTTTGTTTTTTTTAGTTAATTAATAGGTACGGTGATTAGCATTGCTAACCCTGTCCGTGATAAACCATAACGGCCAAAGGCCGTGATCAATCATCCCGTTTTCCCTATATCTCGAAAAAATCCAAAAGCGTTCTTCAATTTGAATATTTATTTATTATATTTCCTATTAATAAAAATTTCGGGCATGGTAGGTGATACTTTTCTTTTTGTTTTGATATATTTTTAGGTTTGAATGTAAATGTAGATTTTTTTTTTATATACTGTCATCTTGTATTTTTGCATCTTATTTTAATGGAAGGGCTCATGCCTATTTTTTTTTTTTTTTTTAAAAAGGATCGTTGCTCAAATTTTCATGTCACATTTTTTTCTTTTATCAAATTTAACAGCTTTGGAGCGTTGGTGGTTGGGTTCTGAATTGCAACCGTATTGTAGATGTTGTTTCACAATTATTGGACACTATAATATCATATCATCATCATCGCAATAATAGAAACAATGCTCTTAACATTTCTGGAATCCTAACGAAAATTGTGTGTTAATATACATCTTACAGTATCTTAGAATCTTTTTTTGTTGTTGTTGTTGTAAGTCCTTCAGTAATTGCATTAAAATTATATCATAATAAATTATAAGTCTGTTTCAACATAAATATTTAATCATACAAAGATATCATATACACTGAACTACTTGTAAAATCTCTCACTGCTAAAAGTCAAAAAAAAGAGGAAAAATAAAACTAATAGTTGCAAAATGTTTAGTTTGCGTCTAAATTAGCAAGTCAATAGGCATATTCATTCTCTTTTATTGATATGCAACCATAGCAGTCGAGCGAGTGTGACTACACCGTGTCGACACTACCTAGAAGAATGCGCACTCGAGAGTATTGAATCAAATCGAACCAGGAACTGAATCAGCTAGATCAGGATAGTCACCACTCAGCTGAGGAGGTACTGAATCAAACCGGATAAAAAGCTGAATTAATAAGACCAGGATAGTCATCACTCAGTCGATGAGGCATTGAATCGAACTAGACCAGAAATTGAATTAGTCAGATAAAGACAGTCACCTCACATGAGTCACACTGAAGGAGAGAAGAAGGAGAGGAGGAAGGGGGAAGAGAAAGAAAAAGAGAAAAAAGACAACATATTCATCATTATCGCCCACAACCATAATTTCTTGTACTTCATTCATATATAGTTATATTAGATACTACGGGGACGAAGCGAATTTACAACACTTTCAATCAAACCCAAAAAGTCGAGGCAGATTGAAAAGTGGCAACTAGATCTGTTAAACAGAAGCACCTGCTCAATTAGAGTGATGTAAGATGGAACGGCGAGCGGTGGCCAGATCCATTTGACGGAAGCACATGCTCAGATGGAGTGAGACGAAGCTTCGAGCAGCTGTCAAATTCATCAGACAAAATCATCCACTCAAATAAAGTAATGCAAAATAAACCGGACAAACAAAGAGAGAAAGAGGGAGGCGGAAGTGGCGAGACTAAGAATCGGAGTGAACAGATGACTCTCAAATCTCAAACTTGATTTCTTCTTTTGAATCGCCTTGAAGGGGAGAACGGAGGTTTCTAGGTGCGGACTCCCGAGTTTTTATAAACCAATAAATTTCTTCTAGATCTATTCTTTGTTTTTCGGCTAATATTTCATCAACAGAGTTCAATTGAGAAAACAACACTGCAACATTAACGATGCATTTTTTTCATATTAACAAGTTTTATTTTATTGGATTTTGGATGTTTCTTATTTTTTTCCTCTTTTTCTATTTTTTTTATACATAAATTCAGTTATATAGTATATATGTGTATGTAACAATATATTTATTTTTGTATATAATCTTGATATTTAATAACTATCTACTGATTATATAATTATTTAAAAAGGACAGTGATAATTAACCCCGCAAAACCAACCCCGCAATTATCCCCGCACTAAATGCCAAAAAACTCCAGCTGTCATTTTTTTTCATAAGGTATTAATACTTACGTACAGAAGTATTTATCTCGAAGAACGAAAGTATTTATCCCTAAGCACAAAAGTATTTAGGGGACCATGCACATTTTTTTCATGGAGGGTGGGGGGAATCTCAAATCACATGGGGAACCATGCATATTTTTAGAGGTGGGTTTTTTTATCTCATTTCAATCTCGTCCATATTTCTCACGATCTATGAAAAATTTTGCGAATCTAGAACCACGAACGTTTTTTACGTAATTTTCTCTTTCAAATGAGATCCATGATGATATACTTTCGGGCAAGTCGTTACAGAAGTATTTATCCCTCATCGTGCAAGTATTTATACCTATACTTGAAAATATTTTTTTGCATATAATACTTGATATTAATACTTTCATATGTCAGTATAAATACTTATAATACATGATATTAATACTTTCATATGTCAGTATAAATACTTATAATACATGATATTAATACTTTCATATATCAGTATAAATACTTATAATAATTGATAGTAATATTTTCATATGTCTGTGTAGGTATAAATACTTGCATGATGAGGGATAAATACTTCTGTAATAACTTGTCCGAAAGTATGTCATCATGGATCTCATTTGAAAGAGAAAATTACGTAGAAAATGTTCGTGATTTTAGATTCGCAAAATTTCTTATATATCGTGAAATATGTGAACGAGATTGAAATTAGATAAAAATAATTTGAAATGGGGGGATAGTGGGGAGATGGAATGGGGGGGAGTAATATAATTGTTCATTTAAAAAACCAATAATTGAACTTGTTGATTTACCGGTTCAATCAATAAATTGTTGATTCAAAACTTTATCAGGTCGATGTATAATTCAATTATAATAATATTGAATCAAATTATTAATTCAGTCTCAATAGAGACTGTCAGAATCAGCCCCTCTCCTAAATTCACAGAAATTAAAAGGACCATTAGGTCCATTTAAGTTTTCAAACTATATAGCTGTTGATGTATAAATTGTAAAAATTAAAAGACAAAACTAACTTTTAAATCTAATAATAAAGGTAATTTTTTTATGTGTAACATTATTTATTCAAAATTTAAATAAAAAATTATTATATTTATTAAATAGTTAAATAACTTGATCTCTCGTTTTTATTTAATAAATAAATAAAAGGGCAGAAATCTCATCCATTGTAATAAAAACAAATAACCTAATCTATCTTTATTGGATAATTTATTTTTTATATTTAATTTTGTGGGGGAGACGCGGTCGTGAGTCGTGACTCGTACCAAGCGCGTCTGAAACGGGACTCGAAGGTCGTTGAATGAATAGTCACCGTAGCAATTTATTATTATTATTTATTACGTGTTATAAATATTTTACTGGTTAGTATTAAGTACAACTTTACAAGCGTACAAGTCCACGATTCTCTTGACTTCTGAACCGTGTGGATTTACCAAGGACAACAACAAGTCCATTTTAGCTGATTGACAGTGACCACATCCATGAGATATTGGTCATTTGGAGATTTTATTTTTAGATAAATTTCGAAAGAATATATTTACGCAACATAATTTTCAGAATTGCAATGAGAGCTTGTTTTATGTTATTTTATCAATTTTGAACAGGCATCACTACTTTCGCTTATTGAAATGACTCTAATATTATTTCTTAAATAATATTCTTATATTACTCTTTCCTTTTTAAAATTCTTTTTTAATTCTTTTTTTGACTAGGTCCATCTGTAGCAGGAGCGGATCTAAAACTTAGTCAAAAAGGTAGCTAAGTCATCCTATGATTTCAAAATTTTAATTATACATATAAGAATTTAATTAATTTTTTTTTAAAACTTTCTATATAGTCTAACCACTCTCAATAAATAACAAATGTTTAGTTGTAGTATAGTGATTAAAGTTTTATTTTGTAGTTAAAATGTCTTGAGTTCAAATTTCAATCGCCATAATTAGAGTGAAAAAAAATGTGCCGTGCCGTGACCAAAATGTCAAAAGGTGGTTACAGCACGCGAATGGTCACGGCACGCGAGTCACGCCTTGACTATTTAAGTGCCGTGTCCAAACGTAACTAGTCACGTTTCTCACGTTTAACAATTTTTTCATAATTTAAGTTAGTTTCTTTAAGATTCACTATTTGATTAAGATCTAACGGTCTTAATTACGCGTGACTCGTGTTTAGTGTCGTGACTCGCGTGATTACTTGCCGTGTCATGATTGGATCTTTTGCGTGCTGTGACCAAAATGTAAAGGGGTGATCACGGCATGCGACACGTGAGTCACGGCACAAAACAGTAACATGTACCGTTTCGTGATGGAGCCGGCTCTGCCGTGACATTTTTCTCACACTAACAATAATTGTGCATTTTAATTTTTAGCTATTTCTATCAAAAAAATTTAGTTCCACCTCGAGGTGATCCGTGCGATAGAATGGAATCAGGTTCGTCTTATGTCAAGAGAAAAAAATGGTGCTTGATATATGAAACAAATCGATGATGCATGAATCACGGTTGGTGTACTTCATATAAATTTGTTGGTCGATTTAGAAGCGAAGGAATAAAAAGATATTCTAAAGAAAAGAAAAATCATTGAAGTTGATTGTGGAGTGTGCGTTGCAAGAGGCCAAACTGTGAATAGAGTAAAATCGTGCTGTGCTGCGATTTTAGTTTTGTTATGTGTTGCGATTAAATTAATTTTTTATAAATTACAATTAAAATATCAAGCGATAGTTATAGCATGCGAATAGTTATGTGTGTCTAAATGTGCCATGATTAAATGTGACTCATGTGACTATTTAATCATAATTTAAGATAATTTATTTAAGATTCACCATTTCATCAAGATCTAATGGAACTAATTATACGTAATTTGTGTAACCACATTCTGTAACTAGATTTTTCTCGTGCCGTGCTGTGCTGTACTACATTTTCTAAATATAGTCACGACACGCGAATGATCATAGCATATGACATGCAACTGATACGCATGCCGTGTCGACAGAGTCAACTCTGGTGTGCCTTTTTTTCCATTATGTGGATACAAAACTGCTAGGAACTTTTTAGATTTCTCAGATATTTGATGTCACTGATGTAGATGTAACTTATGTTTTCTTGATTTTTTTGTTTTTACATTTATAACTGACAGCTACTATATCAGCATTTTCAGAAGAAAAAATGATTCTTCCGACTATCATTATGTGGATAATATTGCTTGAAAACTTTGTACGGTGATTTGTAAATGAATTTGATGATTAATTGATTTGGTCAATTTTATTTTTAACGAAAGATGCAAACTTTCAGATAAGATTCTCTCTCATTCCACTAATAAACATCGACGTAACATGTAATCTGTTAATTTCCAATACCAGAACAAGCAACAACAATTTCCACCATTGAAGTTTTAATTGTTTGATTTGATTGTGTTTGTTCCATCGAAATCTGATTAATTTATTTCATAAACTTCGCATAAACATTCCAATACTTCCTAGTTCCTACATTTATATATGTTGAACTTTTGGTACAAACGATTCAATATATTACATGATTTTCTATATATAGAAATTACATAAATATAATATAAAATATTAGATGGATTGCATAAATATTTTATTTCTATAGAAAAATTGATTTGTTTCGTTCCTTTAGGAAATTTTAAAGATTTATTCTTTCAAAAAAAAATTTGTGGTATCTACACACTATGAAGTATGGTTTCTTTATAGTATTTAAGAATGAGTTTTAGGTTGTGCTTTATAATTAGAGAGTAAAAGTTTATTAATGGAAAGAGAGGGGAAGAAGGTGGAAGGGAGTCTCCTTTTGCACAGTAATTTTACACTTTGATTTGGAGTGAAAGCTTTTATAAAAAATCTACACGATCATCACGTCGTCTCCGCTTCGCACAGTAACCGTTCTGCTCCATTTTCTCTCTGTTTCTCTCTTTCTGGAACAGGTAAAGACGCACCTGACTGAATGGGCTAGTGAGATCTCCCCTCCGCATAGTGATTTCTCCTTCCCCTTTCTCTGCGTACCATCTTCTAGAGCTGAGACAAAATAGGAAGTAGGAATGGAAAAGACTTCATCTCTTCTATACTTCGATTTGGGAGTTACAAAATCACTAAGTTTTTCTTTAGCTTTTCAGTATAATTCATCTATGATTTTCTTCTCTCTCGCCGGCCTATCTATGAATTTTACAGTTCTTGAACAAGCAACTATAGTCAGATCTGATCACACCTCAAGTCACCTCTGCTCCCTTGACTTCCCTCTATGTACGGCGTATGTCGCGTAAGCGTACTCCCTTATGAAGCAAGCTAGTCTTAAAGGGTATATTTGAATCGTGTAAGGAACAATACAAGAATAGCGATTTTTGGGTTAATGATTGAAAATAGTGTCAACCCAAGTGGTTTGAAAATAGCACTAACTTTAGACTATTTGGGTTGATAAAAATGTCGTTTGAAAAAAAGGTAGAGAGAGAAATAGAAAGAGTAGAGTATTTGTTATATTGATAGAAAGATCGGTACATATTCTACCGATCTAAAAAATCAGAACACTTAGGATAGGCAGAATTCTTACTCATCCTAACTATTCTTGGATTTTCTGTGACACCGTCTTCAAAACAGGAATAGCAACAGATCAATTCTTGATCTTTTCAAGCACCGTCTTCACAGAAGATCCGAGATAAGTTAGGATGGGTAGGAATTCTGCCTATTCTAAGTGTTCTGAT
>JARJHM010000673.1:37500-175435 GCA_033356055.1 Carex pumila | reverse complement strand
CGAGAAGAGGAGAACCCTAGAAGTGCAGTGGTGAAGCCGGATCGTCAATCCAACGTTCGGATCGCCGGATTTGCGTCTAGGGTTTAGGCTAGGGTTTTGGAGAGAGAGAGATAGAGAGAGGGAGAAGAGATTTAGAGAAGAGAATAGAGTAGAGAGAAGAGAGGAGAAGAGAAATCAAGAAGAATTTCTTGATTTTGTGGAGTAAGGTGGCAGGAATGGGTAGAGAGAGAGAGAGGCGGAGTTGAGAATGGAGGAAGAAAGGAGAGAAAGAAGAGAGGAGATGAGGAAGGGACGGGTCCGGATCCAATATAACTTCTTTTCGCTATAAAACGTTACCAACGGTTTACAAACGTTACCAACGTTTGTTCAAAATACTGTGTTTTTTAGCTAAAACGTTATGACGTTTTTGTAACGTTTGTATAACGTTTTTGTGAAGCCTTCAGACTTTTGAAGTCTGACAAAACGTTACCAACGTTTGGAAATCGTTACAACGTTTTCATTTGTAATTTTTGCAGTTTTGATCCCTTGTCAGGTAACGTTGTATCGTTTTAAAAACGTTACCAACGTTTTGTATGAAACTTTTACAATGTTAGTCCCTTGTCAGACAAACGTTGGAACGTTTTTGAAATGTTTGTGTAACGTTTTGGTGCACCTTTCGGACTTTTGAAGTTTCACAAAACGTCACCAACGTTTTCAAAAACGTTATAACGTTTTATTTATGTAGAACATTCTTTAAATGAACTATTTTGATTGCAAATGATTATTTTGAAATAAGTTATGAATATGTTTATTCTCTAAATTCAAGCATGCCTAATTTAAATCTCAATTCATTGTGTTGTTGAGTGTTTAGGGGTTTTGTGAATATATCGGCAATTTGTTCTTTGGTGTCGATATGTATGAGTTCAATTTCACCTTTTTCTATATGATCTCTAATAAAATGATGCCTTATCTCTATGTGCTTGGTTCTAGAATGAAGGACCGGATTTTTGGATATCATAATGGCACTAGTATTGTCACACATAATTGGTACGTTGCGGAAGCGAATTTCATAATCATTTAGGTATTGAATCATCCAAAGAATTTGTGTGCAACAACTACCGGCCGCTACATACTCGGCTTCCGTTGTGGAAAGGGCAATCGAGGTTTGTTTGCGACTTGACCAAGATACAAGTGAACCACCAAGAAATTGGCATGTACCACTTGTGCTTTTTCTATCCATACGGTCTCCGGCAAAATCGGCATTGGCATATCCTATCAAGTCTAAATCTGATTGTTTGCCATACCATAATCCCAAATTTAAACTACCCTTGACATATTTAAGAATTCTTTTAACGGCTTTCAAGTGCAATTCTTTGGGATTTGCTTTATACCTAGCACATAGACATACCACAAACATTATATCGGGTCTACTAGCAGTTAAATAGAGTAGGCTACCTATCATAGCTCGGTATTGAGTGATGTCCACCGATGTGCCATTCGGATCCGAGTCAAGATTTGCATTCGTAGCCATTGGAGTTTTGCTTGTATTGCTATCGGTCATCCCAAACTTCTTGATCAACTCCTTCACATACTTGGTTTGGCTCACAAAAGTGTCATCCATGAGTTGCTTGATTTGAAGTCCCAAGAAGAAATTCAATTCACCCATCATGCTCATCTCGAATTCACTACTCATAAGAGAAGAAAATTCCTCGGCAAGTGCCGCATTAGATGAACCAAAAATTATATCATCTACATAAATTTGCACTACTAATAGTGATTCATCTCTCTTCTTGGTGAAAAGAGTTGTATCATTCTTGCCTCTAATGAATTCATTGTCAATTAGAAAGGAACTTAATCTACCATACCATGCCCTAGGGGCTTGTTTAAGTCCATAGAGTGCTTTGGTGAGTCTATACACATGATTAGGAAATGTTGAATCAACAAAGCCTTGAGGTTGATTAACATACACCTCCTCATCTATGAATCCATTCAAAAATGCACTTTTAACATCCATTTGAAATAATTTGAAATTTTTGTTTGAGGCATATGCTAAAAGCATTCTAATGGATTCAAGACGAGCTACGGGTGCAAAGGTTTCTTCAAAGTCAATACCCTCTTGTTGTTTGTACCCTTGAGCTACCAACCTAGCTTTGTTGCGAATTACATTTCCATCTTCATCCTTTTTATTTCTAAAAATCTATTTGGTTCCAATAATCATTCTATCACTTGGCTTAGGTACAAGTTCCCAAACTTTGTTCCTTTCAAATTGACCAAGTTCTTCTTGCATGGCACAAATCCAACTAGGGTCTACATTTGCATCTTTGAAATTTTTAGGTTCGATATGGGATACAAATGCACAATGACCTATCATTTGATTTAATTTGGATCTTGTTTTAACCCTTTCCCTAGGATCACCAATTACATTAGAAAGAGGATGAGATGGTACTTCCCTTAGGTCTTGAGGAATTTGGTACTCAATTCTTGGAGGTTGTATCTCTTCGGTTTGCATTCCTTCAACTATTGGATCCATCTCATTATTGGTTGCATCTTCAATTATTTGATCTGTTTCAATATTGTTGGTTGTATCCATTTCGGGTTGAGTTTGTTCGGGTTGATTCTCAATTGTGTCGGTTCTTGTCTCAACTTCATCTTGATCAAGAATTGGCACTTCAACACCTACAATCTCAATACCTTTCTCGACCTTTTGATTAGCACTTTCATCAAATTTAACATGCACGGATTCGATTACAATTCTTTGAGATGGAATGTAAATTCTATAGGCTTTACTTGAATTTGAGTACCCTACAAACATTCCCTCAATTGATTTAGAATCAAATTTAGTTACTTTGGGAGATTCATCAAGAACAAAGCATTTTGAACCAAATACTCTAAAATGAGATATCTTAGGCTTGTACCCTTTCCATAGCTCATATGGTGTTTTATTCAATATGGTCCTTATGCTTACGCGATTTACTACGTAGCATGTCGTATTTACCGCCTCGGCCCACAAATGTTTGGGTAAGGAGTATTCATTTAGCATTGTTCGGGCAAGCTCAACTAAGGTTCGGTTCTTCCTCTCAACTACTCCATTTTGTTGAGGTGTGCGAGAAGCCGAATACTTGGTACACTAATTGGTCCAAATAAATCCATATGTAACAATTGCAAAGGTTGATCGGTTGAAACCATGTCCTTGGATTTAAAGCTACTTTTTGTTTGTTTACCTTGAACACATGCCTCACATAGTCCTTCAAGTTCTAGTTTATGTGTTGGTAACCCTCGTACAAGATCTAATTTCACTAATTTCCTAATGGTATCAATTGAAACATGACCTAATCTACGATGCCATAACCATGATCCATTAGATGTGGCACTTAGACATGTTTCACCGGAGTCAAAATGGGTAAAATACAAGTAATATACATTTTTCTTTCTTTTACCCGAATATATCAAAGCATCATCCGAAGACCTAACTATGTGACAAGCATTAATATCAAATTTAGCATAGTATTCCGAGTCACATAGCTTACTTACACTAAGTAAGTTATAATCTAATCCATCAACAAGATATACATTATATATGGTCAAGTGTTGGTTACCAATTGAGCCTATACCAATAATAGAGCTCTTTCTTTGATTATTGCCAAAGGTAACCGTACCTCCATCATATGGTTTTAAGAATTTAAAATTAGATTTGTCACCGGTCATATGGTGTGAGCATCCACTATCAATGATCCAAGCACTTTCCTTTTGAGATGAAATCAAACACACCTACAAAGTATATATTAGTTATTATTGAGTTAGTAACTAACATATACTTTGTCTTTAATCTCCCCCTTTATGTTTGACAATTATAATACTTTTAGGGGAAATTAAGTGTGAACTTAAGCTAGTATAGCTTTAGGAACCCAAACAACATTATGTTTGTTGTTTATGTTCCTAAATCTACATTCTAAGGAAGTGTGGCCAAGTTTGCAACAATAGTTGCACATTGTAGTTGATTGCTTTTGAGTAGTAGACTAACCTTGTTTGAGAATGGATTGGTATTTCACTTCATGCATACCACTCTTATGATTACCATGTGACCTATTTGCAACTTTAAATGCAACACTCTTGGTTTTGTTTGAATTAAATCTATTGTGATGTTGGGGAACATCTCTAGCTAAACCATTTCTTTGAGTTTGATTTTGTAAAACAATCTTGTTTTTGAATTCATAAAACCATCCATCGGGTCCTTTGAAATAAGTTTTGTTTGACTCCTTTGGATTAAAAGTGTTCCTATCTTTATTTTTAAAAGTCTTTTTGTTTTTAACATTTCTTTTATTGTACTTGTACATAAATGCATAATTTGGTGATTTTTCATTTTGTTTAACATTCGAGACATGTGAAGACTTCAATTTTGATGCTTTCTTGTTCAAGGGAGTTAAACCCTTTTTAGTAAAAAATTGATAAGTTGAATATTGTTCACAATTAAACTTAAGTTTGGC
The DNA here is from genome assembly GCA_033356055.1 of Carex pumila. Taxonomy (NCBI): domain Eukaryota; kingdom Viridiplantae; phylum Streptophyta; class Magnoliopsida; order Poales; family Cyperaceae; genus Carex; species Carex pumila. The sequence continues at coordinate 170,972 of JARJHM010000673.1, read as the reverse complement.
ATTTGGAATACTCGAGGTTTGAGAATGTTCCCATTTTTCTTTAGGGCCTTGCATGTGATTAGATTTAAGTGAGGATTTACCCTTCTCAAATCCAAAACCAACTCTATCATTTTTATAATAGGATTGATCATGTATCAACTTGCTCACATAATAGGGATCTAGACTAGTGACTTTTGATAATTCACTAGGAGATCTCAATGCCCGTATTTCGGTTTCTAAGGTTTGAACTTTCACTTTTAAAATGCCTATTTCACCTAAGTGTGATACTTTTAACTTTATATTTTCAAGTTCTAACATGTCATTTTTAGCAATTAATTTTTGAATAATACCTTCCTTCTCAACCAAGGTTTTATTGGACTCATCAAGGAGTGATTTCAACCTAGATTCATTATCATTGTGCATTAGAATTTCATCTTTGAAAGTGCTTGCATCGTTAGTGTCTAATCTATTGGTACACAAGTCATTGTTGGTCTCATTTGTGATTATGCAATTTTCAATATCAATTTCACCGCTATATTCTTCACCACCTTCATTTACATATTCAAGTTCGGTCTCATAACCATCAAGACTAAGTGTTGAATGTACCTCATTAGCGATGTTTGTTGAGGTGGTGACACCATCATCTCCCTCCTTGGCATTCCTTGATTTAACAAGCTCTATGAGAAAGTTGATGGTTGTTTCATCGGTGATGTTCTTGCTAGCTATAATTGAGTCTATGTCAATTTTCGAGGTATCTTCATCTACACTTGCCATCAATGCAAGGTTGATCTCCTCTTCATTCTCCGATTCCGTATCGTATTGTTCGGCCTTACTATCCGAGAACAAGGCTTGCATAGCCTTGGCTTTCTTCTTTTTGTACCCATCGTACTTTTGTCTTGGTTTTCGATCTTGTTGTGCTTCGCCATCCGTGTTCTTCAATTGTGGAAATAGCTTGAAGCATGTTTGAATGGAATGCCCTTCTCTATGGCAAGCGAAACACATTAACCTTTTGTTCTTCTCTTCTCGTTCCTTGTTGTATTTCCTTTCAAAGCCAAGCATTCCTTGAAACATCTTGGATAAGAGAAGAGCATCCTTGAATGTTTCATGATCAATTTTGTTGATAGATTGATCATTTGAGAGACGGGTGTTTGAGGAGCTTGGAAAGTTTCGGTTTTGTGCCGAAAAAGCTACGGTTTTGGATTTTGAGTTTTGCTTCAACTCACCGGATTGTCGAAGTTTTTCTTCAAAACTCCTAAAATGTGCATAGAGGTCATCCGGTGTGAATGTGTCGTGCGTGCCTTGAATTGCTTCTAGGGCACTCACCAATCCGGACCATCTATCCCTCATGAGCATCACCCTTAATAGCTTTCCTACAATTTTATTGTTAGAAAGTGGTTCTCCCAATTCGGTAAACTCATTTTGGATATGCATACGTCTATTATACATATCCTCGATGCTTTCACCATCTTCAACCTTAAAGGTTTCAAATTTTGCTTCTAAACCGGTTATTTTGGTTCGTTTGATTTGGGTATTTCCTTCATACCGGTTTACAAGAGCATCCCACATTTCTTTTGCACTTGATGCACTCCCAAAGAGTGAGGCTACCGATTCACTAACCAAATTGAATATGGCATTGGTTGCTAGGTCATTGTCTTTCTTGGTTTGTTTGGAATCGACGGTCTCAATTTTGGCATCGGTTGAACCCTCGGTAGCTACAATTGAGTATGTTAGTGTATACCCTTTTTCAAGCACATACCATACCTCAAGGATATTCAAGTAATTAATCATGGTTTTCTTCCAATGCATGAAATTTTTGGTAGTAGTACCAAAAATTAGGGGTTCTTTCACGGATCTATAGGGTGCCATTTGTCAAGTTGATCTAATCTCCAATTAAGTGTGTCTTAATTCGAGTAACTTGCTCTGATACCACTTTGTTACACTTAGGGGCACCTCTAATTGCTCAAAAACTGAAATTAAATTGCAATTGAAATTAAATAGATGAGTTTAGAGAAATTTGACACGCGGGATGTTAACGGAGTTCGGCAAAACAAAGGCCTACGTCTCCGGGGCTTCGCAACCTTGAGTGGTGCGCCTTTCTATTACCCAATACGAAAGGATTACAACTTGTGAACCGTTGAGCCCTTACAAACCAAGCGGAAAGTCAAACGGCCAACTCAAAGAGATGAGAACAAAGTCTCAATTTGTTTAAAAACACAAGAGAAACACTCAATAGATCACTCTAACCTAATCTAGATCAAGATTAGTGAAGTAGGTTTGAGGTTGCTTGAGGGATTTTGAAGTTTTAAGCTCTCACAACAATGGAGTAGGCTAAGCTCTCAGAAAATTGCTTTTAAAATGATTAGGGTCGGCTGAGATCGATTTGAAAGTGATCCCTTCAGTCTATTTATAGTGGCAGCTCAAAAATGAGCTGTTTGACATAAAACGTTACCAACGTTTTATTAAACGTTACAACGTTTTATTCAAATACGATTTAGGGTTTTAATTCTCTGACAGCTTAAGAAACGTTACATAACTTTTTATAACCGTTACAACGTTTCAAAACCGTTATAACGATTTATAAACGTTACAACGTTTATTGCTTGTATTGAACAGCTGCACTCCAGTTGTTATGTAGCTTTTAAACGTTACAACGTTTATCAACCGTTATAACGTTTGTAAAACGTTACAACGGTTGTATAACGTTATAACGTTATAACTTGATTCTTTTGAGGCTTCTGATTATTATAAAACGTTACCAACGTTTTAAAAAACGTTCATAACGTTTTATCTCAATTTAATCAACCTCACACATACTTTACCAAGCATTTGATTTTACAATATGTATTCTTGATAAAGGTCTTCATGATTTCTTCAGTCCAAGCTTATTATTCAACAGTTCTTACTCTTCTTGGACCTACATATTCTCAAAATAGAAGAAATCGTAAAATTCAATAATTGTATGTTTTTGCAAATTAGTCAAATAGACGTAAAAGATTATTGTACGAACAACAACCTCACCCCCTAGGTGGCATGCCTTGTCATAGGGGTATTTTGGTCTTTTCACACCATTTTAGAGGCTATAAATAGAGGGGTGCATGAGAGGATTAAGATACTAATTCACTTGTATCGTTTCGTGCAGAATCGAATTGGTATTTTCTCTCTTTCTCGGTTTCTCTCCCAAATAGTGTTTCGGTTGAGAAAAGAAAGTTATACGTAGTTGACGTATAATCTTGCGGGTTGTTGTGGAATATATTTACGGGACTGATGAATAGTGTTTTATCGAATTTCGCAGTATGTCAATTTTGCTCATTTGATGAAACTGAGTAACCGAAAATTTGTGTTTACGGGTTTTCATCTTTTCCTCGTGAATAGTGTTTTTGCAGAATTCCGCAGTTTACGGTATTTCTGGCAGAAGAAATTAACCGCTCTCTGGTTAGTCCTAGTGGATAACCAATAGAGGCATCAGACGTCTGATGCTCCGAGACGAGTCGATTCCTTCCGTGATGTAGCTCTACACGCTCGGTCTGCATTCCAACTGTGATTTGGAAACAAGGTATAAATATGTTATATTAATCTATTTAATTGGTAAGTAGATTAAAGTTTTAGAAATCAATCATGGAGTAGATCTGTAAAAGGATTAAATTGAGTTTTGATGCCAAAGGAATACTGAAGGTGGACTGCCTTGGAAAGTTTCCTGACATATCCCGTTTAATCCTGAGCTTAAGTTGGCCGTAGAAATTTTTGTTCTACGGTCATTTCGCACCTTAAGCCTAGACGAGTTTTAGTTACCGTGAAACCCCAAAAATGGTATCCGAAACCCAACAATCTCCACTGTCATACTATGGGTCTTGTTATTGTTACAAGGGTTATTATGCTCTCCTTAAGATTTATATGTATTTGTATACCTAAAAAAGATAATAGAATCATATTTACTTAAATGAGATTAACAAATAACATTCCTTATATGATTTAAAAAAAGAAAAGAAATGAAGACATAACCAATCAATTATCAATAAATCTAAAAGTTGCTTAAATGATATTTAACAAATTGAAAGATATAAAAAAAAAATCAAATAAGACATACTAAATAAACTTGTAGCGAGTAAGTATCTAAATAAATTTAGACTTCTACACATAAAAAACACATAAAAAGAAATATAGAATTAAAAGAAGAAAGACTATTTGATTGGAGGATATATTGATTTCAATTTAAAATTTTATCTTTTAATCAAAGCAGTTTGGCTAATCGGATGTAGATTTTAACAGCGAAATTTTTGCTCAAAGCAGCGAAGAGAGGTGAGAGAAACATTTAAAAATGACCATTTAATCCTTTAATAGATATCTCATTAAGTGAGTATAATCAATTGCTAATTTTTTCTTTAATTGATCAATCTTAGTTAGCTTTTTTGTCTGAACAAAAAAAATCATGCTTCGAAAAAATTCCAGAGAAAACTAATAATTTTTGTCTTCTTCGACGACAATCACTTGTTATTCAATTCATAAATCAAAGGTAATTTATAAATATTTAATCAATTTTATTTTTAAGAGTAACAAAGGTTAGTTTCTCTCGTCAACGTGGACGAAACTTTTATTTCTTAAGCAAATTTGATCAAATTTTGATATTTGAAAGTATAGCACAATAAGATAAAAAAATTCTACAATATTATAAGAGGTCACCTCATTGTTTTATTTATTTATTTATTTATTATTATTTTATTTAATAGATGGATATTGATGAGTCATCAATTCTATTTAATCAAGAGCCCAACAAACTTGAATTATTCAGTTTCAACTACGAAACTCGGAAAGATCTACTCATCCAAAACTCTATTTGAATTTTTATTATTAAAATAAACTTTTGAAGAATAATGATTCTTATTTTTATACTACTACATTATAGATTGTGACGGCTCAAAATCAGTACGTGGTATGTTGGTTGATATTATTAAACTGATCCCTAATATAAGAATATATAAGAAGGGAATGCAGTAGTAAATTTCATTTTTAAAATCAACTTATTTGGTTCATGGTAAGAAGGAAAACACAACAAAACAATATTCAGATATAAATTTAAATTTTCCAAAAGTAAAAATAAAAACCGGACTTGTTGTTATATGAAGTTGAAAAAAAATCAACAACACATAAACAGAGCAAACAAAATTTCAAATACAAAAACTCAATATTTAATATAAAATGAACATGTTACCATTTTTAGCAAAAATAATGTTTGGTTTTTTAACAATCAAAGGTAATACAACATTTCGGAATTCATCATTAATATCTTTGAATTTATTTGAAGAAAATATATCCATTATAGAGGTGATGTTCCATTAATGCAAAAAGTCCACTAATATGTTAGTTTATTAATTTCCTTCATGAAATGTGGATATAATGGTTCAAATAAAATTTTTCTCTCACTTCGTTGCTGCATTGAGTCAAATTTTAGTAGTAAATATTCTCACCCGACTAATTAGAACATTTACGTGTTTAATATAAGAATAGATATGTTAAATATCAATTGGTATTTTAGGCATATCCATGCATGCCTATTTTATCTATTTACACCCTTAAAATTTTACCAATTTACTGAAAAAGTTTTTATGAGTTCTCAAAATAATTAAAGAACCATTATTAGTTTATTGCTATTTGGTATTTGCTTACCAGTTTTATATATTATTAATTTTCTTTCCCTGCTAATCTAAGTACGCTATATACATGCATACAATAATTTGTCATTATTTATGAAGATAAAAAGTAACTATTGCCAATGATACACCGATATAAATTATATATATATATATATAGGGATGGGCCATGCTACTCCATAGAGTAAAATGTGTTGGTGCTCCACGCCATCATATTTTTATTTTCAAAATTCAAACGACCGATCCAAACTGTTAGATGTGATCTCCATATTGAAATGTGCATGGAGACCAAATTTTATATTTTTTGGAATTTATTTACTATTTATTAAGTATTTTTCAAAATTGTTGATCTGATAGTCCAGAAAATTTTACTATTTGTACTGTTCACAGCAAAACATAAATTTTGACAAATACTTAATAAATAGTAAATAAATTTCAAAAAATGTAAAATTTGGTAAACAAGCACATTTCAATATGAAGATCACATCTAACAGTTTGGATCGGTCGTTTGGATTTTCAAAATGAAAATACGGCGTGGTGTACAAACACGTTTTACTCCATGGAGCAGCGTAGCTCATCCCTATATATATATATATATATATATCTCCATTCTTATATTATGTACGTAGTTGTCCTGATCCTCCAACGGCTGAGATTGAAAGATAATTTTTTCAATTGAATATCAACCCTCCAATCACATAATATGTCTTATTTTGATTATATATATCTATTTTATGTGTAGAAGTTTAAATTTAGCTAAAAATATGCTCGCCACACAGATTGTTACATGGTTTATCACAATAAAATTGAATAAATCCTTAACAATTTGTTTCCTTATTTCTCCTTACAACTATCTTTTATTCTACCAATTAAATTATTTCCTTATTTCTGCATTTTCTCCATTTCATTTCCCTGCCATCTATAAAAACTAATGAATATGTGTATGCCTCATTTTGTTAATTCTCAATGAAAGTTTTTACAATAATCAATTCTCATCAATATGTGTAGACAAACTTATATAGAAAGTTTTTTAAATGCAGAAAAATTAACTCACATAATGTACAAAGATAGAAAAATACAATCCAATGTCTTTTTATGAAATAATAAATAATACCACAATTTATCTAAAGAATAATCATTGCAATGAATATAAATGAATATAAAAAATTAATAATAAGAATATCATAAGGTATTCTTTATGTAAAGTTATTCAGAAGAGAGTTTCAATATAACAAATTTAATGTGCAATTTGGGTTAAAAAAAATTCAAATATAAAAAAAAAATTGCTACAAAATGTCGTAGTATTATAGAGAATTTTTTATTTTTAGAAATTATTATCAAATAATATAAGAATATAGATTCGGTACGTGAATTTTTTTATAGCATAGCAAGCGTTGAGTGGGTAACTTGGATTTAAATTTTGGAATTGAGTTGGTAGTTTTGGTCAAAAGTTTAAGTTAGAACCACTAATTCGGCTTCAAAGTTTGAATCTGAATTACTACCTTGGTTCAAAAGTTTTAATTCAAACCACTAACTGAGAGCCTTCTAAATCTTTAAAAATCTAATGTACTCAATCAATTTTCCTATATTATTTAATAATAATTTTAAAATTCAAAATTCTCTGGCAAATTTTTGTGCTATAAAATGTTCAAAGTTTACTTTTTCATTTATATTTGAAAATTTATAACTCAAATTGATGTAAAATTTATTATATTGGAACTCTCTTCTATACAACTTACATTTTTTTTCATAGAAAAAAATCTTATGCTAATTTGTTATAAATTTATTTTACTTGTGGTATCATAATATAATAATGGAGATTTTATAAAGACAAACTGGATTTTTTTTTTCTATTTTTGTTGACTGAGTCAATTTTTCTATGTTTAGAAATATTAATGACGGACCAAGTATTTAATTATTGTAAAAACTATCATTGAGAGGTATGAAACGTGGCAGACCAGGATTGGTTAGTTTTCATAGATGGCAGGAAAATTCTGCCCATCAATAGGCAGAGGATTTGATTCCTTCATTTCTTCTCTTCCTCAATAGTTTTAATAATAAAAATGGAAACAATCATATTTTTTCGTATTTTGTTTATGGCTATTGTATTTTTGTGAATAGATGAATATCAGATCTTATGCTAACAAAAGTAATAAATCTTTCTAATATGAAGAGAAAATGAATAATATCTAGAACTTTCGTGTACATAAATGATATGTACATAAATTTCTACTGTTAAAATAATTTTCATGAATAATATATATGTAGAGAAAATCCTTATTTGAATAATTTAATTATATATTTTTCAAATTTGTTTCTTTACATATCATCTTCTCTAAATTGTTTAATGACCTGTCTCGCTTGTAGAAAAAATTAGATATTGAATCGCAATGATATTTAAAAAAAAATCATGTTATATTTGATTTTTTTTTCATTTGTTGTTGTTTCTTTTATTGTTATTTATTATTTGGATTTTCATTTTTTATAAATTTTTTTTATTTTATTTTTTTATTTTATGTGAATGTCAAATAAAAAAGTCTCTTCATATTATATTCAATTTTATAATATGTTTCTGTTGCAACGCACGGGCACGATACTAGTATATATATATATAGCATGCTACGCGTAGCATAGGTCCCCTCTGTGCAACGATTCAATATTTGACTTTTCAAAATCCTAACGGTCGATCCGAACTGTTCATCTTGTTCTATATATTAATATGTATTTGGAGACCAAAGTTTACATTTTTTAGAATTTTTTTAGAATTTTTTTAGATCTATTGAAAATCGCTGTATTTTTATGGTCCAGATTTGCTGAAAACAGCTATTTTCAATAAATCTAAAAAAATAGTAAAAAAATTCTAAAAAATGTAAACTTTGGTCTCCAAATACATATTAATATATAGAACAAGATGAACGGTTCGGATCGACCGTTAGGATTTTGAAAAATAAAATATTGAACCGTTGCAAGGAGGGGACCTATGCTACGCATAGCATGCTAGCAGGTTCCACACACACACACACACACACACACACACACACACATATATATATATATATAGAGAGAGAGAGAGAGAGATGGGCTACGGTGAGTTGCGAAGTAAAACGCGTTTCTACTTCACGCCGTATTTTTATTTTGAAAGTTCAAACGACCAATCCGAACCGTTAGATGTTTAATCCATATTGAAATGTGCTTAGAGACCAAATTTTACATTTTTTTGGAATTTTTTTACTATTTATTAAGCAGTTTTGAAAATTGCTATTTTGCTCTGAACAGTGAAAAACAGTAAAATTTTCTGGACCATCAGATCAGCGACTTTCAAAATTGCTTAATAAATAGTATAAAAATTCCAAAAAATGTAAAATTTGGTCTCCAAGCACATTTCAATATGGAGAACAAGATGAATAATTCGGATTGGTCGTTTGGACTTTCAAAATCACAAAATATGAGCTTGAAGTAAAATAGTCGCTTTACTTCGCAACTCACGGTAGCCCATCTCATATATATATATATATATATATATATATATATATATATATATATATATATATGTTCCTCGCTCAAGGTCATATATATGCATGCATGCCTGTGGGTCGTATAATTAGCAGTAAAATCAAATCAAATTGAAGGAAAATCCTTCACCTGCTGATTAGCGTCTATATGTAACATTTAAATTCTATAGATAAGTGTTAGATAAACCGGACTAATAAAAAAAAGAAAAGAAAAAAAAGATAACCTCAATTGTCGGTAAATCTCATAATTTGTTATATGCTTGCAGTTGAGATGATTTTTTATTTTTTTTCTAACGATATATATAATAAATTACAAACAAATATAAAATTAATACTGCATGTTACTGATATGATTAGGGTATTAGATATATCCCTTCTCTTTTGAAAATCCAATAAGAAAATCATTGTGGGGTTTTTAAAGTATGGTCTTTTTTTTATATTGCTCAATTTAATAAATTTTCTAATTCAGTATTAATTATTTTGAAAGGAAGAAATATTCTTCATTTTCTATGATTGACCCGATTGCTATCGATTCATATACTATATTGAACTTTTGAACAAAGGTTTAAACATTAATTGTTTATCACGTCATAGCGAAATAGTTAAAAAATAACGATATTGCTATATTGCACCGCTATAATGTGCTACAGTGTGCTATAGCACTAATAATGTCATATCTTTTATGATCTGAAAATACTATAGCGTACTATTTAGAACATTATTTATAATAAATGCATCGTTTTGTATGTTTAGCACCTTCTAACATATTAAAAATATTATAGTGCGGTATTTAGATGCTGCTTTTGTTACATGTATCGTTTGGTATGGGTGGCACCTCCTAACACATTGAAGGCAGGTGTATAACACCAAAGGTCACGTGATGCTGGCTCTTTGGCAAGTACATTCACATGCAATTCGTTCTGAGCCAATGGGAACAATGCTTGTTAAACGTGTAAAGTGAAGACAAACAAGCTTGCCATTTTGTTGGACGTATTGTCGAGGTTTCGCTGCTGCTTTTGGTTGTTCTCCATTTTATAATACAGGAAATATCCATTTCTATGTAGTGAATGCTGCATGCACTGGTGGGGGTGACTGGAGAGGAGATGATTTGGCATCCACACTAAGAGAGGAAAAATATCTGTGGAGTTATGAATAGAGAAGTAACAGAGAGGGATAGGGTAAGAACAGACAGGGAAGTTTGATTGTCTATTTGCATGTCATATTTGTAAGTTTGGATGCCATCAAAAACTTTTTGTTAATATGCATGCCAGATTAGGTATGGGAAGTACTGCCATCAATTTGTCCTTCATAGAAGTATTAATGAGATCAACAAATGATGATTTTTATAAGAAAAAAAGGAATTTTTGTTAGTAAAGTAAAACTTCACTTTTGATTGGAAGCTTTAGAAGATAATAGACAAAGTAAATATTTTGATTTTAAGAAAAACATTGTATATATTTTTTTAAAGAAATAGTGTACTGAAATCATTTTTTTAAGAGAAAAATAGAGGTCAAGTCTCCAAATTTCATATTTCTATTATTACAACAAATGATTTTTTTTATTTAGATTTTAAACTCATAACTTCTCACATCAGAAGACCATTATTTTTACAATTATTTTGACGAATCATTATGTACCAGACAATACTTTATATATTAACATACAAATTCCGACTGAGCTCCCGGCTAACTTTCAAAAAAGTTCTAACAAACTCTAGCAGTCATGATCAAAGCGAGAACACTGTCAATTTCATTTAATAAAAGAGTTATTTACAGGGCATTTCTAAGCTCTACACAAAACTACATATAATTATATACATCTGTTAAAAATTAGGAAATTAAAATCTATCACCAAGGTGGACCCTTCTCAATGCCGTGTAGCTAGGTAATGCTCAGACTACTTGTTACCAGTTTAGCGCCTTCCTCCCTGGCTAGAGTAGTCAGGTCCTGCACCCTCTTTAAAGTTGATAGTTATATATACAAGTATTTAGTTCAATTTAATTATATAAAAATTCAGCTTAATTGTAAAAGGAGTCAGCTTATTAGCTAGTAAGGATTCAGTTTAGTAATATAGCCATTCATGGCTTAACTATATATAAATATTCATCACCGACAGCTTAGTCTGATGCATTTATAATAAAAGAATACACAATATAAAGAACAACTAAATTATATATATGGAAAATAAATCTGTAGTCTCAATATCAATCATCTATTTCTGACCACTAATTATTTTTCACAAGAATATATATATATAGGCTGTGGCTAATTTGCTGCCGGCAGCATTTCTGCCGGCAGTGCTGCTGCCCATTTTTTTGTTTCGTGATATCCAAACAACAAATCCAAACCGTTAGATGTTTAATTTATATTATAATCTACTTGGAGACCAAATTTTACATTTTTTGAAATTTTTTTACTATATATTAAGCTAGTTTGAAAACTGCTGATTTCAATGCTTCAGAAATTTACTGAAATCAGCGGTTTTCAAACCAGCTTAATATATAGTAAAAAAATTCCAAAAAATGTAAAATTTGGTCTCCAAGTAGATTATAATATAAATTAAATATCTAACGGTTTGGATTTGTTGTTTGGACATCATACGACTAAATGTAGCCCCAGCAGCACCTCTGCTGAAATGCTGCCAGCAGCAATTTAGACAGACCCATATATATATATATGTAGTGGTTTGCTAAACTCCTAAAGGGTTCAACCCGTTTTTCCCGATACCCGTTACCCGAGCTACCCGTACCCATTGCCCGGGTACAAACGGGTAGACGGGTATGGGTAATAAACGGACTGGACAACCTAATTTGAAAAAAAAACCGTTATACCCGTACCCGTTACCCGTGTCCGACCCGTTTCACTTCAAAAAAAATTGAACTTTTTGAATTTTTTGAAAAAAAATAGAAAAAAAAAGAACAAAAAAAAAAACTGGGCGGACCGGACCCGTACCCAGATACCCGGATCCGTACCCACGGTACCCGTACCCATCAACCCGCAACGGGTACGGGTAATAAACGGACCGGATAGAGGTTTTGGGAAAATTACCCGTCTACCCGTTACGGGTTTTACCCGTACCCGACCTACCCCTTTACCCATCCTACCCGTTACCCCTAACGGATAACCCGTTAGCAAACCCCTATATATATGTATATATATATATATATATATATATATAGAGAGAGAGAGAGAGAGAGAGAGAGATGGGCTATGGTGCATTGCAATGCACGGAGAGGTTTGTGCATTGGACCATAAATCTAAAATTCAAAATTCAAATGGCCGATCCAAACCATTCATCTTGTTCTCCATATTAATATGTGCTGGGAGACCAAATTTTATATTTTTCTGAATTTTTTTACTATTTATTAAGTATTTTACAAAATTGTTGATTCAACGGTGGCTTAACAAAACAGTAAAATCAGCAGCCACCGTTGGATCAACAATTTTGTAAAATACTTAATAAATAGTAAACAAATTCAGAAAAATGTAAAATGTGGTCTCCAAGCACATATTAATATGGAGAACAAGATGAACAGTTTGGATCAGCCCATTTGGATTTGAATTTTAGATTTATGGTCCAATGCACAAATCCCTCCATGCATTGCAATGCACCATAGCCCATCTCTCTCTCTCTCTCTCTCTCTCTCTCTATATATATATATATATATAGAGAGAGAGAGAGAGAGAGAGAGAGTAAGGCTACGGTGCTACGGTTCAATATTCGAGTTTTCAGAATCCTAACGGTCGATCCGAACCGTTCATCTTGTTCTCCATATTAATATGTGTTTGGAGACCAAATTTTATATTTTTTGGAAATTTTTTACTATTTTTTTAGATAGGTAGAAAATCACTTGATTTAAAAAATTATGCACCATTCAGATATTTGATTTTCTACCTATCTAAAAAAATAATAAAAAATTTCCATAAAATGTAAAATTTGGTCTCCAAATACATATTAATATGGAGAACAAGATGAACGGTTCGGATCGACCATTAGAATTTTGAAAACTCGAATATTGAACTATAGCACCGTAGCCCTCTATATATGCAAACCATAGTACTGTAGCCTTACTCTATATATATACACACAGGCACACATAGAGATAGAGAGAGAGAGTAAGTGCATTATGCCTACCAAAAATGTTTGGTGAGTATAACTCCAAAACATATCATATTGGTTTTAAACGGCGAATTTAACCAATCCACTTCATGAGTGATGCATGTACATTCATGCAAAAATTTTAAAAAGTCAAGTGGTAAAAAAATTGAAGATTTATGAGTTATTTTAATGCTTTCATTTTCTTTTATTTTTTAATCATTTGACTTTATACTAAATGAATTTAAATTTTTTAAAATTTTATATATACACAAATTCGTCGTAAATTGAGTTGGTTTTAATAGTTCAAATTCATCATTTAAAGTCAATTCGATATATTTTAAAGTTATGTTCACCAAAATTTCTTAATAAATACAATACAAGCTAGCTTTACTCTGGATCCTCATCATCTTAAGGACTGAGCTTGGACTAAATTAGAATGTGGTGGGGGTAATTATAATTAATTCATGTTGCAGATATCCATTATGATTTATGTTAATGTGATCTCTAACGACGTGTACGTGATTCCATGTGAGACATCTGACGTGGCAGGAGATGATTGGATAAAGAAATCGATAGGTATGGACAAAGCAAAAGCCGAGAAAGAGCCTACATGTAGCTCGCAAGCCTCTCACGAGAAGTCTGTATGTAGTGGGAGAGGGTGCTAAGAGAAAGAAGTGCCAAAGAGGTCACGAGATGGAATTTCGTGTGGCATATTTCGGCCATATAAACTATGGTCTTGTGACCGTTATGACGTTACTATGATATTGTGGACACGCTGGAGCTTAGCACTTCCATGCATGCGTGTCCTTTTGTTTGAACGTGCCATTTATCTATGTAATCCCTCAATGCTATACATTTTATGTCAACGTACCAATTTTATTTGCAAGTCGCATATATAGACAAATATGGTATTTTATTTGCAAGTCGAATTTGTGTGTGTGTGTGTGTGTAAGAAATATTGGGAGAAAATAGAAATACAAGAATTCTTTCTGACGTTGGAAATAAATTGTTGCTTTGATATTAATAATTGTTTGGGAGTACGTATTCAATTAATATTTGATTTAGTATCATCTCTCATTTTGTATATATTGTGTTTTACAATACCTTTTGCCTTTAACAATTTGACCTGCCTAGATTTTTGTTTGAAGATCAGTTGTTGATTACTAACAGAAATTCATTTAATTAAAATAAGTTATATTTCCTAAATAATTACATGTTTTAAATAAGAAAGCCCAAATGATGCAAGAGGAAAATTATAATTCATTTTCTTTATTTGTACTTGACATCAACTATTTAACACCAAGTATAAGATATCAAAAAAATTTTTGGACAAGATATTGATTCCCTCTGTAGCCCTCTGTGAACCTTAGAGTACCCTTTTCTTTTTTTTTTTTTCTTTTTTTTTTTTGGGGTGGGGGGTGGGGGGGGGGGGGGGGGGGGGAGGGGGATGGACCTGGTACTACAATTTCACCAGTTGGATACACGCGTGCATGGAATTTGTATTACTAATTATAATTAGTTATATATCCTATCAAAATTAGATGGTTAATAAATTAATTTTAATATATTTATTTATTTAATATTTTTTGACCGCTTGACTTTAAACTAAATTAATTCGAAAGTTTAAAATTTTCACATGTAAACACATTACTCGTAAGCTAGCTAGATGGATTTCAATGTTTCGGATTCGTTATTTAAAATCAATTTGACGAGTTTTAGACTTGAGTTCACCAAAAAACTTGATAAACTTAAGAACAACCTAGTTCTACTCTCTTTCTCTATATATATGCGAACTTTGATGCTTACACGTGGAAGATATTGCTATTCAACTTGGTGGTGCTAATGTAACTCTTACCCCAACTTTTAATTTATATTTTTGGGTTTATTGGTTCTCTTGATTAATTCTGGTTGTAATAATTCAGATTTTGTACTTCTCTGGCTGTTGTAATTAAAATAGGTGGCTCATGAAAATATGAGTGAGTCTATGATATATACTATGCATATCACGGGTTGGTCAGCAATACGGATTAATATATCTATTTTTAAAATTTTAATGGTCAATCCGAACTGTTCAATATGACCCCTGTATGAATATCTACTTACAGACCAAATTTTTTACTATTTTTTAAGATAGGTAAAAAATCACTTGATCTAGGAATTTTGGACCATCAAAAAACAGTGTTTTTCTGCCTGTCTTAAAAAATAGTAAAAAAAATTCAAAAAAAATATAAAATTTGGTCTTTAAGTACATATTCATATGAAAATTATTTTGAACGGTTCCGATCGACCGTTAGAATTTTGAAAATTAAAATATTGATCTGTATTACGGACTAAATCATGATATGCATAGTACTATAGACTCAGTCTGTAAATATTAATTAATTATTCAAAATGAATATAGAAAATAAAAACTTTTAACCGCGTGGAATTATACACAATAGTTGTTGTCTTGTAAGATAGCACAAGTTAATGAAATGACAAAAAAAATATACAGTCCCGGTTCTTTTAGGAATTAATATATGTGTACATTGGATATCATAATTCACAAATAATTAAAGATGATAAATTTGTGTCGCTATCATGTGATATTATTACTTGTAAGACGCCACCTAGTAATGACTTCAAACTTGAAATTAATATGAAGTTCAAAATCACTTGTCAAGAGTCAAGCCATTAATTATTAACTCGTAGTATAAGTTGACTTAAGACGTTCTTTTAAAAAAGTTTATCATGTTAAAATTGATGTGACAAGATTTGAAAGGCTAAAATTTGAGTGCACCGTATTAGTCCACATAAGTTGACAGTTCACCAACCTTATTTTTAATGATTTAATTAAATATGTACATTATAATTAATAGAAATCTATGACTTGGCCACATCAATTAATCAATGAATTAAAAAAAAAATACATTACTCGCTAATATTTATATTCTACGTACCATAAACCTTTAGGGTATGTTTAGGGTATGTTTAGTTTCAAAATTAGATCGAATAGCTAGACTAGTCAAATTAAGAATAACTATTATTTATCTTATTATAATAGTCAAATCTTAAAATTCTTAAGAATAGTCTATTTTAACAAGACAAAACGTTTGAATTCACTATTCTAACTATTCTAATTCAATCAAACACCGAATGGGCTATTCCGAATAACCTAATCTCAAAAATAGCTTATTCTCTATTCAATCAAACATTACCCTTAAATAATAGGGGTGGCCAAGTTTAATTAATTTAGTTGTAAGAAGAAGCACGTGCAAAGTTTAAAATTACGTACCTAGCCACATACATGAATCACTTTCATGGAGTTATTTTTAATTATCACCCAGACCAAATTAAATAAAGAAAAAACAAGCGCAACAGTAACAAAACTTTTATCTAGCTAACTACTGCCAACAAATAATTTTCCTGTAGAGACTTAACTGCTTCATTCAATACAGAGAAACAACACAAATTATGTGGATAAGCTAAAAAGGAGTGGGGATTCTTCCCTTTGGTTCCTCATCTATAAATAGCCTCCATCTCTCTTCCCCATATATTTGAGCTTGTTTGCGTGTGAGGCAGCCAGCAAGTAGCTAGCTAGAGTGTGTGTGTGTGAGAGAGAGAGAGAAAGAGATGGTATCAAGGGAGAAAAAGATCAAGGCCGGGTTACATGAGAAGTTACAATTGCTCCGCTCACTTACTAAGTCAAATGCAGTACGTATCTCTAATAGTCCCTTAATTCCTGACCTGAAATTAATTTCCTATTCAAATAATAATATATCTTTCTTTATCATATTATACCACTTTGGAGAACAAGCAGTATATTTGGCATTTTTTTATTATCCGGACATTTTTTAATTATGAAAATTCTTATATTACAATATCAAAAACCCTGCTAATTAAGGTGTTCTCCGAATTTGACATTCTTTTAGGTACTGGTTACAATTCATCTATGAATACTCTGTTGTAAATCTGTCAACATGCAGCTCTTTTACGATGAAGTATATTTCTAATCTGTTGCATTGTTCTTCTTTGTAACAGTTGAACGATCCATCAATCGTCTTAGATGCCTCCAGGTACATTAGAGAGTTGAAACAGAAAGTTATAAAACTGAACCGTGAGCTCGCTGCCAGTCAAAGTATGATATCAGATAAACAGTCGCCACTGGTACGTATATGATGATTGACAGATGCATTGACATCCTGAGACTTCTTGAGACTTCTTTTGTACATATTTAATTACTTATGCATGCAATATCCACATTATTAATTTGATTACTAATTATATGACGTACATTCCATTGAAATTATGACAGGTGACTGTTGAAACCCTAGAAAATGGGTTTTTGATCAATGTGTTCTTGAGCAAGACAAATCCCGCTTTACTTGTCTCAATTCTTGAAGCTTTTGAAGAACTAGGACTTAGTGTCATGGAAGCAAGTGCTTCTTGTGCTGACTCGTTTTGTCTACAAGCATTTGGAGGAGAGGTAAGAAACCTATATATATATATATATATATATTTAGCATTCAATAGGTAAAATAGTTAAAATTATGATTAACAAATAATTTTAAAATCTTATTAGTACAACTGTTTCATCTTAATTATAACCTGGCCACCTTATGACCACTGCCTGTACTTTAAAAAACAGAAGGAACCAAAATAATAAATGTTATTCTTCATAAATTGAAGGGAACATTGCCTACTCATATTTCGTGTATATATAGTATCCGTGACTAATCGATTGTCCTATTAAAAGCATTTCGCAATCAAGCAATTTGTTCTAATTAATATATAACAGCAACAAAAATTGTCATTATTATTGTTGGATTGCATGATTGTAGAAAATCATATGGTTGCACAAGCCAATTTCCCTTGGTACAATTGAACTCGCCTTATAAAAATCATTTGAAGAGTTATATCTTATTTAAATTAAGGATGAAATTATCAATTATAATGTACTGAATTTTTAGTAATGCGTATGCATAACCTATACATGGTATTTATATATATCTTGCATAGCTTCAATTCAACATAAATACAAACCATAATTATTATTTTTTTCAAATGTATAATGATTCTAAAATTGAGCAAATAATAAGCAACTAATTAGTATATCATGTTTTCTTCTTAATGCAGAACCAGGTCATGGCTCTTGATGCATATGTAGTGAAAGAAGCAGTGCTTCAAGCCATCAGGAACTGTGATGAAGACTAATTAATTTATTTTATGCATGTACCATTAGTTCCTAAATATTTGATTAGTATATATATAGGAGCGCAAGCTCCATATTTTTCTCCGAATTAATTAACTCTTATGATTAATTTGAGGTTAACTGATCAAGTACGTATAATAAGTTAAACTCAGAGCAACATGGCTTAATTATGTATTTCCAAACCCCAATGGATCAAAATTTTGGGACCATGCTGCATGACATATATTTGGCCTCATGCTATTATTAAAGAGGAGGGTTCAAATGCCTCTATTTTTTTGTGCCTTCACTTTTTAAAAATTTAATAACTCAAAATTTAAAACTTAAAAGTCAAAATAAAACCGTTAGATGTGATCTATGTTAGTTTCTGTATGTGCTCATAAAAAAATTATGACATTTTAATTTTGTTTTTATGTGAATAACAAGTTGAAAAATTAACGTCTAGAAATTATCCACATTAATATGTTTTTTACAAGCTATTGATGACAATCAAAATAAATTAAAATATCATAATTTTTTACACATGCATAGATAAAATGATGTAGATAATATTGAACGGTTTTACTTTGAGTTTTAAAGTTTTAATATTTGAGTTATTAAATTTTTTTTAATTAAAAATAATAGTGGAGACAAAAGAAAATGTAGGCATTTAAACCCTCATTATCAGATGACAATGATAGTTGCTTTTTACTATATTATTAATCAAATTTTGTTCCTACGTAGTTGGCTCCTAGTACACCACAACTGCAAGATAGCATAAAGCTTTATGGGCTTATTTTATGGGCTTAAAATCTAATGGGCTTATGAGCCATAGTGCTAATGGGCGGCCTAGACTCGCAAGGTATGGGAAGAATATTAGCTTTTATGCGACAAACCGCACCAAATCATCTTATGCGCGGGGGATCTTGTACTGAAAAATGCTGCCTGAACCCAGACTATGGTATTGCTAGAGTAATAAAAGGCCACATAACGCTAACTTCTTTCAATTACTTTTTGTACGTTCTGAACCGAGTCTAAGAACGTAAATTTATCCAGCAGGTCATGCTCACTGACTCCGCATCGTCTGCATTAACTCAAAAGAGCATCTTTTGAGTTAATAGATATCGGCCGTCCAATTGTAAACGGAGCCCATCCGTCACCCGACTAAAACATATGGGTCTTTAATATTAGTGCGGATTCAATTCACACGAATTTAAAGATTATTAGACGGTCCAGATGTATTAACTCAAAGGATTCCTTATTGAGTTAATGCAGAGGATACGATGTCATGCTCACTGGCGCCAATTAGCATCATTTTTTTCCCTCCTTAAATGACATCTTTCGATATAAGCTTGTGAAATTTAAACCAAAAGAAAAATAAGAACTACTGTCAAAACGAAGAAACCGGTTTTGAGGTTTTTCCCATGGCGCCGCGACAGCAATCGTTTCTAAGGCCTCTGTCAGACCTGACCAATCTTACGATCTCCCCTTCCTCCATGAGATCGTGTTCGAGCATTGGATCAAGTATGCCTCAGATCCATGATGATATTGTTGAATCCCAAGGTAAAATTTGGAGTGCCTCTTGTGAATACGAGTAATCTTGTTATTTTTGTTTGTACTTGTTAGTTGTGGTGCGGATTAGAAGATTTGATATGTTAGAAGTGAAATTCGTGAAGAGTTTAGTTAATTCGAGAATATGTGATGTACTTTTGTTTGTTCAGTGATTCATTGATAGGTAATTGATTATATGGCAGCTTTGGTAGCGTTCATTAATTTGGGATCTGAGTTGAACAGAACTTAATAAACTCAATTTCAGCTACAAACTCGTTAAATAGTTCCTCATATCCACTTCCCTTTGCAAATCGATCTAATAATCAATGTGATTTTATCGTTTTATTGTTGTAATAGATCTAGCTTCTGATTTTGATTATTATTTTTTTTCTTTGTGATAAATCAGAATCTTTGTCATAAATTACATCACTAAATTTCTGAATGCAAATGAGGTCTCATTTTCAGTACAGTAACCTCATTGTAACTGAATAAACAATAGTTGAAATGAAAACATAAATTATAAGTTCTCTCATTGTACATGTTTGCATTCAGATAGAAGAAAAGGAAAAGCTGCCATGGTTGAGTATGTGCACTCCACTCAAGCAACTAGGAAGCTCAAACAGATCAATAAGTCAGTAGTCAGTACACTCTAGCAACAATAAGCCATTCTTTTATCCTATCTCAATATTTTTTTTGGAGCTTATATAAAGGAACTTAAATTTTGTGTAGGAGGAAGCCAAAAAAGGCAAGCCAAGATGCCCGAAACCCTGTTTTATCTCCAAGGAATGTAGAAAAGGTATAACAACAATTCTCTTTTTATATGATAATAAAACCAATATTTTACTATTTTTCAGTACCAACATCAAACAACCACTGTTTATTTTTTTTATTTTTACTGATATCAGAAAAACTAAGAAAATAGGAGTCAAATTTCTCAAATTTAATTAATTGCATCTTAACCACATATATGCCATAATATAGCAAATACTTCTTCAAAGGTAAAACCTCGACCAGTACGCTAGGGAACATATCGCAAAGTAGTATAAACTCCAACCAATTGGAGATATTACATATACTTCCTTCCTCATTGTAAGTTTTCTACAAATGTGGATGAAAAGGAAGGTAATTGTTCTTTTAAGGAAACTTGAGGGCAGGAATATCAAGTGATGTTTATCGTGTTTTAGAGGGGTATATAATTTTAATGCTATCTAGATATACACAAAAATTGTATTCCTCCAACCAGATGGTGTTTATGGAGCGATTAGCTTTGGTTCATGTTTATATTTTATAATTAACTAATTAATCAGGAACCAAGCTTGAAATTCATATCACCTCTGGATTACATTGAGAAACAGAGAGCATACTTTGCTGAAATTGATGCGTTTGAGCTTGTTGAAGAAGAAGTGTCTGAAAGCGAGCTGGAGTAGGTGACCAAGTCTCCAGCAACACTACAAATACTATACTTTTACACGTATCATACAGCAATTAACACAAGCCATTCATATAGCAAAAATATATTGCTACTTACTATATAGGGTGAGATATATCAAGCTTCTTTTTAAACAATTGTTTCTACATTTTTCTGTTTGATTGCATATACGAGTTTTATGCTGGTTTTAGAAATATAGTACTGATCTTTACAGGAGTAATTCTACACTATTTGCTTCATTTATTCTGCTATATCCTTCAGCGCCATGTATTATTGTGAGTTTTGAATGAGGTATGACATTTTCAATGAAGTAATTTCAACAATCATGGTGATGGTTCTTTTACCAAAAGATTATCTAGACTGAGCATCTTTTGAAAAGTATTGGAGCCATTTGGTGCTCGAAAAATTGTAAATTTTCTGTAGCTAACCTAACCTAACATATTTGTTTCTCTCTTAGTTACCAAATGCCTCATTGTTTGTTATGTTATGATAAGTTTTTCATGATAAAAAAGTATTTTATTAATTTGTAGATGTTGCATTTTCTGCATCAATTACTGACACTAGTTTTTCTAAGGCTAACAAATATTCCTTTTTTTTTCTGTAGTAATCATAATAATATTTTCATTTCTCCATATTTTAAGAAATATGATTTTGTAAATTTGGCGAAGTAATTATTCATTGCAATTAAGATTGGCTTATGAATATGTTTTTCACTAGTTTCTTTGTCCCAATTGTAATTAAAAAAGAGCTTGATTATAAAACAAAATGTTCGCTCATAGCTTATAAGAACATGAGAAAGTACTAGCTCAAAACCTTCATTAACAGTGGAAAACAAACTGTTTAATTTCAATACCACAAACCAAATTATTCACGAGCTGCAATTTCCAAACCAAAATCAAAACAGTAAAACATTTGACCCCAACTCAACAAAGAATAATGATAAATAAAATGCATCAACCACAATATGAAATTTACTTCTTAGGAGTTGATCAATCAGCAATCAATTCATCCTTCTGCAGTTCTTACGGATCTCCCCTTGTGTCCCAGTAAGAGGACCCATTTCACCCATCTTAATCATTGACGAACCAAAATCATGCCAGAAAGCAACAGGATTACTGTTATAGTACTTAACAAGACTATCAGCACCGCTTCCATCCCCCTTGAACAACTCCTGATCTGAGTGGAGCAACCCTTTTTTCTGAATCAGACCCTCAAAATAATCAGTATCAAAACTATGAGGTGATGTCTGATCAAGTGGTGAAAGATTATTATCACCACCATTTCTTGGGCAATTTGATTGGAGTTTAACAGCGAGGCTTGTTTCTAGTGTGGAGGTTTCATTGTATACGCGTGACCTGAAGTTGGTGCAACGAGAAAATCCTAAAGTGTGGCCACCGGATAAAACTACTAAATCACGCAATGAGAGGCCATGAGCTTGGAAATTGGAGAGTAGTCCTGTGAAATTCAAAGTCGGTGCTGGGATACTGTTATTTGCAGCTGCTTGACTTGCAGTTCTTGCATCATGCCGGCCAAGAAGCACCTTGTATGAAGGACCACCCAACTGGAAGAAACAGACGCTGTCAGAGTTTTTCTTATAGTGTTATGTAAATTTGGGAAACTAAAAATTGAGGACTTACAGCTACAACAGAGTCACGAGCCGCAACAGCTAAGATATCAGCACAGGATACTACGTTATCTTTGCATTCTGACATCAAGGCATCTTTGATCCTATCCACCACTTCAAAACCCCGCAATGAGTTTTGGTTTGGAGCTGCATTCTTCTCCCCGATGAAAGTTGGTGTGTCATCCAATAAAACTGAGCCATCACAACCCTTCATGCAAAATAATAAAAGAAAAGTGTTAGTTCAAAGCTTACTTGACCTAGAAATATATGTACAATAATTGGTGGTGATAGTAAACTTACGTTAACGAAACAATCATGGAAATGGAGACGAAGAAGCGACGCACCCATGCGAGGCTCCATGGAGACTGTTTCATAGACTATTTTTTGAATTGTAGCTAGTGCTTTGGGACAGATTGTTTCATAATAGTCTGGCTTAAGCTGAGCTTTTGCAAGACTAGTTGAAGCAAGAATCACCACAATGCATGCAAAAAGAGAACTGAACCTAGCCATGTTTATCTTTGATAACTTCCAACTTATGATGTAATAATGTGCCTCGATAAGGGTTTATATAGGCTCAGGATTTTGAATTCCCCTATCATCAATTTACATTATTTGTTAAAAGTTAGGGAAGTTTGTTAATATCTCATTGTCTTAATTTGACTTTGTGACTGGCAATCCTGTTGCTTTCAAACTCTTTGGTTAGGGGAATCTTGTGGCAAGTAAGCTTAGTCAGTCTGGTTGCAGTTAGTAACATAAATAATTTATAATGCAAGTACAAAACTAACAAAAAAATTAAACATATTGTTAACCTGTGCCTAACTACATTGTCGGAAGTTTTATATTGTATCTATCATTATTTGAAAATTAGGTAAATGTCTTATTCGTCATTGGGCAAGTTTTTTAACTAAAAAAGAACAAAACAGGTTATCTGAGTGAATATAAAAGAGTAGAACTAGGGTGTTCTTATGTTCACCAAGTTCCTTGGTGAACTCAAGTCTCAAACCAATTAAATCGGCTTCAAATGACGAATCCAAACTATTGAAATCCGCCTACCTTACGAATAATATGTTTATATGTGAAAATTTTAAACATTCGAATTAATTTAGTATAAAGACAAACGGTCAAAATTAGAAGGTTAATAAATTAATTTCAATGCATTCATTTTTTTAATCTTTTTTGACCACTTGACTCTATGCAATATTATTTTCAAAAATATATTTTTTTTAATGTAGACACATTACTCGTAAGGTAGACAGATTTGAACTGTTCAGATTCATTGTTTGAAGCCGATTTGATGGGTTTTAGACTTGAGTTCACCAAAGGGCTTGGTGAACTTAAGAACACCCTAGTTCTACTCGAATATAAAACTCGGCAATTCTGAATCACTGATACTGTTCCTCAAAACACAGACCTTCTATACTCAAAATTTAATCTCTACCACCATTAAGTCCTGAAAAATTACATGTGTGTTCTGTCCTAAATTTACCAAATCTCATCTAGCACAATTAACTAATACATTGCAATTATGGACTTTTATCAAAACCATTTATCCTTTGACAACACTACACTTATGAACAGCATTTTGTGAAAGCAAGGGAATAAAAAATGATTTTGGTAAACAACTTCTCACTTATTATTCCCTTGACTAACTCTGCATAACAATTAATACGAATATATAATCAAAGTACAACTCTATTATGAGCTTATATTATCATAATCTATCATAATTGAAATTTCACATTAATAGGTATACTTGCTGCATTAAAAGAATCCATAAATTTTTGTTTGATATCTGGTGCCAATTTAAAGTTTTAAAATTTTTTTTTTTCAAAAATCAACTTTGCTTTAAGTGAATCAAAATCCAATACAAATTTAATAGAGAGATCTGAAATGTTTATATTTTGATTTTTCTCAAATTATGAATGGATTATTATCCCCATTAAGCAATATGATATATACAATTGTGGTTGCTTAAACACCTCTAGGAAAACAAGGATCCCTCTACTATATTTTTATCTTCTTCTTCTCGGAATGTATCCCTATATATTCCCTTGTATAACTTTTACTTTTCTTTATTTTAGGAAAACAAGGATCCTGCTCTTATTTTATTAAATTGTACATACGGTCATACATTGAAGTGAAAATAAAAAGAAAAAGGAAAATTAGCATAATAGATTTGAGCTAGGCAATTATGAAGAAACGGGAAAATACATGAAAAGCTCGGGCCTTAGCCCAAAAAAGCCCAAATATTAAGTTCCCGAGTTGATTTTTTTCCCCAAAATAAAAAATTATTCTGCCCCTTAGATGCTAGGCGTCGTTGATATGTCAATTTGATTTTCATTTGCTGCTACATATGAGTAATTATTACATTTACTTGACTATTTGAAGATGCAAATATATAAAAATATTGTTAGACAATGTATAACATTGTATCAATCGGACGAAATTAAGAGGCCTAGTCTTAACATAGTTACATGAGTAATTAATCATGGCTTACAAGATGGGGCAATTTGATTTTCAAGATATATTAAGGCAAGAGTCCAATAATCGATATCCAATAATTAATTTTCAGAATCCATAATTCTTATCTTGACTCTACATGGGTTCGCTCCTAGTTTCGTAATTCTATGTGGGTCTGTCCCTAGTTTTGTAACGTGTCATGTAATGTGTTAAGATCAATATATGTAACATTCCATGTTGTCATTTTATACCGAAAGGAAGTACCTCATGCAAAACAGATTGTCACATCACACAAGTTACGCAACATAATAAACATGCGTGTCATGACGTTCTGTGACACGTAACACGTGTGTTATTTTTTTTTGTTCACATATATATTTTTTACCTTACATTACATGAGTATCTATTAATTATTTTAATTCGAGACGTTCTTTTTGAGTAGTTGCTTTTTTTTTCACATATATATTTTTGTGTAACTTGATTATTTTTCAAAATAAGATTGTGCCAAGTCTTTTAATTTTTAATTTTCAATAGTCGTATAAGATTTTTCAATCAGATTTTCAACAAAATATTAGCTAGTTCTTCATAAAACTTTAAATTTTATTTTGATTAATGAAATTATTTTTTATTAAAGATAAATACTCAATAAGTTTTAGAGAGAGAATACGTAATTTTGATGTTTAAGGAGGATGGCGACATTGTAAGCAGCTTCTGCTCTCATTTAGTGCTCCAACACCTAGTTCCTCTTTTTTTGAAAACTTAGTAGTAGCTACCAAAATTTGTGAGGAGAAATCGAACTCTCAACCTTTGGATATAACTCTAGAATATTTTTCTAACCAATTGTGCTACCTTTTCTTTCTCCAACACCTGACTTCTCAGGCTCAGCCCACAACGGCTCCAGGTGAATGTATGGAGGTACAATGCGGCATGCGCTACCCCCAACATTCGGTGAACTCATCTCCGCCGACCACCGGTGGCTGATCAGTTTGCCCATACATAACATACCCTATCCTAGCAAGCACACCTATGCTCAGGTGGCGTCAGGGATTTTTTGAATAACCTTCTTCTCGCTGTAATTGACAATATAATAAGAAGTGGCAAGAGCTGGATTGGTGACAAACCTAAATAATTCGCATATATGGATTAATTAATACTATGATTTCCTCATAGTTATTTCGTCATTCAATTTGGGTGTGTTTGTCTAGATCGCAAAATAGTATGTACTGCGATAGTAAAAAGTTACTATTTTTCGAGTTACACCGACATAAAAGTATTATTTCTAAGCATATCAATATTATCTACAGGAGTATCTCCGAAGATACTGTCGGAAAAAAACACTTCTATTCTCGCAGATAGTCACATATATTTGTAGTGGATACAAGTACAAGAATGAAGTGCTTGAGGCTGTTGCAGAAAACAAAGTAGTGCAGATCAATGTTGTAAAAAATGTTTGTTTAGGCCGATTAATTGGTCAATTAGTTGTTAGCAGTGATCAAACTGTTATGGATTTTTTTAACTAAGCAACCGATTATTTCCGATTATAGCCTGCAATTATTCTCGATTAATCTCTTAACGGTACCCTGTTCGTCCGACGACCGCATATCGTTTTTTACAACACTGATGATGCAGATGGAAGAAAAACCTATGGATGCACATCCAATTGATAATTATTTATGAGAGAAGCTGTAAATATCATATTTTACAAACAAAGCATACAATGTCGCAATTTGTTGGGTACTACATGTAATTATTCCGTTCGTAATTAGGCAAATTACAGTCAAGCCCAAATCGGGTTCCTGGAAACCGGTATGCCCATAAAAAATAGGCTCAGCCCAGTACAGAATATGTACACTACAAAGCTTGTAAAGTTGTATTCTTCAGATGACAATATACTGTTATGCTTATCTTAAACCCCCCAAAAAAAAAAGGTTAAATAAAAATATATACTGTTAAGCACTTGAATCCTTGATGGATGCTATATATTGAAAGGTTTCTTTGCTTGCTGACATCAATATTTTATCACAAATTCGTACTTCTTGATTTAGACATTAAAATTTGAGGTATAAAGTTTAAACAACTTGAATAGTTAAAACAGTTTCATACTTTGTCATATAAGTAGATTTTTGTGCTTATATGTGTTTAGAAATAATAATTTTCAACTCTTGGAAGCACCTACATTCCTACGTTTGTTTGGTTTTAGAAAAAAATTACGATAAAATATAGACGGTATATATTTGATATTATATGACATTTTTGTGATATTTGAATTATAATATGATCATAATTCATTAAAAACATCAACAAATTCACACATAATACACTGTAAATGCATTTTGGAAGTCTAATTATGTTCGTAATTTCTGATCTATCTACTTTATTTTTTTAGAAAAATAAATTTATGAGGATGTAGAGGACATATATTAATACTATTTGACAACTTTGATGATAGTTGAATTTTAAATGTGATTGTAATTCACTGAAAACATCAATAAATACACTCCATACACTATTAATGTATTTTAGAAGAATTACATGGATAATTTGTGATGTATCTGTTTGGTTTTTGAAAACTAAATTTATGTGTATGTAGAGAATATATAATGGATATTATTTAGAGAAGGGTTCAAATGCCTCCATTTTTTGTGTCTTAATTATGCCTTCATTCTAAAAACTTTAATAATTCAAAATGTAAAACTTAAAAGTGAAAATCAAACCACTGGATATGATCTACATCATTTTATCTATGCACATGTAAAAAATTATGACATTTCAATTTTATTTTGGTTGTCATGAAGAGCTTGCCAAAAACGTACTAATGTGGATAATTTCTAGATGTTGATTTTTTAACTTATTGATTCACATAAAAACAAAATTGAAATGTCATAATTTTTTATGAGCACATAGAAAAAATAATATATATCACATCGAACGGTTTTATTTTGACTTTTAAATTTTAAATTTTGAGTTATTAAAGTCTCAAAAAATGAAGGCATTTCAACCCTCCTCTATTATCTAATAATTAAGTCAAATTTGATATATGATCTATCCAAATAATTCAAATTATATATTATTTTATTGTATTTAATTGAAACAATATTTTGAAAGGATAAGCAAATATACTATAAAAATAGCCGTACGCTAAAATGAACCACTTTTATTAATTAAGTTCACCCATATCTGCGCAGAAAAAGGTTGCTTTATTGACACACTTTACACTAATCATTATTATTTGCAAGGAAAAGGGTATATAAAAATCCAAGTTCAAGTCATACCTACAGCTGTTGCATTTAATTTATTACAAAATAAAAAAGAAAAAAATTTAAGTAGGTATGTATAAAATGATCAACTTATACTCTTTTAGTAATGTTTATTTTGATACTTCATTTTTTTTTTTTTGGAGATTGTATACTGTCTTTTGCTGTTTGTACCAGTACCAAGTACCAACATTTTTTTTTTTTTTTTTTGAGAAATACGAAAAACAAAATAAGAGAAACCATTGATTTGCGACGCAAAGACCAAACTAGACCCCAGATAGCTAAATAGAATCAAAATAAAAAATAAGGAAATTTCTGAAACAAGCCAGATCTTATGTTGCATGGACACGGATACAGGTATCGTATCAGATACGATACAGATACGACGATACAGCAATTTTCAAAAAGCTCAGATATGATACGTCTATTATATATATTATTTTTTATTATTTATTATTTTAATTATAATATTTCGATTAAACATAATTTAAATCAAATTTGTATAAAAAACTGAAAGTTTAATCCAAATATACAATAAAGAATACTAGTATCATACCCATGCGTTGCAACGGGAATATATTATAAAAAAACAAGTATATCAATGAAAATAATAATTATCTAAAAATTAAGACACATGTTAGTAGAAAATTTATATGATTTTGTATTTTTAATTAACTTTAATCGTGATCTCTAATAACAATTTGATGATGTGAAGATTCTTTATTTTTAAGTACTAATAATATCAAATAATAGCTCGATTCGAATATAATATCAAATATCATACAACAATTCAATATCGACATATAATATGATATAAAAAAACATAAATAAAAAGTGTTATCATGTGTATGTATAGGATATATATATACGCACATATTATAAGAGAAATATATACTTACACACACGTTTCCAATTTTGTATTATTATTCTTCTTTGTTTCTAATTTAGAATACACGCGTGCACACACACACATTGATATATTATATATTGAAAATATATTTTAAATTGTCCACATCAATATGTATAGAAACAAAGAAAGAGAAATAAAAAAAATTTTGATTTTCATTATGATTCATATAGAAATGAAGAAGAAGTAAGGAAACAAAGAAATAAGAAAATGGAAGGTGAAGTCTTCTTAATTGAAGAGGAGAAATATAAAAACAAAGAAATAAGAAAATGAATAAATATATCGCTAAATTTCAGAATTTGTTCAATTTTAATTGTAACATATCGTGTGGCAGCACATGTGGTAAATATGTTTTTAACTAAATTTAGACTTTGATACATAAAATAGATGCATTTAATCAAAAGAAGACAAATTATGTAATTAGATTGCTGAGATCAAATCCGAAGTTTCATCTTTCAATCGTAGCCGTTAGCGGATTGGATATCCAACGTGCTTAATAATAGAATGGAGATAACTACTAGATTTTACTACATGAAATTATCATGAAATTATCTATTGCAGTGATTAAGAGTCTTGACGTCCAATTAATTGAATCACAGAAGCAAACAAAATTATCAATTATTGTGGATTCGAATCACAGGAGCAAACAAAATTATCAATTATTTCAAAAGGAATCTGAAACAAGAATAATTAAATATAATCTCTGGGCCCACTTGGTGGGCCAGGGACACGGTATTCGTCCAAGACCAAAAAATTATATATGCGACCAGGGAAGCCAGACACAGCGGAGAAAATAATTAACGCATCAGCAGCACGCATCGCTGTACATACAGCCGTATCGGAACAGTATCAATCCATCTCAGAGAAGTATCAGATATCAACTGATACACCATGTGGCGTATCGGATGCGTATCCGTATCTGATACAGGTACGGGACCCTAAGTGAAGTATCAAAGTAACATAAACCTGTTACTCCCATATGGAACTATGGATCCATCATATACAGCCAACTGAAATTTTTACTAAAATCCAAAACAAATATGAAATTTTCAAATCTACACTTTTATTGAAACACAATAATTTCCCGAACCTAGATATTGTCTTCTATCCGCAAAATATAATCCATCCGCCAACTTCTCCTCGCACAACTCCTCCCACACAAAAAAAAAAAATCTCTCTTTTCTTTCTAACTGTCTGATCGAGTTGCTCTGTGGTTCAAGTATTTTTTTTTTTTTGTAATTTAATATTTTATTAAGAGGAGGGATCAAATGACACTATTTTTTGGTGACATGGAATGACACCGTCCATTTTCAAAGTCTAAACAGTCGATCCAAACCGTTCAACTTGATGGATATGTTAAAATGTGCTTACAGATCAAATTTTATATTTTCCGAATTTTTTTTTGGTTTATTTAGAGGGGTTCAAAAATTCAACGGTCTGAATATAGCGATTTTGTTAAATACTTAATAAATAGTAAAAAAATTCAGAAAAATGTAAAATTTGATTTCCAAGTTACTCTTAATATATTCATCATATTGAACGGTTTGGATCGACTATTTGGATTTTAAAATTTCAAAAATGAACATTGTCACACCATGTCACCAAAATAGTGGTGTAATCCGATCCCTCCTCTTTTATTAAATAAATTAGTTTAGAAAATATAAAAAAGTTTAGAAATTGGTTTAAAAAATAATTAAATGGTATATATAGAAATTAGGGAAGAATTGGGGTGGTACCCTAATATAACTTATTATTGCTTTTGTGCTCATTAGGGATGTTCAAATGGTCGATTCAATTCAAACTGAAGTAAAATAATCAAACCAAACATTTTTTTCAGTTTTCAAAAATAGAATCAAACCGATTAAACCTATCAACCTATTAAAAATCGAACCGAACAAACCGAACTAAATTTCTATTTGTTCAGAAATAAACCTATTGGTACCATTATTAATTAACGAAAGAAAATAATATGTTGTCATACACAACAATTGAAGTTTAGATTGATTCGGTCCGGTTTGGTTTAATGAAACCATTATAACACAATAAAATTAGAGTTGAACCAATAAAAACTGGTTAGTTCGTTTTAGTCGATTTTGAGAAGTCTAAACCGAACTAATCCATTTAAACCGAAATTATTCAAAATTTTAACCGAACTGATCCATTTAAACCGAAATTATTCAAAATTTTAACCAAACTGATCCATTTAAACTGAAAAACCAATCCATTTAAACCAAAATTTTTCGATTTGATTAAAAACCGAACAACAGAACCGTTTGAACACCCCTAGTTCTCATTCTGTCACGCATGGAATCTGACACCTATCCGGTTGATATGGTTTTAACTTTTAAATTGTCAAAGCGAATCGAAACCGAAATTTTTGTTCCATAATTTGTATACTAAAACGTGGAACTATTTTATAGAAATAAAATTAATATTGGTTAAAGTCAAATTAACTAAACCGAGAAAATTTTCACTGTTACTTTTTTGCTCATTCTGTCATCCTAGAAATCTAATTATTCCAATCTTGTTGTTCAACTTTTCTCGTTTAAAGGTTTGAACTATAGTACTGTAAAGTGGGGAAAAAGGTCTCCAAGGTTTGCTCGTGTTGTGCAACTTTTCTTCTGTCTTTTTCTCGAGTTTCTTTTCTGATTTAGTGTTCTTGAGTCTTTCAGCTAGCGATCCATCTTTTGTTCTATCTTTTGTAGCTTTCCTGTAAATGTCTGGCACTGATATGGGTTCCAATTCAATTGTCGGTCTTACGTACGTCAGGAATCAGGCAAAGCAGGGTTGATGGTGGTCCTGATAGAGCTAATTAAGCAAAGAGGATCACTAATTGCGCCACACTGGTAAGCGGTACAAACTATTTTGGAATCAAGTGGATTGTTGAAGTAGACAGTGCACAAGTTTTCTTAGGTGGCCATGGCCCATGTTCAAATTTTAGGAAGAAAATCATGTACAAGAAAATTAGCTTATTAATATACAGAGGAGGGTTTCAAGCCTCTTTTTTTTTTTTTTTTTTTATATTTCATCCTACCTCATATTTATTATCTTAATTTTCTTCATATTTGAAGTCTAAATTGTCGATCTGAACCGCTGAACATAATATCTATACTAAAATATGGTTGGGGATGAAATTTTATAATTTGGAAAATATTTTACTATTTTTAAGATGGGTAGAAAATCACTGTTTTTTGAATAGTGCAAAAACAATGATTTTGTACATATCTTAAAAAATAGTAAAAAATTTCCAAAAATTATAAAATTTCATCCCTAGACAATTTTTAGTATGAATATGATGTTGAGCAGTTTGGATCAACAATTTGAACTTTGAAAACTAAGATATAAAATATGAGGTATTGGAACCCTCGTCATATATGTATAGAAAGAGAGAGAGTAACTAATATGCATTCGGTAGCATATGGGCCGATATGCATACGGTCCAAATTTGAAATTTCAAAATCCAAAAAGTCGATCTAAACCGTTCATCTTCTCCTCCATATTAATATGTGCTTGGAGACCAAATTTTATATTTTTCTGAACTTTTTTACTATTTATTAAGCCACTTTGAAAATTATTGATCCAATGGTGGCTGCTGATTTTACCGTTTTGTTAAATCACCGTTGGATCAGCGATTTTCAAAGTTCCTTAATAAATAGGAAAAAAATTCAGAAAAATGTAAAATTTGGTCTCCAAGCATATTTTAATATAGAGATTAACTTGAACAGTTCAGATTGACGTTTTAAACTTTGAAAATTGAAAAACGAATTGGTAGCACCAAAGCTCAGAAACTACCAATTTGATCTTAGCCCACCTCTATATATATATATATATATATATGAGGAGAGTTAAAATGCACCCTCTCTTTTGTGCTCCTAATGTGCATCCTCTCTTCATATCTTCATTTTCAAAGTTCAAATAGTTGATTCGAACCTTCTAACATGTTCTTCATATTAAAATGTGCTTGGAGACCAAATTTTATATTTTTTAGAAATTTTTTACTATTTTTTCAGAATTTTTGGAAAAAATTCAGCAATAAAAAAAAATTCAGCAAAGTGATGATTTTCAAAAATTCTGAAAAAATAGTAAAAAATTTCCAAAAAATGTAAAATTTGGGTCTCCAAGCACATTTTAATATGAGGAACATGTTAAAATGTTCGAATCGACTATTTGAACTTTGAAAATGAAAATATAAAAGGAGAGTATACATTAGAAGCACAAAAGGGAGGGTGCATTTTAACCCTCCTCTATATATATATAGTGTAAATCGGTCATGTCCATAGTACCTACATTCAATCTAAACCACTTAGCATGATATTTATATGAAATTTATTTGGAGAATAAATTTTATATTTTTAGTATAATTTTTCTTATTTTTGAATTGTTAGAATATCACTATTTTGAATGATCTAGAATATTAACTAAGATCAAGTTTTCTAAATTTCTCAAAATAATAAAAACATTTAAAAATATATAAAATTTAGTTTTCAAGTATATTTTTATACAGAGATCATGGATCATGTTGAATGGTTTTAAACTTTAAAAATAAATATATTATTCCAGAGTACAGACTGATCTACAATAGACATAGTATCGTGCTCTTACGGGATTGATGTTTAATGAATATATTATTTTTGAATTTAAAGTCTGTAGCTGCTTGCTTGTTATGCTGATTGGAATATAGCAGATTGATTTTTAATGAAATTTATACTGGATTTACTCTAAAAAAATAAATTATTTAGCGGTAACATTTTTCAGACTTATACTATGTGTTGCATTAATTTTATATAATAAGATAATATGAATCGTGAATTTAGTATAATGGTACAAGTTCTGTCCCTCTACAGAGAGACACATGCTTAATTTT
The DNA here is from genome assembly GCA_033356055.1 of Carex pumila. Taxonomy (NCBI): domain Eukaryota; kingdom Viridiplantae; phylum Streptophyta; class Magnoliopsida; order Poales; family Cyperaceae; genus Carex; species Carex pumila. Next base: position 136,482 of record JARJHM010000673.1, on the reverse strand, counting down.
TCAAAATAGTATCTAAAATGAATTGAGATGTATCACTTATTTTCCAAAATATTATATAAAAAAGAGTCTGATACAGTATCAGACTCTTTTAATTAAATAAATAATTAAGATAGTAACTAGAACTGGTGATCAGGTTTCAACAATAAACAATCATGCCAGATAGGGGTGTTAATGATATCCTTTTATCTTTTCACTTTATCCGTACCATCTTCGATAATGTGTGTATGGTAATGTTTTTTTATTAGTTTATTAGGTATGAGTATGTGTATGTAAGAATATTTTTTCATTAACATATTTTGTAAGGATATATTTAAGAGTTATTTCGTACATGTTACCTGATAGAATAATTAATAAATATATAATTATACATGATAATTTTATTTATACATATAACTATACAATTTTATTATTAATAATTAGGTTGATTTATATTACATTCATATATTTTTATTTAGTAATTTATAATAAAATTAATTTATCCATCATTTTATATTATTTGATTAGTAATTTATAAAAAATGATTAATATAATATTTTATCATTTTATTTAATTAATAATTTATACTTTTTAAAATAATGAGATCAAAATTATAATTTTTCATATTTGGTAATATTACTTACATGTTGTATTTAATATTTATATTTATTTGTAATAATTTTAGATTAAATTATATATGCTAATAATTTATCAACTAATTACCATTATTCGTTTTACTATTTGTTATTCTAATAAATAAGGGTAGATATGAATAAATAAATTAATATATAATGAGTAAGAATATGAATAAAACTATTTTTAAATGAATATTAATCTAAAAAAATCATTCCCCTAAATTGCCAGATGTCATTTGACCACTCTCCCCTGCAGAAACATCACAAACCGCCCCAATTCAAATAATGTTATCCTGCCTCTTTATATATTAAAATTATTCAACCATGCACTACATTCTGTCTCGTGTCTGATTAATTAAATTGATAAATACGAGGATAACAAAGTTTATAGTCCAATTTTTACCAAAGAGGCTTATTTAAATGGATATGATCATTAAGGAAATTAGCAAGTGGTTTGATTAGGTTCTGGCAGATACCTCTCAATTGTAGCATTTATTTGGTTCCTCCATATCAATTAATGTTCTAAAACTACTAACAGTTTTTCTTTGAGGTACGTGTTCTTTTGATGGCTAGTTGGCTTCACAATGATTTAATTGGAGCATTTATATTTCACTTATTAAAGAGTCTGATTAGTATAATATTAGTATCATTTAAGTTTATAGATGTACAACACCTTCAAAATCTATTAAATCGACTTCGAACGACGACTAAAATCATTCAAACCGATCTACTTCATTAGTTGTGTGTTTACATGCAAAATTTATATTTTTTTTTAAATTTATTTAGTATCAAGTAAAGTAGTCAAATACGGAAATTTTTAAGTTTATTTAATTGTATTCATTTTTAAATATTTTTGGCCACTTGACTTAGTACTAAAATAATTCGATAAAAAAATATAAATTTTGCATATAAACATACCACTCACATAGTAAATCGGTTTGAACAATTTTGATTTGTCATTTGTAATCTATCCAATAAATTTTGAAATTAGTATCATATAACACTGATTGTTATGCTAGCCGAGCTTCTTATTAAGTAGTTGAGCGTTTGCTAAATAAATATTTTTTATTTTTGTTGCCAAATCTTTTACATTTATCTATTATGCTTTTAGATAAATGTTATGATCCCTTGAGCCATTATATACTCAAGCGCATCTCTCAAGTAGTTTAATAAAAAAAAACCTTTCAATATTGTCTAACTTCCATTTTCAACGCTAATATCCAAATATTTGAAGCTACGTTTATAACTTTTTAAAATATTACCTGCAAGTATTTAAATCTCTATCTGAAATTATTTCGAGATAGTTTTAAGTCTTAACTACTTTTGCCTTCAGATCAAAAAAGAAAAAATTCTTTTCACCCACTTTGTTTTTTTTCTTTGATCATTCTAATCCATTTTTCTAACGATCTGTGATGAATTTTATAAATCTAAAAATATGAACGTTTTATATTCGATTTTATCTTTCAAATAAGATCCATGAAGAAACACTTTTTAGTAATTTTGAAGTTATTTTTTTTTAATTAAAACTCATGAGCACTTTAAATTTTCAAGTTTTTAAATTTCAGTCTACAACTATTAAAATTTTCAAGACTTTATACATGAGGTTTATATGATTTGTACAAGAGCTTTGCACATGCAGTATTATTGTTGAGGCTTATATGCTTTGAAGTGTTATTGTTGAGGTTTAAATTCTTTGTACATGAGGTTAATACGTTTTATTCAAAAGATTTGAAGTGTTATTAATGAGGTTTATATGAAAGATTTGAAGACTTGTAAATAGAGGTTTAAATTATTTTGAAACAAAATATATAAGAAAAAAATAGAAGTCACAAAGATTTAAAGTGGTAAAAAAAAGATGACACAAATATAACTTCAAATTTATTCTTCATTAATCTCACTTGAAAGAGAAAATCGAATAAAAAAACATTCGTATTTTCAAATTCGCAAAATTCATCACGAATCGTTGGAAAAATGGACAAAAATGATCAGAGAAAAAAATGTGGGTGAATTAATGGATCTTTTCTTTTTCGGCTTAAAGAAAAAAGTAGTTAAGAGTTACAACTATCTAAATTTAGAATTTAAGTGATTTCAAATAGAGATTTATAAGTTTGCGGGTAACATTTTAAATATTATAAACATAGCTTTAAATATTTGGATATTAGCACTAGAAATAGAAATTAGACAATAACAATATTAAAAGTTTTTTTTGTTAAATTATTTGGGAGACGTGTTCGGAAATTTTGTTTAAGATATAATTATCAGGCTCCATGTTTTTATTATCCGACCTAAATGACTTAATTATTTGGTAACACGTGCAAATTTTTCATGGAAGAATTTCCCTCTGACAGTCTGGCCTACTGGGTATAGGCATCAGACATTTGGTTCGAGCCGTTTAATTCAAATACGTATTGATGCAGATAACAAATTAGGCGGCTCTAGTCAAATATCTAACTAAATTTGATCTAATCACCATCGTTCCGCCCCCAATTGCTTTCTATATATTACATCATTCTTTTTTTTTTTTTTTTATTAAAAGGCCGTAGGCAATTTTATTGAATTAAAAGAGTTACATACTAGTTGTTATATAAGATTAGACCACAAGTATATGAGAAATCATGCAATTATAAACAAACTAAAACACACGAGTATGTGCATCATGTTGAAACCAAATTGGTTATCCTTGCTTGATGGAAATTAGAGGAGCCTCGTGATTGGTTCCTCGATGCGTATAGTTATCATAGTTCTTATAGCATATTGCATTGGAGAAGACACTAAATCAAATCGGATTGGAAATTAAATCAACTAGACCGAGACAATAATCACTCCGAAGTTCCAAAAGAAGCACTGAATCAAACTAGATCGGATACTGAATCAACCAGACTATGACAATTACCACTCAGAAGTCCTAATAAAATGCCGCTAGTGTGAAAGTCAGAAAAGAAAAAGAAAAAAGATAACACATAATAAACGCCAACAAACAGCCGACACAAACAACATCATATAAAGTTAGAAGTAGAACTAGGGCATCACCTCATGGATTCTCTTCTATTGCATCATTGTTGTTGTTCTCTTTTTTTTCCCCGAGAAAGAACCAATTTAATTCATTTACGTTTCCATGTTTAATCATTAATGTCGAACAGAATAAAGACTATTCAAAATAGAATATGATATAAAATGAGTAAAACTAGAGTGTGATGTGCTTATTAAAAAAATTTGATAAGCATAACTTTAAAAGTATATTGAATCGATTTTAAACGCTAAATTCAAACTATTGAAATTCATGTACTTCATAAGTGATGCATGTACATGCAAAATTTTAAAAGTTTTGATTTTATTTACTACAATGTTAAGTGGATAAAGAAATGATAAAAATTAAATATATAAAATAACTTATAAATTAACTAATAAAATATTTATTCCTTTGACTGCTTGATCTTATAGCAATTAAATTCAAAACATTTAAAATTTTGTGTATACATACATCACTCATGACGTACATAAATTTTAATTATTTGAATTTAATATTTAAAACTAATTTAATATACTTTTAAAGTTATGTTCATTAAACTTTTGTAGTGAGCATATCTCCCTCAGTTTCCTCCAATAAAATTGGCTATGATCACATGACCGACATATCATGATTGGAGCATCATACATGGCAAACAAAAACTGAGGTCAATAGATAAGAAGCAAATCGAGATAGTACACTCTTATCCATTATGGCAGCTCTGCTTTTTATCCCAAAAGAAGACAAGTTGTATGTCGTTTAGCTTTCTCCAATCAAATGTGACCTATCACAGAAAAAAAAGAAAAAGAAAAAGCATTGATGTAATTTGTTGAAAGAAATGTGCCGACAAATAATTTCACATTACTTCCTGAAAAAAAAGTGCGCAATTCTTTATGTAAGTGCTAATTTCACTTTTCTTAGTCTCTAAGTCAATTGTGAATAATAAATAATATATTCAGAGTAGGTAATACAATTTTGTTGCATTTGAAAATGATTTTTTTTTATTGATATAGAAAAGATACGCAATAGGATTTATAATATACAAATATCCATACATAAAAAAATTAAGTATTTGAAAATAGAGAATGTGTTTTTTTTTTTTATATCACAGCAAGACATAATATAAATTAGATGTTGAAACTAATATTGACCTTTTAAAATATTGAGAATAAAATATGTACTTAAATTAATATTTCCATTATTGTTGGCTAGATAATAAATTTTGAAAATCTATATATCATCCTGTTAGACAGAACCAAAATAAACAAAATAATTGTTTCTAACAAGAATAATTAAGTATGATTAGTCATGTCACATGTGATGACCATTAGCATGACTTGACTGTGTTTCACTATTTAAATCACATCACGTTATGTCATATGAAGAGAGGGTTGTTACTGAATTTTCAAACAAAGAAATAAATAATTTGACATCACAATGGACACAATCAATTCAAAATGGACCATGAAAACATTCCCAAGCGCGAGAAGTTTAACTACAAATAAATGTTTTCATTTTGTATTTTACTTATTTACTTCTTAGTTTTTGATCCTTTTGTTTTCTTTTACTACTTTCGTTTTACATGGATTTTTACTCAAAAACTCAATTATTGTAATCAAATATTGTAATCAAATGCAGTTAATAAAATGAGGACTACACCATCATTGTTTTCTCAAAAAAAAAAAAAACACATCATGTCAAAAATTAACAAATCATGCGTGAGATGTCGTGATGTAATTATGTCACGTCATGTTATTCACATCATATTTTATTTTGAGTTCATCACTACATTCACTAAAACAGAGCTAGAGCCTAGGGTACTATGCCAATGTGAATTTTAGTAAATGAAACATACATTAGTTTTTATACTTCGATTTGTGTGCGTATCTTCTGAGACATCTCATTTTTTGCGTGACCGACGTGTCCGGTGCCTATTTGGGAGTGACGTAGCTAGGGGGGCAGTATTATTTGAGTTTTGAGATTCACACGAAACGTATTGCAACGGTTGAGATTTTTCAAAAAGTCACGCAAAATATGAGATATCTCAGGAGATGCGAATTCCTTGACATTTAGATCAATGTAGGTTCAATGTACGTGGTTGTTGCTATCAAGTTATAAGATAGAATCCTAATAAAACCCACTTTAGGATAACAGGATTGCGGCCAATATAGAAAGCTTATGTTAACACTGTTTGACGACTAAACATATCAAAGCAAACACAGTGTAATGTCTGCGAACAAACTGTTAATTAGTTCGATTATGACACCAACTAAGAAAAAATATCATTGGCCTACAATTTCCTATATCACTCGCTAAATTTTAGGATCAGTCCCATCAGATTATGATCTTTAATTTACTACATTTTTTTATAGTAAACTTATATTTTTTTTGTAAAAGTCATATATATATATATAAGCTGTGGCTAATTTGCTGCAGGCAACATTTTAGCTGGAGGTGCTGCCGCCCTTTTTTTATTTTATTTTGTGATGTTCAATCAACAAATTCAAACTGTTAGATATTTAATCTATATTATAATATACTTGGAGGAGGAGGGATCAAATGACACCATTTTTTGGTGACATGGAATGACACCGTCCATTTTCAAAGTCCAAACAGTCGATCCAAACCGTTCAACTTGATGGATATGTTAAAATGTGCTTACAGATCAAATTTTACATTTTTCTGAATTTTTTTTTGGTTTATTTAGAGGGGTTCAAAAATTCAACGGTCTGAATATAGCGATTTTGTTAAATACTTAATAAATAGTAAAAAAATTCAGAAAAATGTAAAATTTGATTTCCAAGTTACTCTTAATATATTCATCATATTGAACGGTTTGGATCGACTATTTGGATTTTGAAATTTCAAAAATGGACATTGTCACACCATGTCACCAAAATAGTGGTGTAATCCGATCCCTCCTCTACTTGGAGACCAAATTTTATATTTTTTGAAATTTTTTTACTATTTATTAAGCTGGTTTGAAAACCGTTGATTTCAATGCTGCAGAAATTTATTGAAAACAGTGGTTTTCAAACTAGCTTAATAAATAGTCAAAAAATTCAAAAAAATGTAAAATTTGGTCTCCAAGTAGATTATAATATAGATTAAACATCTAACAGTTTGGATTTGTTGATTGGACATCACAAAATAAAAAAAGAGGCGACAGCACCTCCAACTAAAATGCTGCCGATAGCAAATTAGGCGGACCCATATATATATATATACATATATGTAGAGTAAGGCTGGGGTGCTATGGATAGCATAGAGGCCTCCCGTGCTACGGCTCAATATTCAAGTTTTCAAAATCCAAACGGTCGATCCGAACCATTCATCTTGTTCTCCATATTAATATGTGTTTGGAGACCAAATTTTATATTTTTTGAAAATTTTTTACTATTTTTTTAGATAGGTAGAAAATCAAATATCTTAATGGTGCAGAATTTTTTAGATCAAGTGATTTTCTACCTAGCTAAAAAAATAGTAAAAATTTTTCAAAAAATGTAAAATTTGGTCTCCAAACACATATTAATATGGAGAACAAGATGAACGGTTCGGATCGACCGTTTGGATTTTGAAAACTTGAATATTGAGCCGTAGCACGGGAGGCCTCTATGCTATCCATAGCACCCCAGCCTTACTCTATATATATATATATATATATATATACAGGATTTGGCTAATATGCTATGGGTAGCTAAGAGGCCTCCCGTGCTACGGCTCAATATTCGACTTTTCAAAATCCTAACAGTCGATCCAAACCGTTCATCTTGTTCTCCATATTAATATGTGTTTGGAGACCAAATTTTACATTTTTTGGAAGTTTTTTACTATTTTTTTAGATTTATTGAATATCGTTGTTTTTTATGGTCCAAATTTGTCTGAAAAATAGCAATTTTCAATAAATCTAAAAAAATAGTAAAAAAATTCAAAAAAATGTAAAATTTGGTCTCCAAGCAGATATTAATATGGAGAACAAGATGAATGGTTCGGATCGACCGTTAGAATTTTGAAAAGTCGAATATTGAGCCGTAGCATGATGCGCGCAAAAGCGTATGCACAAAGTTTCAGCACAATAAGATGTACCTTTTAAACCTTTAACACACGTTTGAGTTAAATTGCAAGTGCACAATTCTATCAAAGTAGTATTTTAGGTATTGATCCACAGGGAGTACGATAAAAACTTAGTTCAAACTTTAGTAATAAATTTCAGAAAATAAAATAAAGTAAAGTGCAATAAAAGTAAATTGGGGGGTTTGTTCTAACAATTTCTAAGGTTGGGTTCAATACCCAAAAGAAAGGAGTTTGAAATAATAATTGTAAATAAAAATAAAAGAAGGGAATTGGTTTTCTTTTATGATGAGAAGATCTAGGGGTATTCGGTCTACAATCCCTTGCTAACTCTATTAATTCGGTATTTGTTTGAATTCATGTATGATTTGATGAGGTTTCTAACATAATATGTTATTAAGGGTTACTTTCATAAATTAACAACGTGCCTAGGTAATTCGGACTTCTCGATTAGGTTCCTCACCCTAACTACCTAGACCCATTGAGCGCTTGTAGTCTCTCTTCTCCTCAAATATTGGTATTTCGCAATTAAGTCCATCATACCAATACCCGATTCAAAGTGAGATGTCCTAATTAGGGTTTGGCTTCTCGATTAGGTTCCTCACCAAGTTCCTAACTTTAATTTCTATAGTTCCGGCTTAGATTAAATTGGTTACAATCTTAACCTAAACCTAGGGTATTTGCATTCATAATTTGGTACTATCCTATTGATCACAGTCAATTTTGGTTCTTTCGAATCCAAAACGGGATACAACAATTCAAATACTAACTATGTAAATAATACAAATGATTAAATCACAGAAATTAACAATCAAATCCCATAAAACAATCATAATAAAAACAAATAACCGAATAAAATAGAATTAAACAAGTTCATGCATTGACCTAAACCCCTAGAGAGAGAACTACTCCCTCATGGAGAGATCAATTACAAAAATTGGCAAAGTAAGAAAAAATGAAATAAAGGAAGTAATTACACCCTTTGACAAATCAAAAACCTCTATCTTGCCGACTTCTTGCTCAGGAAACCCTTCTTCTCCTTGCTTGAAAGCTTTCCTTTTCTCCAGAATTTATCGCTAAGAATTGTGTGTGTGTGTAGAGAGAGAATGAAAGAATGAGGGATGCTTGAATGGAGAGTGAACCCCCTCTTTTATAACCAAGGATCATGTTCAATTCAGAGCCTAGAAAGTGGAGTTAGTGGGCTCTATATTTGGATTGTTTCCCAGGATTTCCTGTCCACATTTAACTACAATACACGTCCATGAGGTGCCGAAAATAGAAAAACTGTCAAAACCGTGTAATTTTTGGCTTTCTGCGGGTCCAGTGCGGCTTACCCAATCCGCAGTGCGGGTTGTTTGATCCGCACTGGCTCCAAGTTTCCTTATTTAGCTCCTGTGAATTAGTTGAATGCGGATTGCAGTGTGGATTGCTGACCCGCACTGCGGGTTAAAACTACTTCTCTGAAGTCTCTGAAATCGGCTAAGTGTTGAGTGCGGCTTGACTAATCCGCACTGCGGGTTGGTATCAATCCGCACTACGCTCGGACTTTTTCCTGTGCAATTCTTGGATGTTGGAAATACGGCTAAGTACTCAGTGCGGCTTGATTAATCCGCACTGCGGGTAGATTGATCCGCACTGAGGGATATTTTCGTCATTTTTCATCATTTCCTGCAATGAAAAGCCAAACAACCGAAGTAACTTGATTCTAGGTGTATTTAAATCACTTTATATTAAAAATACAAGATATTTAAGGTTGTTTTACGATAAAATCTAGATCGATTGTGTATATAATTTATGCTTATCATATTAAAATTCCATTTTTCTTTTCTTTTTTTCAAAATCTCCATAAGTCTCAAACCCGTACATTAACTTGTACCATCAGGAAATACAAAATCTCTTTTACCAATAAATCCTTAAAAATCATATTCAACTAATAAAACTCTTGATGCATATATGCATAGAATTTTATAAACCACTCATTATATATATGTTTCCAACTAGAAGTACTTTGCTCCATTAACTTTAGAGTTTTCACATTTATTTCACAAATTCAATAACAATCGTATCATATATGTAACCGTTTACGTTTACCATATGTACCCCTCTTTACAATATTTACGATCAATAGATCCTTCCAATATTCTGTTAAATTTTCATATCAACTCAGTTTCTATATCATTTCACTTTTCATATCAGAGATAACACCAATAAACCAGAAAAGGGAATTTGTAATAATACTAATAACTCAATACAATCTCACTGATGTTCACTCGACAGCAAATGAGTTATTGGCACTGCATATTCATGCTCTGATACCATCTTAACTGTCACACCCCAAATCCACCGGGTGCGACAGCCTGCCGCGTGTATTTATTCAAGCGTCACGTATACACGCAAGGCAGTGGATCTTTTATATGCATTACCAGTATCCTCATTTGTTGTCTCCGCGTAATAAACCTGAAAGTAATTGGGAGGATGGGGGTGAGAATAAATTCTCAGTGCGAATTTGCCACAGTTCAGACTATTGGACTTGCAATCAAACTCTATATTCAACAATGAAACCCAAACAATAAACAATGCAAACAGATACATATAATCATAAATAACAAAATGCCAATGCACGACAACAGTTAAATCAACCTGCAACACAGTTTACGGAATTTCCAAGACGAATTTCAAACACGACATATATTTTGGCTTAACTCGATTCATAACTCAGTTCATTAGGGCTTGTAGCAATTACAGATGTTCTTTCGAGCTGAACCTTTATCAAACCCACATCTGTAGGGTTACTGACACCTACAGATGGCCAACCGCTGGACCCTTTATCTGACACCCATCTGCAATCGCTTGGCTTAACAGTTTATTAAGGTCTGGTTCGAATCATATAAAGAAAATCCTCTTTGGAATCATTCCAATAGTCGTAATATTCAATTGACCTTTCCAAATGCATTAACACGTAGGAGAATGCCACCGAGCCACAGACGTTACACAAGTCACCCACGACCTCAAATCACATATCATAACATATCACATATCATCACATAATCACCCTCCCTCGTCCCAACCGGTACTGGGAATATCGAGGGCCGTTCACCTAAGGCCATTTAGGATCCTGGGAATCCAAGTCAGCATACAGCCCGACTTGGCAAATTAATTGGATCCAAGTGCTTAACTTCGTAAATCCATTCACATATATATCCAAATCCGATCGTGGTGACTTTCAATCAAATCAGATCATATCAAATCAGATCATAATAGATCGACACAACCTACAACCATACCAGCATGCAAATCACTCAAGTCACATCAATTCGAGTTTAATTTGATTGGGCTATGCAAATGCTTTACACAATTCGATTATGCAATCAATGATATTCAACATGACAAACGAATACACAGTTTAATTCCTGAAAATAAAGTATCAAACAAGTCCAAGAATCCCGCACCTGATTATGACAAGCGTACCGCTTAGTTGCGAATCGGGCGTCTCGAATTACCTCGCGATATCTTGCTCGACTGAGCCTACACCTATATTATACGTTTACTTGGTTTAGTTCGGTTACATTATCGAAACTTAAATTCCAAAAGCCGTCTTTTAATTCGTCAATTCTTTTATACCTTTCGGCTCATTTATAATCCTTTTAATTCAAGTTCAATTTCACTAAGGCCCACAACAATCAATCATTTCAATTCGATTCAAGTATATCCCGACCGCAAAGTCACAGTTATCATTCATATAAATTCACATATGGCTCAAATTATAATACTTCACATGTATGGCCGGCCATAGCCTCCAACAATTCACATCTTACAAATTTGTCCCTTATATTTATACAACTCACATAGGCCTTATATTTTATAATTCATACCCCTTATTTTTATAAAAATTCCCAAGGCTTGTATTTTGTACAAAACAACCTTCAATTTAATTTATTTACATTTTTGGTCCCTGTCAAGTCAAGGACTGGTACACACACAAAATCAGCACCATTTACCGGGAAAATCAACAACCCGAGCAAAGGTGTAATTAATTTTAATTCCCTTTAATTCATACACATCACTATGGTCATATATTTTACAATTTCCGACCATTAATAAAATCATTTTGCAATATAACCCCTTATACTTAATTTATTCGAGCAATTCGATCGAGTCGGGAAAATCAACAACCCGTACTCGAAACTTAACAAATTCACATCCTACGACATTAATCAATTCATCAAAACACAAATCAAGAATTTTAGAAATTAACCGAAATAGAAAATATCGAAACAAGTGATCGGTTCCGAGGGTTTCGCCTCGCCTCGCGGCCATCTCACTCGAGCACAAGCAAGCACCATAGCAGCACCAAGCCACCACCAGAACAGCACCAAGCCGAGCACCGAGGCAGCACCACCTCAACCCTAGAAACTAGGGTTTCATGGGAGGGAAGGGGAGGCAGAAACCGAGAGAGAGAGGGGGCGGCTGTGGCTTTTCCGAACCGAGAAAGAGAGAGAGGAGAGCAGTGGGGCGGCAGCGGCTGGCCGTGGCAGCGGCGAAAGGGGAGGGGTGGGGCCCCCCTGTTTTTGGTGTAGAAGAGAAGAGAGGGAGCGGGGGGGGCCGGAGCTGGGGCTCTCACGGCCAGAGAGGACGAGAGGAGAGCAAGGGGGCGGTTTCGGTGGGATTCGCCGGTGACGGGAGAGGGGAGGGGGCGGAGCCCTCCCTCTGGTTTGGCGTAGAGAGGGGAAGGGGGGCGGGCTGTGGGGGGGGTTTCTGTCACGGTTTGGGAAAGAGAGAAAGGGGAGGGGTTTAATAGGATGCATCAAGATTCGTGCTAGATGAGATGAGGGGTTGATATAATTTCAACATTTAAATGACAACATTTAAGATCCGTGTTGAGATAAATCTAAGGGTTCACAAAATTCTGAAATTCAAGTATAGTCTAATTTAATTGATTTATAGTCCGTTTCTTTTATAAATTCGAGTCGAATTTTCATACAACTTTACAATTAAATTCGTATGTATATTTCGGACCTTTATTTGTCAATTTGAAATCTAAATAATTTGTTATCAACCAATATATATATATATCAAATCAAATATCTAAAATTCATAATTGAATGAAATTCGTAAGTTTTATATTAATCTTATTGGTACAATAATTTTGTATATTTATTCTCCTAATTAGAACTCAATACAACTATTTATTTTATGTTTTAACCCTCTAAATTTTAATGTACATAATTTTATGATTCATTTATATTTCGAAATTTTAGTTTCGTTTTAGTCGGTCAGAAAATTTCTGAACGATCGTTAAGTTAATTAAACTTTTTATTTAAGTCAAATGATCATTTTATCCATTTAATCATGTTTTAAAATTTCGGAATGTAACAGTGACTAATGTGCATTCGTATGCATATGGGTTGATATGCATATAGTCTAAATTTGAGTTTTCAAAATTCTAACGGTTGATCCGAACAATTCATCTTGTTCTCCATATTAATATGTGCTTGGAGACCAAAATTTACATTTTTCTGAAGTTGTTTACTATTTATTAAGCCACTTTGAAAATTGTTGATCCAACGGTGGCTACTGATTTTATTGTTTTATTAAGCCACCGTTGGATCAACAATTTTCAAAGTGGCTTAATAAATAGTAAAAAAATTCAGAAAAATGTAAAATTTGGTCTCCAAGCACATATTAATATGGAGAACAAGATGAACGCTTTGGATCGACTGTTAGAATTTTGAAACTCAAATTTGGACCATATACATATCGGCTCATATGCATACAAATGCACATTAGTTGCGCGCTCTCTCTCTCTCTATATATATATATTGCTATATATAAATGGAGGCTAGCCCCTAATACGGACATTTATAATGAAATATATAAAAAGAAATCACTAACGGTCTAAAGTAATAATAGATGGCAAACTACGACATGCAAATGCCAGCTCAAACACATCCGATGGTGTAATACACTTTTGCTAGTGGCTAATAACACCGAGAGATGATGGTTGTTCGCGTGAAAGCGCAACACAAGTTTCGGTACGCTTGGGAGTGTACCTTTTAAAACCGTGGTTACACCTTCCGATTAGGGTTGCAAGTGCACAACTGTTACATTCCGAAATTTTAAAACTTGATTAAAATTGATAAATCATGCTAACAAAATAGAAGTTTAAACCTTAATTAAGGTTTCTCTAAATAAGTAAATTAAGTATGAATCGAAACCACGTTGAAATTTTGAGAATTTTGAGATTTTATAGGCTGAGTGCGGATTGGTTAACCCGCACTCATGAAATCATGTGTTGAACTGAATTTTCTGAAAATTGGCTATTGAGTGCGGATTGGTTAACCCGCACTGCAGGTAGGATTTATCCGCACTACGCTCGGATTTTTTTCTTAATTTCTATTGAAGTTTTCTAAGTCCCGACTGCGGGTTAAGTGACCCGCACTGCGGGTTAGGTAACCTGCACTACAGATTATTTCTGTGTTAGACTTTTTCTGAAATTCTGTGAACGATTTACTAAGTTCTCACTGCGGGTTGTTTCTGTGTTAAATTTCATATTCTGAAAACTGACTAAGTGCTGAGTGCGGGTTAGGTAACCCGTAGTGCGGATTGATTAATCCGCACTCAGGGTGATTTTTGCCCTAAAACTCAAATCAAACCTTCTCTCTCTCCCACTTCGTTATTTTCACCATTTTTAAGTGATTTTCGCCAAGAGAGAAGAAAAAAAAGCGTGTGAGTTTCCGTTTCTTTCAGACTTCTGATTGTTACGAGAAATCGAGTTTGGAACTGAGTGAGCAGCTGAGGATCTCTCCGAACTCTCCTATTTGGTATTTCTTTCTCTCTTTCTTTCTTTCGAAACCTCGAATTTTCTCGATTTCTTAGATTCTCGTCTTAAACTCGAGATTTGTGTTCGAATTACTCGAGGACTAGTTCCTCTACACTCCTTGCTTATTTATTTGCCAATCTTTTCCCGATTTCCTTCCGATTTGTGAAATCTGATTTCTAGGGTTTCGTGCCAAAATTGAAAGTTGGCATAATCGTGATTTGATTTGTTTAACCCGACCAATTAGACTTGTAGTCGGTAGGGTTGCTTCCTGATCTTGAATTTTTAGAACGTTTAACGGTTAAATTGAGGTTTTGACCAAATTAGGGTTTAACCAATCGGTAAATTGAATTGATCCGAGAACCAAAGTAGTGAAACGGTGATTGATGGTTACCAAAGTGAAATGGTATATGGCTAGAGGGCCTAGATGCAATTGTGCACGTTATATGAGATTTTTAATAAGAAAGAAGGAACCGAAAAGAATCGATACCAAAACATAAGAATTGATTTAGGACTGTACAAACCCTAAGTAAACGTATAGACCACTAAACCCGAATTAAACCAAGTAAACGTATAATATAGGTGTAGGCTCGGTTGAGCAAGACTTACCAAGGCAGTTCGAGATGCCCGATCCGTAGCTAAGCGGTACGCTCGTCTTAAACAGGTGCGGGATTCTTGGACTTGTTTGATACTTTATTTTCAGGAATTAAACTGTGTATTCGTTTGTCATGTTGAATATCATTGATTGCATAATCGAATTGTGTAAAGCATTTACATAACCCAATCAAATTAAACTCGAATTGATGTGACTTGAGTGATTTGCATGCTGGTATGGTTGTAGGTTGTGTCGATCTATTATGATCTGATTTGATATGATCTGATTTGATTGAAAGTCACCACGATTGGATTTGGATATATATGTGAATGGATTTACGAAGTTAAGCACTTGGATCCAATTAATTTGCCAACTCGGGCTGTATGCTGACTAGGATTCCCAGGATCCTAAATGGCCTTAGGTGAACGGCCCTCGATATTCCCAGTACCGGTTGGGACGAGGGAGGGTGATTATGTGATGATATGTGATATGTTATGATATGTGATTTGAGGTCGTGGGTGACTTGTGTAACGTCTGTGGCTCGGTGGCATTCTCCTACGTGTTAATGCATTTGGAAAGGTCAATTGAATATTACGACTATTGGAATGATTCCAAAGTAGATTTTCTTTATCTGATTCGAACCAGACCTTAATAAACTGTTAAGCCAAGCGATTGCAGATGGGTGTCAGATAAAGGGTCCAGCGGTTGGCCATCTGTAGGTGTCAGTAACCCTACAGATGTGGGTTTGATAAAGGTTCAGCTCGAAAGAACATCTGTAATTGCTACAAGCCCTAATGAACTGAGTTATGAATTGAGTTAAGCCACAATATATATTGTGTTTGAAATTCACCTTGAAATTTCGTAAACTGTGTTGCAGGTTGATTTAACTGTTGTCGTGCATTGGCATTCTGTTATTTATGATTATTTATATCTGTTTGCATTGTTATTGTTTGGGTTTCATTGTTGAATATGGAGTTTGATTGCAAGTCCAATAATCTAAACTGTGGCAAATTTCGCACTGAGGATTTATTCTCACCCCCTCTCCCCGATTATTTTTAGGTTTATTTCTCGGATGCAGCAGATGAGGATATTGGTAATGCATATAAAAGATCCACTTGTCACACCCCAAATCCACCGGGTGCGACAGCCTGCCGCGTGTATTTATTCAAGCGTCACGTATACACGCAAGGCAGTGGATCTTTTATATGCATTACCAGTATCCTCATTTGTTGTCTCCGCGTAATAAACCTGAAAGTAATTGGGAGGGTGGGGGTGAGAATAAATTCTCAGTGCGAATTTGCCACAGTTCAGACTATTGGACTTGCAATCAAACTCTATATTCAACAATGAAACCCAAACAATAAACAATGCAAACAGATACATATAATCATAAATAACAAAATGCCAATGCACGACAACAGTTAAATCAACCTGCAACACAGTTTACGGAATTTCCAAGACGAATTTCAAACACGACATATATTTTGGCTTAACTCGATTCATAACTCAGTTCATTAGGGCTTGTAGCAATTACAGATGTTCTTTCGAGCTGAACCTTTATCAAACCCACATCTGTAGGGTTACTGACACCTACAGATGGCCAACCGCTGGACCCTTTATCTGACACCCATCTGCAATCGCTTGGCTTAACAGTTTATTAAGGTCTGGTTCGAATCATATAAACAAAATCCTCTTTGGAATCATTCCAATAGTCGTAATATTCAATTGACCTTTCCAAATGCATTAACACGTAGGAGAATGCCACCGAGCCACAGACGTTACACAAGTCACCCACGACCTCAAATCACATATCATAACATATCACATATCATCACATAATCACCCTCCCTCGTCCCAACCGGTACTGGGAATATCGAGGGCCGTTCACCTAAGGCCATTTAGGATCCTGGGAATCCAAGTCAGCATACAGCCCGACTTGGCAAATTAATTGGATCCAAGTGCTTAACTTCGTAAATCCATTCACATATATATCCAAATCCGATCGTGGTGACTTTCAATCAAATCAGATCATATCAAATCAGATCATAATAGATCGACACAACCTACAACCATACCAGCATGCAAATCACTCAAGTCACATCAATTCGAGTTTAATTTGATTGGGCTATGCAAATGCTTTACACAATTCGATTATGCAATCAATGATATTCAACATGACAAACGAATACACAGTTTAATTCCTGAAAATAAAGTATCAAACAAGTCCAAGAATCCCGCACCTTATTATGACGAGCGTACCGCTTAGTTACGGATTAGGCGTCTCGAATTGCCTTGTTAAGTCTTGCTCGACCGAGCCTACACCTATATTATACGTATACTTGGTTTAGTTCGGTTACATTATCAAAACTTAAATTCCGAAAGCCGTATTTTAATTCGTCAATTCTTTTATATCTTTCGGCTCATTTATAATCATTTTAATTCAATTCAATTTAATTAAAAGCCCATAATTTACCAAGGGTTTAAGCCGCTAATTAACAATTCACAATTTACTCCAAGTCAATTTATAACATTTCAATTCACATATGGCTCCATTTATAATACTTCACATGCATGGCCGGTCATAGCCTCACACAATTTACATCTTACAAATTGGTCCCTTATATTTATACAATTCACATAGGCCTTATATTTTTATAATTCATACCCCTTATTTTTATAAAAATTCCCAAGGCTTGTATTTTTCTCAAAACAACCTTCAATTTAATTTATTTATATTTTTGGGTCCATGTTAAGTCAAGGACTGGTACACACACAAAATCAGCACCATTTACCGGGAAAATCAACAACCTTTGAGTAATTAATTTTAATTCCCTTTACAAAATCCTAAATACAATTCCCTTTAATTCATACAATCACGATAGTCATATATTTTACAATTCCGACCATTAACAAAAATCATTTTGCAACATAGTCCCTTATACTTAATTTATTCGAGCAATTCGATCGAGTCGGGAAAATCAACAACCCGTACTAGCCAACTAACAAATTCACATCCTACGACTATACTATGACATCAATTAAAATCAACGAGGCACAATCAATCCTCGAGACTCAGAAAAAGAGTTGTTTCATACTTATCCGAGAGAGAAAATGTCGAGGGAAAATGGCCGGTTCCGAGGGTTTCGCCTCATCTTGCAGCCGTCTAAAATCAGCGAGAACCACATGCAATGGGCACTTCCAAGTACCGGGGCAGCACCAATCGAGCACCGAGGCAGCACCTCTCAACCCTAATTCCTAGGGTTTCATGAGAGGGGAGGGGAGGCGGGAAAAGAGAAAGAGGGGGCTGTGGTGGTGTTTCACGGGCCAAGGGAGAGAGAAGAGAGTGGAGTGGCGGCGGCTGCTGGCCATGGCAGCGGCGGAAGGGTAGGGGGCGGGGCCCCCTGTTTTCGGTGTAGAAGAGAGGAGAGGGAGTGGGGGTTCGGGCTGGGGCTCTCATGGGCAGAGAAGAAGAGAGGAGAGCAAAGGGGGCGGGTTGGATGGGTTCGCCGGCGACGGGAGAGGGCAGGGGCGGGGCCTCTCTGATTTGGCAGAAGGAGAGAAAGAGGGGGGGCGGGGCTGTGGGGGGGGGCTGTCACGGTTTGGGAAGGAGAGGAGAGAAAGAGAGAAAGGGGAGGGGTTTAATATGCTGCATCAAGATTCGTGCTAGATGAGATGAGGGGTTGATATAATTTCAACATTTAAATGACAACATTTAAGATCCGTGTTGAGATAAATCTAAGGGTTCACAAAATTCTGAAATTCAAGTATAGTCTAATTTAATTGATTTATAGTCCGTTTCTTTTATAAATTCGAGTCGAATTTTCGTACAACTTTACAATTAAATTCGTATGTATATTTCGGACCTTTATTTGTCTATTTAAAATCTAAATAATTTGTTATCAACCAATATATATATATATATATATATATATATATATATATATCAAATCAAATATCTAAAATTCATAATTGAATGAAATTCGTAAGTTTTATATTAATCTTATTGGTACAATAATTTTGTATATTTATTCTCCTAATTAGAACTCAATACAACTATTTATTTTATGTTTTAACCCTCTAAATTTTAATGTACATAATTTTATGATTCATTTATATTTCGAAATTTTAGTTTCGTTTTAGTCGGTCAGAAAATTTCTGAACGATCGTTAAGTTAATTAAACTTTTTATTTAAGTCAAATGATCATTTTATCCATTTAATCATGTTTTAAAATTTCGGAATGTAACACCACTGCCTTGCGTGTATACGTGACGCTTGAATAAATACACGCGGCAGGCTGTCGCACCCGTGGATTTGGGGTGTGACAACAACCCTATCGAGGAGTATAATCGGGTGTCGATCCACAGGGACAGTTTCTTTATCTAGAACCTACTTATCTTGACTAAAGACTAGAAGTGAGAAAGATGGAGTTTTGGTACTTAATCTTCCTAAAGAATCAACTCAAGCAATCAAACAATGCAATAGAATAGTAACTGTGCAAGGAAAGGTATAAACTGTGTTTTGATTTAGGATAAAAGATGTTTCAAGGGTTTCAGACTTCATCTCTGATTTGCCTCTAGTGGTACAGGTCTTACCAAGTTGGTACGGCTAGGCCGCACCAACCTTGTTCCACCAAGCCGTGTGGGCTTGGTATGGGTAGGCCGCACCACTCTTGTAAGACCCGTACTGATTTACCAGAACAAAGATTACAAGTTCGAGTTGATGCATTTCTTGCTGGTAGCTTGTATTAAACTCTTGAGAAAGGTTCAATTGACCATACCTAAGGTTCCTAAACCTCAACTCTCGTTTGTTGGTTCAAGATCTAGGTTTTGGAGTCAATTCTTCACTTTCTAGGGTTTCTAAACCTCAACTCTCGTGTTTTGGTCCAGATCCTCTAGTTGATTGATTGGAGATCTAAGATATCCTCTAATCTGTCAATTAGGGGAGAATTCAACCTTTCAGCTTCAATTCAAACAAGTCTACCTAAAGGGATTGGTTTGGTTGAGAGAAGGCAATGGTCACATGACCTTGTTAGGGTTGATCTACCACTATAGGCACACCACATGCAATCACAGAAAGACAAAGCAATCAAGACAAGCAAATACACAATCAATTCAATCAAAAGAGTTCATACAAGATCCAAATCAAGAAAAGCAACACAAATCAAGAAAATCCATCTACAAACCCTAGAAACAATGATCTACTACTCACAAGTCATAGATCTGTCCAGAAATACAAGTAAAGAGATAAAGAGAGGCATGATAGAACTAGATCGAAGATAGGGAGTGGAGAAGGGGTTGGTCCGTCGATTTTCGCCTCTTCCTCTTCCTTCTTCTTCTCTCCTTGCTCCTTTGCTCTCTTTCTCTGAGCTCTCAATCTGGAATGAAATGTGAATCTCCCCGAAAATGGAGAGATCCCCCACTTTAAATAGCATCTGCCAAGATTTGAATTTTGTCAAGCGGCATCTATGTATAGCCCGTACCAAGGTGGTACGGCTAGGCCGTACAAGATGGGAGAGGCTGGATCGGCTAAGTCTGGTATGGCCCGCACCAAGCCTGGTAAGGGCCGTACCAGAGAGTCCAAAAACGTCGTTTCTTCGTTTATTTTGCTCCAATCCTGCAAAAAACAAACAAACTCTCAGCAATACCAAATTCTAAGGATATATCAATGAAATGCACATGATTTTGACAATTTAGAACGTGAATTTGGTACGAAATTAAGTCAAATATAGGCTAAATATGCGAGGCATCAATGGTGTTTCCATTTTAACGGCATAATTAACAGCTGAAAAACTAATATTTTTCGTCAGTCTCTAATTTCTAACCAATCGCGTTGGAGCTTAATGCCATTGGCTCATACCGATGGCATACGGATAAACATTTCCTATCGGGGCAATATGCATCGGATCGGACCCCGATTGCATAACGCGATTTCAACCGATGTAAAAGAGTTTTATTTGTAATAGTGATAAGTCAAAGCATTATTTTTTTTTATCAAGTATCAATTTAGTTAATGAGTTTAAATTCTATTAGTTATTTTAACTCGATTCAATATTTTTTTCCTGAATCCGCTCTTGTGTGCCACACCTTCTCCATTTATCATCAATCGTTGACTAAACAGATACTTTGTAGTCTTTATTACCAACTCCTTACTAACTTTATGCCTCTAACCTAAAACAAAAATATGTTATAAATTTGTATCTAATTATTAAAATAATATATAATTCTCACTTCTCTAGTTATAGTTGCTTATTTATATATCTCAACGTTTAAGAAATCATGTCATTAAAATCATATAATAAAACAATTCACCTAAAAATAATAGTTATAAAATATTCTAAGTTTCTGTAGTTCGACTTACATCCCAATCAGTCCAAGCTTATGATTCGAACTTTTTTTTTACCTAAATCTCAGTGGACAAACAAGTGAATTAATTAATTATTGTTAGAATAAAATCCGACTTGATAGGAATTGGCCTAAAAGTTATACAATTTGGCATAAAAACTAAGTTCCAGTCTATATTGGTCGGATCCGAGATTTCATTTTTTTTTCACCGATTTTATTCTTTTGGGGACCATTTATTGTGCTGTTTGTTCTGGAATTCGAACAAAAGGTTGAAAGTAAAAATTCGGATAGTAATAAATTAATTAACAAAAATCAAGTTTAAAAAAAATATTCAGATCGTGCGAAATACTATTAAAGGTATCCTATCTTTCTTGTACAAGAATTGAAATCACCATAAAGAGATTTTACAACTGGCGCGCACAAGTATTCATATATAATGTATCAAGTATTTTAAAAAAAAATAGATACATCACTCACCCATCTTTTATAAGTTTTTAGATGTGATTTTTTTTCTCCATTCAATTTAACAAATATTTCTGACAATATGTGAGGAATTTTGCAAATCTAAAACCACAAACATCTTCTACACAATTTTTACTTTCAAATAAGATCCATAATGATATATTTTCGAGTTGTCTATTACACAAATATTGATACATCATTGAGCAAGTATTCAAACCTCGTCGTGTAAGTGTAAATAGTTCATGTATTAAGAGTATTACAAGCATATGTGCATATCTCGATTAATTTTACACAAGCAGCTAAATAGTATTGAACATCGCTTCATTGCTTTCTTGTTCAAATTTTTTTTTGAAAATAAAAAATAGTTGCCACATGTTTCATTGTCGAAACAAAAATAATCCATCAAATTTTACAGATCATGTAATTGAAATGTTATAAAAAAAATAATATTTTAAAGAAATGAAGCATACTTCATTGAAGTACTCATACATATACGTTGAATTATTCATAACTAAAATATCAAGTATTTATTCATACACATTTAAGTATTTATACCTAAGACATCAAGTATCTATTCCTATACCTCTAAGTTTTCGAAATCTTGTTTTTATGCCATTTTTTAGTATTTGGTATGTACTGGCCTAATTCACTATTAATGAAGCTTTGTTCTTTGCAAATAACTCGCTACTGCATGAGAAAGAGAAACATTGGCACGAAAAGAATTAATTGCATCCACATAGACAAAATTAGTTTAACTCGATTCATTTAACATTCATTTTGAGACAATTGATTGGATCTGACCCGGTGGAGGTGTGCTTGATTGTGATGGAGTATATCAAATATTCATTCATAAATGTTGAAGTATTCATATCCGGCGGAGGCATGCTTGATTGAGATGGAGTGATAGATGATCTCCGGCAGAACATTCGCTGGAACGGGAGCAACAGACAGAGATAGAAAAGCAGAGACAGAGATGGGGGTGGGAGAGGGTGGGAGATGGAAGAGAGAGAGCTTATCGATGAAAAAACGAAGGCGGGAGAGAAAGGCTGAGGTGGGAGAGAGAAGAAAAATAAATATAGTTAGAAAAGAAAGTTAGTTAGTTAGAGAAAGAAATGATAAAATATTAGATGGAAAAGGATATAATTATTCTATAAACTAATATCCTTTTTTTTAATTTAAGTTTCGTCGACACAGAAAAACTGCAAACGAACAGAATTGCTAAAATTATCCCTTTCTTTACTATTATTATAAACAGATTTTTTTTTTTTTTTTTTTTGCATACCAGTGGGCTTTCATTTCCACTATGATGAAAAATTACAATTATAACAGTTCCTCAGCTAGCACTTACAAAATCATGACTAGTTCAAACTAAATATTGGATAAGAAAAAACAGTATATCCTTCCTCAAATAGACTATACCCAGACTACCCATTTTTGCTAAATGATCTGCCAAAATATATAAAAAGAGATTCGCTGCTCACATTCCAATCAAATCATAATTGGACAACATTATTAATCCCTTTTATTTATTTTTCAAACTCATCCGTTTGCATCTGTTGCTCAGTATACTTGACGTCTGTCTGGTACAATTAAACCTTTGAAAACCGATCACGACTCAATTGTGGTCCTAGTCCATATGGCCCCCCATATCAGTGCAAATCTATTTTAGCTTTCAACAAATCGGATCAATTTTGCGCGTGATTCATGTTTAGTTAAGAATAAAAACCAGGGTGTCCTTATCCGAACTCAGAAAGTCCAATCAATCAATCATGTCATACTGCTAAAGATTAATTCTAGAATATATGTAATATGTTGCACCCAATTAAAGTAGTTGTCCTTGTTGTGGACCAACAAGAAAGCCTTCAACATTATCATATGACCCGCCACACGAGTCGCACACTATGGCAACTGCAACTCTAATTAGTAATTAATGTGCTGACCAGTGCTGTAAATAACGAAATGTGGTGGTCAGATGAACAGAGTACTGTCAAATAATTAATTAAAGAGAATAAAAAATAATTAATTGTAATTAAAAGTAATTAGTTAATTAGTTAAAAAATATTATGACAATTTAGTCACCGTCAATGACTAGTCAAATGATTAATAGACTTAAACGGACTTTTTTTACAACACTGCTCGATAGCGTCAAATATATATATTTTGTTGCCATAAAAACTTAGGTTCAAGAAAAGGTGATGTAGTGATGATCTTACTTTTCATTTGAATCAAGCTTCTAATATATAACACACTATGGTGTTTTCAAATTATAAAAGTTATGATGTTATTGATATTATACTGTGTTATTTTACGCTATAGCGGTTATATAGATATAGTGCTTTTTTTTTTAGTCATTACGTTATGACAAAATAAATTATATTTAAAACTTTGATTTAGATTGTTCGATCAAAATAAAAAAGTTAACGAAATGCAAAAAAATTGATCAAGACATCAAGACGTAATATAAATCGACTAATTTTAGTTTGATGAGCAAAAAAAAAAATATGACAACAAGATCCAGTCAATTTTATTTGCAATTAATAATATCTATGAAAATATTTTTAAGAAAATTTATTTCTCATGAATTATTAAGAATTTCAATATTCAAGGCCTGTCTCTCCAGTGTTAATGAGTTTGGTATCAGTGTCCTTGAACTTCGCTTATATAATAACATAAATTAAAAGCTATTTTTAGTTTGGATGGATCATGTGACGCTAATTTTATTTTTGACAACTAGAGACTTATAAGTTAGACTTTTAAATTATAAGATCAAATATACATATAGTTAATTCTTAAAATTTTCATATTATATATGAAAATCAATTTTACAATATCTATAACATTCTACTCTAAATAATATATAAAATCATAAATATGTATAAAAGTTTTGAAAATAAATACAAACCAATTGACCCATTCACTGCGAACAAATTTGCCCGTCCTTTTATAATTTGGTACATTTTTTAGCTTTTAAAAAGTGTTTTACATTTTCCGACAAATTAACGTCTTTTCATATATCATCAAACTATTAAAATTGTATGAAATTTGATTAATACTTTATCTATATATCCAATAACGCATCTTTAAAATCTAGCAAAACTTTTTTATTTTTTGGTTTAAAGTCCATAGGCAATTGCATTGATTCAGTGATTTATAAAGTAGTTATTACATAGGTTTCTTTTGTTTAAATAAAGAAGCATTAAAACATATACATTGAGCTACTTATACAATCATCTAATTTGCTATGTTAGTAAATAAAAAATATGTGAAGTCAGAGAATGCAAATTGGTCTATTCGCGTCCGAATAGCAAGTAGGTGGACTTTCCGATTTTCTTCTCTTAGAGTGTAGACATAGCAATAATTTCTTTGAGTTGCATAGCTCGCGGACTATGTTGCATTGAGCCATTCCTTGAGGACGAGACGTCTTCTTCTTTTCGAATTTGACGTCGCCCAGAGGAATTCACAGCCAAGAGGCACTAAATCAAACCAGATCGGGACAGTCACCACTCAGAGAGGAGGAAGAAGAGAGCACTGAATCAAACAGAACCAAGACAATCACTACTCAGCCGAGGTGGCACTGAATTAAACTGAAACCGAGAACTGAATTAACCGGACCAGGACAATCACAACTCAGAGAGGAGAAAAAAGAAGAAAGAGAGAAGGAAGGAAACTAGTCATCATCAACAACCAAAAGCACACATCTTATTATCATATAGATATAGTAGGTACTACGGGATGTAATGGATTCACAAACCCTCAGTCGAACTCGGAGAGTCGAGACAAACAGAAAAGATAATAAGCGGCGAAACCATCCCCTCAATTGAGACGAAACGTGATGAACCGGGCAGACGAGAAGGGACGGATAGAGGGGCGGAGTGGAGCAACCAGCCACAAATCAACTCTCAAAAGCACTGCCTTTCTTTTATTGTCGGAATCGCCAATTTTTCCCTTCTGTGAGGAGCTCCCAAGGTCACGGAGTTTTCAAGAGGTAAACTAATTCTCCTAAAATATAGTAAAACTGAATCAAGCATTTGATTTTTTTTTAGAGAATAAAAAAAATAAAATAAAAAACATTTTGTTCCCCATAAAATATTTATTGAATTTCTATATATAAAAATGTTGTATATAGTGTTACATGAATTGAAGTTACATGATCACACCTAGGACTATACAAAAAAGTTTGTAGTTCATGCTTCGATATATTTGAGTTTGATTCTGAAAAATTTCGTAATTAATTCAATTTGTAATTAGTTCGTTATGAAACAAATCAAATCAATTCGGTTCGAATTTTATTCAAACTCAAACTCAAACTGGGTATAGTTCGTTCGAAATCGGTTCATAAATTATTTAGATTCGAATCTCAAATAATATAACTAATAGTTTTGGCCATCAATCTTTAATAATGCAAGAACCAAACTTATATCAGATCTTAAAATTGTTAATATAATGATAAGTTATAATAGAAAAGTACTTCAGTAGCATAACAAATTAATTAACAATAAAAATAAGTTTCATTTGACTAGGTTCATGTTGTGATTTTAATCAATCCAACAGCGTAAAATGTAAGAGATTTTGGACTAGTCGATAATTCATCAGTGTGAACTCGTGAAAGGTAAAAGGAAACTGTGTGAATTTTGTTCCACATAAAGAAAACTAATGCATAAACTACTGGTGGCTGCCAAAAAATTTGTAGTTTGCGATTTGAAAAAAAAATTGCAATTAATTTGTTTGATTGAAATTCGTCCTGAAACAAATGAAACCAATTCAATTCAAATCTTATTCAAACTCAAACTGTAGTAAATTTGATTCGGTCTGATTCGTTTGCAATCCTAATCACACTTCACTAATGTTAACATTAATAGAAGATACGTAGAAGGCTTAAAACCTCAAGTTGCAAATTAATTATGAAAGAAGTTCTTCGTTTTAAGAAGACGTTTCGGCAATTTACTAAATTACTAATATATATTTGTTTTCTTTTCTATTGTAATTAAGTCATTAGATTATCTTTTTTTCTTATAAATTATAATACAGTGCTAAATTTACCGTCTACATCATCAAAAGAAAAAAAAAATTTTAATATTTCTTCAAAAAAGTTTACATCCCAACAACAAATGTAATCACTATAAAAAAGTAAATTCATTAACACAAAAATTTACCTATTGAGTTAATGCAGAGAATACGAATTCGGGGTCTTGGTGCGGTAAGGGAGGTTTATTCCTTCTTCAAAATAATTATATTATCATTTTATTTTTCAGTCCTCTAAATTTTTTTCAAGATATATCACTAAATTCAAATTTGAAATCTTGAGAACTCTTACTCCTTTGAGTACATTTGGATGAAACAAAAAATAGCTTGGAATATCTCGCTAACTTCAAATTTGGAATAGCCGCTAACCCAACATTTCATAGGAATAGCAGAATAGTAGCTAACCCGAGCTATTTCTTGTGTTGAGAATAACGTTTTTTTTCATCCAAATATGAAATAGTGAGAATAGATTGCTAAAAATAGCAGCTATTTTTGTGTCATCCAAACGTATATTTTATCTTTTTCTTTTTTTAGGAAAGAGATAGGGGTCATACTCCTCTAACTACTTTTTCAAAACCACATTTTAGAAGATCACTAGTAAATTTACAACTGACAAAAACACAATGTTGATATCTATGTGCACAATTGTTGATGTGTCTAAAAAATATCAAGTATTCCTAAAAAATAGACATATCAACTCTTATTCTTTCGCTCTCTCATCACCCACCTATCTTTATACATTTTTAAAGGTGAGTTTTTTTTTTCTTTCGTTCCATATATCTCGGTCATATTTTTAATGATCTGTGATGATTTTTGCAAATCTAAAACCACGAATGTATTTTACACAATGTTATCTTTCAAATGAGATCGATGATGAAATACTTTCAGATTCTTCGTCACACAAGTATTTATATCTCGTTATGCAATATTAAATAGTTCATGTATAAAAAAATGAGTAAATTTGTTAGATAAAATCACTTAGCATATGAACTAATTACGTTTTAATTTGAGGTATAAATACTTCCACGATGAGTTATAAATATTTGCACTAAGAAAAACCCAAAAGTAATTCATTATGAATCTAAATTGAGAGATAAAATTGCATATAAGACGTTTGTGGTTTTATATTCATAAAATTACTCACATATTGTCAAAAAATATGAGCGAAATTGAATGGAGAAAAAACCACCTCTAAAAACGTATAAAAGATGAGTAGATAATAAGAGAGAAAAAAAATAGTTATTATTTTTAGCTTTTTTAGAAAGACTTCGTATCTTAGGTATAAATACTTAATTTGTAAATATTAATATGTGATAGAACCTGAAATGAATCTAACTTCCACACAAAAAGAAAAAATAATAATAATAATATATTGGATCATGTATTGAAATTTTGGTGGATTCATTTTTTATCTTGCTAGGATCTGATCCTAAGGGCTTGCTCCAAAACCGACGCTAGTAAAGAAAAGGGACGGAAGAAAGAAACTCCTCTGAACAGTAATTTCTACACCTCGATTCGGGGGTGACAGATTTGACCGAAAATCAACACCAAGGCCCTCTCTTCTCCCCTCTGAATAGTCATTTCTTCCTTTCTCTTCCTCTTCGTTTTCCCTCTTCTGAAGCATGTGAAAATGATGAGCAACCCGAAAACAGCAAATTTTTCCTCCCTTCTCTTTAATGAAAGAGTTATCATTTCTTCTAGAGCACACCCTGAAAGATGGAGTGGTCGACTGGCCAGGTCCCACCTCTTTTGCCAGCTTCTAATCTGACGAATCCAATGATAAAGTGACGATATATACCTATATTTGGTCAACAGTATAAAATAGCTTTTGTCTCCCCTTTTATAATGATATATCATATATGTGCATTCATTCATGCACTAGTACCACATTGGAAGAAAGTTTCCTATAGTATCTAATGCTATGAAATTATGAATACACATCAACATCATCCAAGACATGATCCAAAGGTTCTACAATTAATCTATCGTGCGGTCCATGCTGGGGTGCACTTAACATGATATTTAATCTGAGCCACACATTTAGAGTGCTCATGCACAGTGATTGAGCCGGGTAAATGGCTAGTTTGTGGCTGGGGAATCATTTTTGCTTTCTAGCGTACTGTGTATTGTGGGATGTCACGAATCAGTGATTAGTGAACAGCAAGTTCTAACAAGTCGCTTCACGCTGTGTGCATATAGAAAAGGTGTCAGCTAGCCAGACGGAATTAGACAACACGGTTACATTAATTGAACCAGGTCACTATATACTCCTTAACTATTGGGGAGGGGAGCATATAGAGGAGGTGTCTGCCTCTGATTCATTGAACCAAGTAACTCCAGGGTTGGGGACTCATTACAAAAATTCGAATAGTCTCTTTTTTCCCAGTCATTGAACGAGTCCGTATCCTCTGACATATCTCAACTTTTGCGTGACCGACGTGTCCGGTGCCTATTCGGGGGTGATGTAAGAGGTTAGTATTTTGTCAAAAATTTTATTAATAGAAAACTAATTAAATAAATATTCATAATGAATCTAAATTTTTTTGAGATATAGAGACGTTCTCTCCACGTTATAAATTATCACGGTCAGAATTAACGATATTAATCACTACACTTATTAATTAACTTAAAAAAAAAATTCCTGGTCGTGATATGAGAGAAAGGATGCTGGAAATTTTTTTTTTAGCTAATTAAAAAGTTTGGTCATTAATTTATCGCTAATCCTTGCCGTAATAGTCTATAACGTCCAGAGGACGTTATAAATTATTACGTTTTCTCTATATCTCGAAAAAACTCAAATTCATTCTCTATTATGGATATTTATTTAATGAATTTCCTATTAATAAAAATTTCAGCAGTATCTTGTGTGCTTTGAGATTCGTGCATAACGTCTTTAAACGGTTGGGATTTTCCATAAAATCATGCAAAATTTGAGATATCTCAAAGGATGTCGCTATACGCCTATACCTCAATTTGAGTGGGGTCCGAATCCCCTAAAGTAACTCAACTTTTGAATTTTGGATCGAAACAGTCCGATTCAAATCCATCGCTCGAGATCGTCTCGAAATTCAGACTTGTTACTCGAAATGTGTGCACTCCACTTCAGATAGATCGCCGCGGATTCAAATAAGATGGTCCAATCTAAAACCCAAAAATTGAGTTACATCACTGGATCTGCATTCAATTTGAGCGGAACCCTTACAAATTCCGAATTAAACAAATTTCTTGGGAACAATTTTAGATTTTATTTTTATTAACCATAAATAAATAAAAAATTTAGAGAACCAACTTGATTGATTACCAAATAGACTATTTAGCACCGAAAAAAAAATAGTTGGTACCGAATAGCCTATTAAGTATATATAATTTTTGTAAAATATCAACCAATCATGTTAGCTCTCTAATATTCTGTTTTTAATCTATGAATTATAAAAATATTCAACATTTTTGTGTTTGTTCAAATATCCATTACGCCAAAAAAATTTCTAGAACACATCTTCTATTGTAGTGATGAACAATTTTATTTTGATTTCATGTAAAGCGCACGAACAATTAAATAAAAATAAAAATATATAATTCTTGCACTACATAAAATAAATCAACTTTGTCAATATCTTTATCCCACAATCTTGATGTAATTGGAACATAATATAAATTTAGTTGTCCAAGCTTATATTTACTCATACAAATATACATAATTTGGTGACCATTAGAAACATGTCTTACTTTCGAATTGAGAGATTATTTGTTTATTTTGAAATTTGATTATTAACGGATACCAATTTGTGATATGATATATTAGAAAAATGTCTCTCTTTTGGATTTTTATTTTTCAATATAAAAAAAAAACAACAATATATCCTTCAAAAGTATCAAAATTACATATTTACCCTCTTAAATTCATAATGTCATATTTACCCTTCTAATTTTCAAAAACTTCACAAATTAACCCATTTGTTGTCTTTGCAATTAAAATTATTTTTAAATTTCCCATTTTACTCTTTATTAAAATATTAAATTATTTAGATAGTGTAAGAAAAATATCCAATCTTCTAATTAGTCGGTGTTTGAAATTAGTCGGTGTTTGAAGGCAAATAATTCATTTATCTACTTGTGACGCATAAATAGTGATATTTTCTCTACTTATGTGCGGCATAAGAAAAAAAAAATGAACGATGTGCCCCTAAAATCAACCAATTATAATTAGAAGACTGGATAATTATATTAAACAATATACACATTTTTATTTTTTATAAAGGAAAAAATGGGTATCATATAAATTTAAAGTGAGTTTTAATAGAGAAAGACAATTAATTGGATAAATTTGTTGGCTTTTGAAATTTTGTAGAGTAAATATGATATTATGAACTTTGGAGCCGAAATACGTAATAATAATAAAGCATGTTGTTAAATAATCGATGATCGAACTTAATTTGTAGTTGACTCCATTCCGTATACATTTTTTTTAATCAATATAGGTTCATAGATCATATATGTGGAAAATACTGTTTTGGTCGTGTTCTAATAAGCCGAAATTTTTATTATTATCATATTTAAAAAAAAAAAAATCAAAACACTCTCATTTAATTAGAATTCAAAAATTATCTAAGTCGCAGATTCAATGTACACTCTCATTTTGATCTTCTGTGACCAACTCTTCCCTTCTGCGACCGATGCCTCATTCATCTGCAACCCATTTGATGGCAAAAAGATGTTTCTGTTGTAGTTAACTAATATGCAAATTCAGACTGAAATCTGCGGATTAAATCTGCAGTCCATAACTTTTTTTTTGTTTCCATAAAAGCTATTTAATTGAAAATAAAGGCTCAAATATCCCGGAGAAGCAGAATCTCTGACAATTTAATGGGTTAAAATCACTGTATGTACGAATTTCAAGTAGAAAAAGAAAAAAAAAAAATCAATACTTGTATTACATTCTGAATTTGATGGGACTGGTTTTGCAGAGGATTCTGTCAGCTTATATCTCTTTCTTGGTTCCTTGGTACTTTTACTATGGTATTTGAGGGTATATTTGGAAATTGAAGTGCCATCCAGATTTTTCTCAACCCTCTACTGATGTTGAAAGAGTACCAGCTGGTTACATACTGATAGCCCCTATCAGTTTTTCAAAAAGGAAAGAAAGAAAGAGTATTAGCTGGTACCGAGATCGAATCTCCACACTTCCTGGGTGCAGGAGATTCTTATCTCTAAAATTATTGTCAGTGGATTCAAGGTGAATTTCAGATTAAATATTTAAATATTAAAAATAGCTTCGGTCTCATTTGGCAGTGGTTCTAGAGACAGAAATTTCTTGCACCCCTAAGAGCAGGTGATCTCATTCCGCTGATGTCTAATAGAAAGTTAAGGTGGAAAATTATAAAATTGTAAACAGAGCCTCGTTTGCTACGTCAGTAACAGTATTGCACCAGTGCAGATTGAAAATCATTGTATCGCATGAATTCAAGTAGAAAAAAGAGAAAAAAAAAAAACATAATTGGGTCGCATATTCACCCTGCAGCTCCCAGTCTTGATCCACAGATCGACTATGCTGTTCTCATTAAATGGGGTCGCGGATTAGCTCTGCGTCCTGAGTATTGATGGAATTCTCTAAAAACAAGAGTATTTTGATTTTTTTTTTTTAGCATGGTAAAAATAAAAATTTCGGTCTAATAAGAGTGCGGCAATATAAAATATATCCACAAAATATTTCGACAGTTTTAAATAATATTTGATAATGTATTAAGAATTAGTAAATCACATAAAGTACAAATATTTTTGTAAACAAAAAATTGTATTTAATCACAGTCTATTATATAATATATTATATAAATCATACTTTTTTTCTTATATTTTTTTAATTAATGTTTATTACTGTAAATATTATTATTATTGAGTTCAAATATTGCGAACTAATCTATGATTCTTCCATTTAAGGGGGGATTCGAATTGAATCTTATTTAGAACTCTAAATCATTTACTTTTTTGTGTTGAAAAATCTTCACTGAAACTGCAAAATCGTGAAGAAAAATAGAATTCTCAATTTTTGAGTAACCAACAATTTTAGAACTTTTCTCTTAATCAGCTGTACTCTCTCTCCTTTTCTACATCATTTACTTGCATTAGTTGCAATATTATTTCATGAGTGTACTTGAATGTTCTCTTTAATATATATCTGCCAATTATCTAGAAAAAAAGTTATTCATAAAAATTAATAAAACAGACGTAGAGAAATAGAAAGAGTGAAGCAATTGCAGTATTTTTAGAAATATGAGACTCGGGTCTATATTCTGATCCATTGGATCGGTTTTAATAGCTTCGATTTAGAGTATATATTTTTTCATTCTACACAAATTTAGTAAGCTACACAATCCAGCAATGTTTGGATCGGGACCATTGAATCTGATTTAAAAATTCACATTCAAAACCTCTCCGGTCTAACTGGTTCTACATTATGTTTTTTACTCTTAACAATATAATTTTCTAAGCCTACGGGCTTTAATAAAAAAAAAAATCTTTTTTTACATAATTTTAAAGTAATAAATTTTATGTTGCTGAGAATCAGTTTTTGCTCTAATGACAAAGGTAATATTGTCTTCTTTGTGAAGTGAAATCTGAATGAGAAATCTTAATTTTTGTGGATATTAAAATAGTTGGATGAAAAAAATATGTTGCTATATTATTGGCAAATATGTTAGCAATTTTAACAATTAGTTAACTTTAATTAATATTTAGTTAGTACTACCTAATATTTATTTAATATAATGACAACTGAGAATGTCCATAAATAAACAATGGATAACATACTTGAAACCCAATCCCTAAATTATGAAGTTAGAATTGGTTTCCTGATTGTTCTTAGTGCAGTAAGTTGGAGTCTTTGGAAGAATAGAAATAAAATTCGTTTTACTAACTGTGACATTAAAAATGCTAGAACATTGATTTTGCTAATTAAAATCTTATGTGAATATTGGACAAGTAACATAAAGAAGAAAATCAATGATACAGTTGGAGATTGGCTTTCTGTGATTGAAGATGTCATACTTTTAGCTGAGTTCAAGTTCATGGAGATAGTTGTTTATTAGCTAACTGATGACACTAGAGGGCTGGCACCTGAGATGGCCTAGTTGCTCATGAAAGCTAAGCCCCAATTTTATCATTTAGGTATAATTAGTCTCAATTCTTAGTGGCTTAGTTTTAGCTACACTAATCTACTTTTGGACTATTGCTAGTATTAATTAAACTTTGACTGATGATGTATGTTCTGTTAAGTGGGTTTTTGTTGAACTCTAGGAATGATAAGGATATGACTATGGTTAACATAGTCCAGACATACCGAATATGATGTAATTATATATATATTCCAATTAATGTAATGGGCAATAGCTTTTTTTTTTTTAAATACTTGAAATGAACGCCTAAGATTTCATTAGTCTGAGTAAAACTAGGGTGTGATGTGCTCACCAAGAGAGTTGGTGAGCACATTCAAGTACTTCGTGAGTGATGTATGTACGTGTAAAAGTTTTCAAGTTTTGAATTTTTTTAGCACATTATCAAGCGGTCAAAACAATGAAAATTTTGTAAGTTAATTTTTTAATTGTTTTATGTATTAATTTTTGGGGGAATTTCATATATACCACTCAAAAACTATGAAATTACATATTCCCCCCTCTAAATTCTATAATTACATATTTACCACTCAAAATTCTAATAACTCACATATTTATCCAATTAGTTAAAAACTGAAATTAATTAGATTTAATCTTATATAAAAATATAATTAAGCACCCTCTTCTCCTTCCTTTGTACTCTTTTCTAGCTATTGTCATGAGACCTTTCTCTCTCAAGCAACCACCTTCTTTGAATTGGTAACCGCTAGCTGCCTCAGTTTTAAGAGTTGTTCTTGTTACATTTCCACTAAGCTAAATTGAGCTACAACTAGCTACTACAACTCATCGTGGCAGCTTCTCTAATTGCTACTTTTCTCTCAAGCATTTCATCGAATAGCTTCCCGGCAGCAATGGTGCGGTTATATAGAGTGATCCTCCAAGGGTGGTGTGATGAACTAGGATTGAATTTGATGAATAGCCTCGTAATTACAAGATTAGATCGAAAAAAATGAAAAGAATTGAGAAAATTATCAGATTTACGAAAGCTAGAGAACAAGAGTTGAAACTTGAACAAATTATTATTTCTTTTCATGATACATTCGGTTACAATGATTACCTATTTATATAATATTCTAATACAGGTATAATTATATCAATTGATCCAACAAATTTACAAAATGAATGTATAATTGACAACTCTAGCATCTTTATTTCATCTTGATGTGATTTAACTAATTTCCTAAAATCACTAGGAGCTCTTCTTGAGTAGTTGTTTATGTTCCTGTATCCAGTTCTAAACTTAGTGACCTAAATTACTACCGTATTTTCCTTCTTCTCCTTCTTTTACTCTGCTTTCACAATTTAAGATCGTAACGGGTTTCACTTTGTGGTGGTTCATGATAATGGATTCCACTTTGTGGGTGCCAAAGCCAGTGCTGAAGGGTTACTACGTGGAGAACGGTGAGGTTGTGTGTGTGAGTGAAGAAATTACGAAAAGAGCCATGGTCATGGTGAACTTAAGAGTTTAGTCGGGTCATGGCTGCGACATGGATTTTGGCAGGGAAGGTTAAGAAGGAAGAGAAGATAGTGTTTAATTATATTATATTTTATATAAGGTTAGATCTAATTAGTTTCAGTTTTCAACTAATTGGATAAATACGTGAGTTACTAAAATTTTAAATGGTAAATATGTAATTATAGAATTTGAAGGGGGAAACATGTAATTTCATAGTTTTTCAGTGGTATATATGAAATTCCCTCTTAATTTTTCATTATTTTTTTTACCGCTTGACCATGTACTAAGTAAATTCGAAACTTTAAAAATTTTGCATGCACATACATCACTCATAAAGTACTTGAATTTCAACGATTTGAATTTATAGTTCGAAGTCAATACGATAGTCTTTTAAAAGTGTGCTCACCAATCTTTCTTGACAAACACATCACACACTAGTTTTGCTCTCATTAGTCTATACCTATGAACATTGCACTAGAGCTGTTAATAAACCTTCAATTAATCATAGCATAGTAAAATATATGTACATATAACTTTTATCAACTGTTGTACTTAATTTCTTTTTTTTTTTGAACCATTATACTCTTTCCATCCAATTTGGTACTTACCTCCTTTTAGGCGATTATTAAAAAAAACAAAAAGAATCTGTAATTAAATACAAAAGTTGATAATAAAAAAATTATGTCCATAAAACTGCTTTGGATAATTCTTGATCCTTCTACTAGACAATTAATCTCGGAAGAAATAGCTGCAGAAAATGGTTTTTAAGTGATAACAATAATTATGAGCATAAAACATGAGACCGTTTTTTCAATTAAATAATTATATAATAAAACAGAACATATCTGTCCTTTATTCTCGCCTCTCACTCAATAATTGACAAAGCCCTTAATTGAACGCTCATTGTTAGTTCGGCCAA
The DNA here is from genome assembly GCA_033356055.1 of Carex pumila. Taxonomy (NCBI): domain Eukaryota; kingdom Viridiplantae; phylum Streptophyta; class Magnoliopsida; order Poales; family Cyperaceae; genus Carex; species Carex pumila. The sequence continues at coordinate 100,014 of JARJHM010000673.1, read as the reverse complement.
GTTTGGAAAGTTTTTGTAAGAAGCGTCATAACCCTTTATAGGTCTGAAGAAAGAGTTGGAATATTTTTATCCATATAAATTATTAAAATAAGATGTACGGAAATAGAAAGAGTGTATCGTTTTTAATGAATATAGAAAGATCTGATTTATTGAGTCCGATACAAATATTATGGATCAGACTCAATAGTTCATATTCATGTTTTTTTTTTTTTTTTGAGTTTTGATCCGGTCCGTCTGATTAGAGAAAAATTAAGCTCTGGTCCATAGATAATTCAAAAAGACATAATATTTGGATGTAGACCATTGAGTCAAATTTATATATTTTGGATCAGACTCAATGACTCAGATTTTTCTATATTTATTAAAAACGATACACTTTTTTTTGAATCTACAGCGAATCTAGCCACAACAAGGTCGGTGAATCTACAGTGATTCTGATGGAGCATCTTTAGCATACACCATAGAGCAACAGATTCGAACTGTTCATCTTGTTCTCCATATTAATATGTGCTTCGAGACCAAATTTTACATTTTTTGGATTTTTTTTATTATTTTTTTAGATTTATTGAAAATCGCTATTTTTCAAACAAATCTGGACCATAAAAAATAGCGATATTCAATAAATCTAAAAAAATAGTAAAAAATTTCCAAAAAAAATGTAAAATTTGGTCTCCAAACACATATTAATATGGAGAACAAGATGAACAGTTCGGATCAACCGTTAGGATTTTAAAAAGTCGAATATTGAGCCGTAACACGGGAGACCTCTTAGCTACCCATAGCATATTAGCCAAATCCTACATATATATATATATATATATATATATATATAATTGTATAATTGGTAACTCTTTTTTTTTTAAAAGTACAATGGTAATTAAGATGTTGCTAAATTATTAAATCGTTAACATTCCGATTATCATAAGAGCAAATTTTTGGTCAAGTGACAAAAGATAATAACACCCTTAATTTGTGTGAGAAATTCTGAGTTAAAAACTCATATGAAAACTCTTAAACAATTAAATGAATATTAAAAGACTAAATTTGTATCTTTCTATCTAAAATAAATATTAATGTTAAAGACAGAAAATAAATATTTGTTAAAAAGAAAAGATCAGAAGGAAAGGCACAATCTAGGAAAATAAAATCCTTAATTTGACTAATTGACCAATTAATCAGTCTAAACAGATGATGTTAACAACACTGCTGCCAACTAGTCAAGTACTAGTAGAATCCTTGTCAGCTTCAACATCCTGCGAATCTGCAATCTGGAAAAATTCCTAGGTATAAAGTAAATTCTTATCTATCTATATATGGAATAGTTAATGGAAGTTGCACCTAGAATAAATTTCAACCATCCAATTAAAACTGAATTATCCAAAGAAGGTCTATGGAATTTACTAGAGCAAGCAAACCTATCTTGTGTTAATTAAGTGCAGCAACACATGGTTAGATCAATTATATATGGCCATGAATTAAAGTTGTATTTACCCCAAAATTAATAAGAGTTTTTTGCGCCGGTCTATGTCAACAACATTTACCTATACTTGTTCTATAAGATTATAAAATTCCATGTCAAAAATATTTTTAAATAACTGAAACCTGACCGAAACAGACAGTCCAAATAGACCAAATCTACTCTCAACTAGTGATTACTCATGATGACGAAGGGGTAGTATTGTCTTTGCTTTGAGATTCGTGCCAATTTAAAAATCTGGACTGAGAATAAATTTGATCCGTCCATTTCAATCAGATTCAGTTAGGTGGTTGATGTGATTTTATGAACAGTCTGCGTCATTGCTGTAGAAGTCAAAAATGACACTCAACAAGTCAACATGCTCACGACACAGTATGACACATGTATTGATGATCCGTATACAAATGCGTTTGGTAAGCATGCCATGATGAATTTTTTCCAAAAAGCACGTAGAACACATGGTCGACAAAAACTAGAAATTTTAAATTATCTTAAATGTAAATTATAAAATCGTGTGGTAGTTAATTAAAAGTTAAATTTAAATTTTAAAATTATAAAATAAAATTCTAATCACTAAAAATACAAGCATACATTTAATATTTTAAAAAGAGTTGAACTATATATACAACAATCTTAAAAAAAAGTTCAAATAAATTTTAATATACTCAATTAAAAGAATTAAATCATAAATATTGCAAAGTCCTGTGATTTGATTGTAAGATTCGTCCTTGATCATAATGCAATCAAAAGAATGTAATACCTAGTTCAAATTAAAAAAAAAAAAAAAAAAAAACAATACAATATCATCAAGGGATGGGCTACGGTGCTTCGGAAATTAAAGATGGTATTTTATTTTTTTATTTATATTTTTATTTTAAAGTTCAAACAGTTAATTCTCACCTTTCAATATGATTTCTATTTTAAATGTGTTTAAAGATCAAATTTTAAATTTATATATTGAAGTTGAAAATTTAATTTCACAAAAAGAATTATATAATTTGTAGTTTGAAAACAAAATAGTGTTACTATCTAGCTATATATTTTAGTCTTTACAAACACAACTTTTTGACGACTCTAATTCAGATTTTTGTATTTAGGCCTCCAGTAAAAGAAAGAGCGAAAAAAAAGAACTCTTCAAGCGATATCAAACACTAGGCAACTACCTCCCCTCCTCTCCTCTTCCAACACATCTCTATTTTCAATCTACTCCTCTATTACTTCTTTCATACTTCTCTTCTGACAAAGTGCCTTCTCTCTCTCGCCTCTACTCCTTTTGACTTTTGTTTATGGGATATATATATTTCTACAAGTTATTTGTCTTTTTTTTAATCAAATGTCTTTAGTTGCATCAAAGTTTGAAATTCAATTTGAAAATCAAACTCTTGATCTACTTTATTTAATAATATGTTTTCATTGCAATGCACGGGTACAATACTAGTATATATATATATATATATATGAGGTGGGCTACGGTGAGTTGTGAAGTAAAGCGACTATTTTACTTCACCTCATATTTTGCGATTTTAAAGTTCAAAACGTCGATCCAGACCGTTCATCTTGTTCTCCATATTGAAATTTTGCTTGGAGACCAAATTTTACATTTTTTGGAATATTTTTACTATTTATTAAGCAATTTTGAAAGTCGCTGATCTGATGGTCCAGAAAATTTTACTGTTTTTTTATTGTTTACAACAAAACAGCAATTTTAAAAAATGCTTAATAAATAGTAAAAAAATTCCAAAAAATGTAAAATTTGGTCTCCAAGCACATTTCAATATAAATTAAACATCTAACAGTTTGGATCGGTCGTTTGAACTTTCAAAATAAAAATACGACATGGTAGAAACGCATTTTACTTCGCAACTCACCATAGCCCATCTCTCTCTCTCTCTCTCTCTATATATATATATATGAGTAAGGCTTGGGTGCTATGGATAGCATAGAGACCTCTATGCTACGGCTCAATATTTGATTTTTCAAAATCCAAACGGTCGATCCGAACCGTTCATCTTATTCTCCATATTAATATCTGCTTGGAGACCAAATTTTATAATTTTCTGAATTTTTTTACTATTTATTAAGCCACTTTGAAAATCACTAATCCAACGGTTTTACTGTTTTGTGCAGCCACCGTTGGATCAACAATTTTGTAAAATACAAAATAAATAGTAAAAAAATTCAGAAAAATCTAAAATTTGGTCTCTAAGCAGATATTAATATGGAGAATAAAATGAACGGTTCGGATCGACCGTTTGGATTTTGAAAACTCGAATATTGAGCCGTAGCATAGAGGCCTCTATGCTATCCATAGCACCCAAGCCTTACTCTATATATATATATATATATATATATATATATATATATATAGGATGGCTAAGCTCAAATCGTTTGTTCCTAGACTCAGGAACAAACGATTCAGTTCTCTGATTTCCAAAGTGTTAGTTTGTAATAATCTAGAAATCAATAATACGATAATTTATCATAAAGCTTTGTTCATGAATTTGATGATTAATATCATTTTGTTGTCTTGAGTATTATTGCATTTATGGATCATTTCGAGTTCATGACTGCAATTGTGAAACTCCATAATATAAATGATATATATTTTTAATCTTAAAAAGTCACTGACCAAGGTAATTAGCAGGAACACTAATTGCCGCTATAAGGTTAGTATGTGGATTAAAAGATGGTTAAGTTTTACAAATCACCTGACACGAGATGTCATTTTAATCACATAGATATATGTTCTAGGAACATGCTATTTGACAGACCCCGAATGAAACATTAAATAGAATTGTGTTCGTGTCGTTTATGTTTTCATTCAGTGTCATGTTCTACAGTATGAGGTATTTATTGTTCCCACTGAGAAATATATGTGTGTGATTGTTATCCACCGCTGTCCGTAAAAAACAGTCACAACGGTAGCATTCCCATATGTATAGCTTAGCTGAAGAAGTGATAGTCTACCAAGAATACTATTTGTCCCTCATATTTTATACGAGCTATAGCATCACTGGGCCCCTTGATAGAGTAAGATTATCAACGCATGGTATGATTACAAGAGTCATCATATTTGATAATCTGCTCAAGATCAAGAAAAGATTAAGTTTAAAAGGATGACACACATCTACCTTGAAACTAATCTGATAACTATGAGACAGAAGAACAGACACAAGAAATTGTTTACTGGATGGTGATATTGTACTGTACAGCATCATCTATGTAATTGGATGGTCATGATGTGTTGCCAGATGCCACCAATGATTATAGAAGTTAAAACAGTTTTAACTCTATTTACCAACATAACACAGATCCTATTGGGTCACACCATATAGGAGTTAATCGGAGAATCTTATTGTGATTGATTATAAATTGGTTATGATCAATAGTAATATGGTTATAATTAATTATACGTGTTATAATTAAATTATAAATGTTATGTAAAAATAACAAGCAAAAACATTGGTTAATTTATAAACGTGTGTGACACATTGTATAAAAGTTAATCGGTTAATTTATAAATGTGCCGGACACGTTGTATAAATTACCAAAACAACAACTGCAAGAAAAATATATATAATTGTATAGAATAATTATACGAGCATTATTTGTGTTCGGGCCGAGGGCATTCGGGTCTTTTCATATTCGTCCTTATCCGCATGACATGTCATCGATCCTATCCAGATGACACGTCATCGATACCGAAACAAATAACCGCAAGAAATATAATTGTTCAGAATAATTATACGAGCATTATTTGTGTTCGGGCCGAGGGCATTCGGGTCTTTTCAGATTCGTGCTTATCTGCATGACATGTCATCGATCCTATCCAGATGACACATCATCGATCTTATCCACATGACACCTCACCCCCTTAGGTGGCATGCCTTGTCATAGGGGTATTTTGGTCTTTTCACATCATTTTAGAGGCTATAAATAGAGGGGTGCATGAGAGGATTAAGATACTAATTCACTTGTATCGTTTCGTGCAGAATCGAATCGGTATTTTCTCTCTTTCTCTGTTTCTCTCCCAAATAGTGTTTCGGTTGAGAAAAGAAAGTTATACGTAGTTGACGTATAATCTTGCGGGTTGTTGTGGAGTATATTTACGGGATCGATGAATAGTGTTTTACCGAATTTAGCGGTATGTCAGTTTTGCTCATTTGATGAAACTGAGTAACCGAAAATTCGTGTTTACGGGTTTTCATCTTTTTCCTGTGAATAGTGTTTTTGCAGAATTCTGCAATTTACGATATTTCTGGCAGAAGAAATAAACCGCTCTCTGGTTAGTCCTGGTGGATAACCGATAGAGGCATCAGACGTCTAATGCTCCGAGACCAGTCGATTCCTTCCGTGATGTATAAATATGTTATATTAATCTATTTAATTGGTAAGTAGATTAAACTTTTAGAAATCAATCATGGAGTAGATCTGTAAAATGATTAAATTAGGTTTTGATGTCAAATGAATACTGAAGGTGGACTGCCTTGGAAAGTTTCCTGACATACCCCGTTTAATCCTGAGCTTAAGTTGGCCGTAGAAATTTTTGTTCTACGGTAATTCCGCACCTTAAGCCTAAACGGGTTTTGGTTATCGCAAAACCCCAAAAGTGGTATCCGAAACTCAACACAAAGTTCAAATAGCTGATCCAAATCGTTAGATGTTTAATCTATATTAAAATGTGCTTGGAGACAAAATTTTATATTTTTTGAAATTTTTTTACTATTTATTAAGAGTGTTTGAAAGTCGATGTTTTTTTATGGTGCAGAATTTTAATAAAAACAACGACTTTCAAACCCTCTTAATAAATAGTAAAAAAATTCTAAAAAATATAAAATTTTGTCTCCAAGCACATTTTAATATAGATTAAACATCTAACGGTTTGAATCGACCATTTGAACTTTGAAAATTAGAGAACTGAATCGTTTGTTCCTGAGTCCAGTAACAAACGATTTGAGCTTAGCCATTATATATATATATATATATATATATATATATATATATATATATATATATATATATATATATATATATTTATATAGAGACAGGCTAATAGGCTTTCGGCAGCACTTCGGCCAAAGTGCTGCCACCCCATTTTTAATTTTTCAAAATCCAAATGGTAAATCCGAACTGTTCATCTTGTTCTCCATATTAATATCTGCTTGGAGACCAAATTTTACATTTTTTAGAATTTTTTTGCTATTTATTAAGCCACTTTGAAAATTGCTGATCCAACGGTGGCTTTCCAAGCAGATATTAATATGGAGAACAAGATGAACGGTTCGGATCGACCATTTAGATTTTGAAAAATCAAAAATGAGGTGGCAACACTTCGGCCGAAGTGCTGCTGAAAGCGTATTAGCCTGTCTTTCTCTCTCTCTGTGTATATATATATATATATATATATATATCCTACATAAGAATAAATTTTACTTTGTTTAACATATTTTACACAAATATAATTATGTTATATTTATTTGGACTTTTTAAAATTTATAAGAAACAACAAATAAAATATTAAATATCACATACAATTTCGATTTAAGTTTCAGTGCTGTCAATTGAATATATAATATAAAAATAAAGTTTGAACTTATGATAACTACTAAAATCTTGGTCTAGACTAGACACTTGCTAATGGGTTACCCGTGACTCGTTCCGGGTTATCCGTTACGGGTAACGGGTAGGACGGGTAAAGGGGTAGGTCGGGTATGGGTAAAATTCGTAACGGGTAGACGGGTAATTTTTCCAAAACCTATATCCGATCCGTTTATTACCTATACCCATTGCGGGTTGACGGGTACGGGTACCGCGGGTACGAGTCCGGTCCGCCCGTTTTTTTTTTTGTTTTTTCTTCTTCTTTTTTCTGTTTTTCTTTCCGTTTTTTTTTTCAGTTTTTTTTTTCAGTTTTTCTTTCCGTTTTGTTTTTCCAGTTTTTTTTGTCTTTGTTTCTATTTTTGTTTCTGTTTTGTTTAATATATTTTTTTCTGTTTTTTTACAGTGTCGTATAAATATTATTATATGTTTATAATTCGATTTTTATAATATGAATAGTTCTATATCAAATAGAATATATATATACATGAAATTATCAAGTCGCGTCTTTATAATTTATAAATGAATAAAATTTGTACCTTATATATAAAAATTATTAGTACGAAATTTTGTATATTTATATGGCTAAGTACAAATCTATTTATTTATTTCTTTAAGCAAGTCAGTTTATTTTATTTTCAAATTCTCATTATAATTAAAACAATAAAATATAAATAATAATATCTTAAATTAATTTATTACATTAAAAATAATTATGAATAATTTGAAAACAATAGATTAAAAAATAAAAGTTACCCTCCTCCTTTATTTCGGGCTTGGGACCGGCTATGTAAAATAACATAGGCGGAGTTCTAACTTTTTTTTTGTTAATAATTGTTCTTTAAAATGAATAATTTAAAAACTAATTGAAATGTTTAGAAATTATAATTTTTAAAATAACCATAAATATTAAAAGAGGTTAGAAAATTATACCGACACTACCTATCTAGTAGTTTGGATTCATATACCATTGTTCGTTTTCTTCCGCACCATTTGAATCTGAATTAGGTTGAGGCTGCGACTCAGTAACGCTTTCTTCAATATCAGCTGCAGAAGATGATTCTTGAGCTTGATGTTGGTTGCGCTCGTCAGCCTTAATCCAATCTTTCAAGCACACAAGTCTTTCAAAAACATGTGGACCCAATTTACTGTGTTTGTCGGAGAGGATCCTGTTCGTCGAACTAAAACAACTTTCTGAAGGGACGGTTGACACGGGTACAGCAAAGAAGTCGCGGACCATCATCGCTAGTATTGGATAAGACCTTTGATTCCTCTTCCACCACGTCATGATGTCAATGTTTTCATTTTCGTTGTGTATATTCAAATAGCTCACTAACTCGTTTGTGGATGCATGCGGTTCGCTTTCTGATTGAAAATCTGCTAACAATCCACTACTGCTAGTGCTCCTGAAAGTGGAACTATTAAAAAATTAAAAAAAAATTAGTGGACAAATAATGTACATATTATAAATAATAAAGATTAAAAGCATAATGTATATTTATTCATACCTAGGACCAGCCTGGGACGAAGAGGGGTTCTGGTTGCCACTAATTCTAAAGTTGTATATGTTAAACATCTCAGCGAACTTTGCATCCACGTATGCCTCGACCCCGGTTACGACTAAATGTAGATTATCTTTGTACGCTTCAACCATTTTGATCGTGTAATATTTCTTATATGCCGGGTTGAGGCAGCTTGCAATAATGGCCAAGAGGGGTACATCTTCCCAATATTTTAGAAATTTTAGTTTCATGGCCTCTACAATCGGTGTGAGAGATTTATCGTGGGTTTCTGATTGTTCCAAATTACGATAAACCTTAGAAATTTGATAGATTTGCCCCAACAACTCAAATGCCGTCGGTGAATATGAGCATGAGAGTTTGACGGTTGCTTCAAAAAAGGTTCCTAAGAATGTTGAAAGCCTTTCTAGTTAGTCCCATTCCTCGACGGTGAGTTCCAATTGCATTCTCTGAGAGGTGGATCCCCTCAAAAACTCCCCTATGACAACTTTGTAAGGAAGGCATCGGTCCGACTTCACGACGATGTTAAGTATATATGACAAGTGTTGGGTTTCGGATACCACTTTTGGGGTTTCACGGTAACCAAAACCCATTTAGGCTTAAGGTGCGAAATGACCGTAGAACAAAAATTTCTACGGCCAACTTAAGCTCAGGATTAAACGGGGTATGTTAAGAAACTTTCCAAGGCGGTCCACCTTCAGTATTCCTTTGGCATCAAAACCCAATTTAATTCTTTTACAGATCTACTCCATGATTGATTTCTAAAACTTTAATCTACTTACCAATTAAATAGATTAATATAACATATTTATACCTTGTTTCCAAATCACAGTTGGAATGCAGACCGAGCGTGTAGAGCTACATCACGGAAGGAATCGACTGGTCTCGGAGCATCAGACATCTGATGCCTCTATCGGTTATCCACCAGGACTAACCAGAGAGCGGTTAATTTCTTTTGCCACAAATACCGTAAATCGCGAAATTCTGCGAAAACACTATTCATGGGGAAAAAATAAAAACCCGTAAACACAATTTTTCGGTTACTCAGTTTCATCAAATGAGCAAAACTGACATACCGCTAAATTCGATAAAACACTATTCATTGATCCCGTAAATATACTCCACAACAACCCGCAAGATTATACGTCAACTACGTATAACTTTCTTTTCTCAACCGAAACACTATTTGGGAGAGAAACCGAGAAAGAGAGAAAATACCGATTCGATTCTGCACGAAACGATACAAGTGAATTAGTATCTTAATCCTCTCATGCACCCCTCTATTTATAGCCTCTAAATGGTGTGAAAAGACCAAAATACCCCTATGACAAGGCATGCCACCTAGGGGGGGGGTGAGGTGTCATGTGGATAAGATCGATGACGTGTCATCTGGATAGGATCGATGACATGTCATGCGGATAAGCACGAATCTGAAAAGACCCGAATGCCCTCAGCCTGAACACAAATAATGCTCGTATAATTATTCTGAACAATTATATTTCTTGTGGTTGTTTGTTTCGGTATCGATGACGTGTCATCTGGATAGGATCGATGACATGTCATGCGGATAAGGACGAATATGAAAAGACCCGAATGCCCTCGGCCCGAACACAAACAATGCTCGTAGAATTATTCTAAACAATTATATATATTTTTCTTGCGGTTGTTGTTTCGATAATTTATACAACGTGTCATGCACATTTATAAATTAACCGGTTAACTTTTATACAACGTGTCACACACGTTTATAAATTAACCAATGTTTTTGCTTGTTATTTTTACATAACATTTATAATTTAATTATAACACGTATAATTAATTATAACCATCTTACTATTTATCATAACTAATTTATAGTCAATCACAATAAGATTCTCCGATTAACTCCTATATGGTGTGACCCAATAGGATCTGTGTTATGTTGGTAAATAGAGTTAAAACTGTTTTAACTTCTATAATCATGGGTGACGTCTGACAACACATCATGACCATCCAATTACACAGATGATGCTGTAGCTCGTATAGAGTTTAGGGTTTAGGGTTTTAGGGTTTTATGTAAAACTACCGTTATTACTGCTTTTTACGGACAGCGGCGGATAACAATCACACATACATATTTCTCAGTGGGAGTGATAAATACCTCATACTGTAGAACGTGACACTGAATGAAAACATAAATGACACGAACACAATTCTATTTAATGTTTCATTCGAGGTCTGTCAAATACCATGTTCCTAGAACATGTATTTATGTGATTAAAATGACATCTCGTGTCAGGTGGTTTGTAAAACTTAACCATCTTTTAATCCACATACTAACCTTATAGCGGTAATCAGTGTTCCTGCTAATTACCTTGGTCAGTGACCTTTTAAGATTAAGAGTATATATCATCTATATTATGGAGTTTCACAATTTCAGTCATGAACTCGAAATGATCCATAAATGCAATAATACTCAAGGCAACAAAATGATATTAATCATCCAATTCATGAACAAAGTTTTATGATATATTATCGTATTATTGACTTCTAGATTATTACAAACTAACAACAAGCACACTTTTGGTGAAACATTTCACCATTTATAATCGGGTTTAGTGACCGTTTAAAAATTTCAATGGAAGAAATGTTGTTGCTAGCATTATCAAAAGATATTGAAAAAACCTTGTTAGCCATATCCCTCTTAAGGTTATACTCTTGTAAAACCTCAATAATAGATTTAAAAATTACATTTGCAGTGTGCGGGGAATCTAACACTCGAAAACTTTATATCATCTTTTGTAATACCCACTGATCATCGATCCAATGCCCAGTAATACAAGAGTACCCAAGGCCATGTTTACCAGCAGTTCATATATCGGAGGTAATTGAGACCTTATTGGATTGATATGCAAATGTACCTTTGAGGTCATCTTTTATGATTGTAAACTATTTTTTTATTTCACCAACCAACTTTCTATGATGCATCCTCTTGTACATTGGTTGAGCACACCCCCGAATGATCAACTAGGCAAAGGCTGTGCAACCGCCCATACTGATTGGTTGTTCTTTGTGGGTTATGTACCGAGCCAATTCACTAAGCATTCTTTTTTCATCAAATTTTGGGTTGGTTAAAATACCATCCGGGGTGATTTGGGTTTGAATTTGCGCGGTATTATTCGGGTTATAGTTTTCACCCTTTCTAATATGCACATCAACATGTCTTTTAAAGCTACTCATACCACTAGCTTGTTTATAAACAAAATAAGGTTTCTTGCAATGGTCTACCTTACAATAAAGAGTTTTCAAGTAGCTGTCATCATCTTTGGTCACATCATACCATTCAAACCAATATTGGTTGTATTCGGGAGGTCTTCTAGCCTTCTTTGCTGTTGGTTGTTGTGGAGGAGGAAGAACGAGACTTTCTTCTTGAATTTCAGTGACATTTGTCAAAGGAGTACCTGAAATAGGGGGGGTTGAGTTGACTCGACGATGCAACGGAAGAAGTGCCTCCATATGCATATGGTGGTGGTAGTTGATGTGATTCTTGTGGAATGAATATGTTTGGATCATTTGAAGTATAATACGGTGCACCCGTTTGGGGGTTTTGTTGATAATTTGTTTGTAGCATTTGGTCTCTTCTTTGATAATTTTGGGGAGGTTGTGGATAATTATGTGACGGCATTTGAGAGAAACTATCAAAATAATTTTGTGGATAATCTTATGGATAATTTGTAGTTGGTATTTCGGGGCCAAAAATATCGGCCGACATTCTCGCGATATCTTCTTGCACCGAATCACGATGAGATGACATTTTTTAAAAATGTAAACCTATTCACAAAAATAAATACAATTACTTACCATATTCAACAAATAAATCTAACCTAGTTATATAATGAATTTCAAATACAACTATATTTAAAAAAAAAAAAACAGAAAAAAAAAATCTAAAAAAATCCAGAAAAAACAGAAATAAAATCTAATATATTAAAAATAAATCTAACATATTCAAAAATAAATACAATTACTTACCATATTCAACAGATAAATCTAACCTAGTTATATAATGAATTTCAAATACAACTATATTTAAAAAAAACAGAAAAAAATAAATCTAAAAAAATCCAGAAAAAACAGAAAAAAATAACAAAAATAAAATCTAATCTATTTAAAAATAAATCTAACATATTAAAAAATAAATCTTAATAATAAATCTATCATATTAGAAATAAATATAACTTATTCAAAATAAATCTATCATTTTCAAAAATAAATCTAACATATTCAAAATATTTCACATATTCACAAAAATGAATCTAACATATTTTTTTAACCTATTAAAAATAAATCCGAATTTCAAAATAAATCTAATTATTTCACAAGTTCACATAATCACATCTAACAAATCTAACATAAACTAAATCTAACATTCAATTTAAATTATACATTTATCTACAATAATAAATCTAATATGAAATTTTAAATTACTCTACAAAAATAAATTAATCTAACATAAAATAAATCTAACCTTTAAATTTCGCAGAAAAATCTTGCGGGAGGTGCCGAACTTCGTAATTTCGATACCTTTGTAATTTCGTCACGGATTTAGCGAACCTCTAATTCCGTTTGCGTATTTGTAAAATGAATTAAATTACAACCATATGTTTTTTAAACAATAAATTTAAAAATTGAGAATAATGAAAAATGAGAATTTGAGATTGAGTTTGAGAGATTGAGAATTTGAGTTAGAGTGTGGAGAGGAAGAGGATTAGAGGGGTGTATTTAAAGAAAAAATTGGATAGGGAATAAAATTTGAAATTAAAAAAAAAAAAACCAGTTGAGGTGACCCGGGTGGGTCCGACCGAGTTTGATTTGACTCGAACCGGGCCCCTCTTGAACCAGCGGAAAAATTCAAAAGAATTTGAATTTCAAAATTCTGGGTCGGGTATGGGTAACGGGTACGGGCAACCGGGTAAAGGCTAGCGGGTACGGGTTGGCGGGTAGATGGGTACGGGTACAATGAGTTTTTTTTTTAATTATGTTGTCCAGTCCGTTTATTACCCGTACCTGTCTACCCGTCTACCCGTTTGTACCCGGACAACGGGTATAGGTACCACGGGTAACGGGTACGGGCCGGGCAAAACGGGTTCAACCCCTAACGGGTTTAGCAAACCACTAGTCTAGACATAACAAATGTTGTGTACAACCTGATTGACATCCGATGCGATCGCTCAACAAATGGCATGCCAAGCGAAGTGCGAATCTCTCACTTTTGTACAGAGTGTCGAAAACGTGTCGTATGTTTGATCATGTTCCCAAACTTATTGTCCGTCACTGCGTGTGTCCATGTTGGACACGTTTCGGACACGCGTGTCTTAATTTCATGTGTGTCCATGATACTTAGTCATGTATCCAAACAAGAGACATATTCTTCTAAATTTTTTTCAATACAAGCATAAATTGGTTTTTTTCTTTTTTTTTTTTTCTTTTTCAGTGCAAAAATAGATAGGTTGTCATTTTAAAAGGATTGGCTCCACCTTTCACCTATATAAATGCGAAAGGATCCAGCAATTATATATAGCAGTAATAGTTGGTTGGAATCATTCTCCTAAGTCCTATCTTCTCCTCATCTATACATATCATTTGGGTTTCCTCTCTTCCCCATTTCCCAACAAACCATTTTTCCTTTTTGGTCTACTTATTAGCTAGTGAGCATATAGTTTGAGCCATCATAATTTGTTCTCTCATGGAAAACAGAGGATATACCAAAGATGGCTCGGTCGATCTACGGGGTCGCCGTGCGGTTGCTGCCAAAACAGGGAGATGGAAAGCTTGTGGATTCTTAGTTGGTAACTATCAACCTGTTGTATTTTTAGTTTTTTATTTATCCTTTATTACGTCTATGTACCCAATTTTAGTCCAAGTACTTAAATTTTAATCCAATAAGGGCTGGATCCTCATTTTTGCTCAAAAAAAAAAGAAAAAAAAATTAGTCCAACTACAGTCTTAATTGGTGTCACCAACTTCTCTGGTACTGGAGAGTATATTCTTTTTGTAGGCATCCAAAAAAATTTTGTGTAAATTTTTATTTGAACAATCTGAGTACTAAAATTCCCCTTTAATTAATTTATATATATAAAATAACATTCGTTTGTTCTGCATTACATATACAAAGCATGCGCATAACATTACAAATTTGATGTTCTTTTTGTTCCTTTGCAATATACACTTAGATGACCCTTTTTTGTTCATGTTTATTTATTTAAAACTTGTATAATTTGTTTGAGTCAGGATACGAGGCCTTTGAAAGAATGGCATTTTATGGCGTGGCTGCGAACTTGGTGGTGTATTTGACAACAGAACTGCACGAGGATACTGTCTCATCTGTTCGAAATGTGAACAACTGGTCCGGTTCGGTCTGGATGACTCCCATTATTGGAGCTTTTATCGCTGATACGTACCTTGGTCGGTTCTGGACTTTCACCATTTCTTCTCTCATCTATGTCATGGTATGAACATTTTATCAAATTTCATTCAAAACATTTTTTTAAAAACAACCAAAAAACAAATACTAATTGGCATATTTAAAAAGTCAAACAAGTGGTTTAAATCGTTGCGGTAGTGAATTGATTTTCCATATATGTGAAAACAAATTATCTTTAGAAAGAAAAATCAAAGCAAATCCAATAATGAGGGTTCCAAGTGGATTCCTAAAGAGTACAGTCACCTCCACAAATGAAATTCCACTTATGTTTTACTAGCTATCCAACAAAAAGATTGCGATGTGGAAAAGGCAACCAAAATTTCATTGTCTCACCTTCAAGATATTAGTGCAGAGAAAAGGACTAGTTAGAAGAAATCAATGATTGCTAGCCTCTCTAGTCAACATGTAGTACATCTCTATAGTAAGTAAGATGGTTTATGGGGACAGTATCACAGGTGGAACAGAACACAATTGAAATTAACCCTCAACATTTTTTAATTACTAGCACTAATTCCAATGCTTGTAGGTTATATCTAGTTCTATTTTAAATTTGTAATCCAGATTTTAGAATTCATTTTTTACACGGCACTATCGATCATGACGCCTCTCTATATATCCAAAGATGATGATCCAGAGGTAAAAGAATTTCTCACTTGTGAAACAACAAAATTAATTACAAGTGTGAAACCTCGAACGAAGTATACGTAGTTAACCTTATCAGATAAAGATGTTGACATATAAGAGGTCGACGATCATGAAACCTTCGTCACTATTCAACCTTAGAACAAGATAGATTGTCTGATTCATTTGACAGTTAATACTAAAAGAGAATCAGGTTGAAATTGGGGCATGAATTCACGTCGTACTAGCCTTTCATGAGCATATACATGCCAGTGGCAAACAAAAGAGAAAAGGTTGGCATGGTGTAATGGACAATACAGTTTGCATCAACATCAAATTAGATATCTAATGCCTCTTTTCCTTTATTTTTCTTTTGCAAAATCAACATCAACTTTGTTTTATGTTCCAATAATTGACTCTCATTCTTATATTCCTGTCTTTTTTTTTTCTTTCGCCTTTTTCTGGTTCACAATCAAGGAGCCTTCTAAAATTTTATTTGAAAGATGTAATTATGTAGTAAACATAAACGAGAACAAGAAAATAAAGCAAATTAAGGAAAGTTAAAGAGAAAAAAAACAGTCACAGTATGCAATAATTATCCAAAAAAGCCTACTAAAAAGAAAAAAAAAAAAAAAAAACTGTGGAAACAAACCCTGCCCCCACACTGGCTGGTTGCTGATGTCATCACCCAAACACCAGCAAGGCTTCACCGTGCTGGTAAAAGTTCTCGTGTTTCATTAATTCCCTTGGGCCATGTCAGAAGACTGAAAAAAACAGAGCTTAATAGAGCAATTGACCTTGTCAGAGGACAATACTATAGCTAACTTTTGTAGACATGATTTTCATGGACTAATAATGAATTTACGTATCAAACCTTGGCTAATACCTATTTTTGCTTATGTTTATGAAATTAATATCTAAGTTTTTTATTACATTTAACAGGGCATGGTTCTGCTAACTGCAGCAGTTTCCTTCAAGCCATTCCATCCAAAATGCACTGCTAGCAATGGATCACTCTGTCCAACATCATCGAAAGAGATTGCTTTCTTCTACTTATCACTGTATATCATGGCCATTGGTGCCGGTGGTACTAAACCAAACATTTCCACCTTCGGTGCAGACCAATTTGACGACTTTGATCCATACGAGCGTAAGCTGAAAACATCTTTTTTCAATTGGTGGATGTTTAGCTCCTTTACCGGTGGTTTGATGGCTACACTTGGTCTTGTATATGTGCAAGAAAATGTCGGGTGGGGATTAGGGTATGGAATTCCGACAGCAGGGTTAATGTTGTCACTGCTTTTGTTTTATATCGGAACTCCTTTTTATCGGCATAAGGTTAAGAAGGCAGAGAGTCCAATGAAAGAGATATGCAATGTTATTAAGACGGCTCTTGAGAACCGTCAATACGTGGTCTCTGATGACTCGAAGCTACTGTACGAGGTTGAGCAGCAACAGTATTTGAGGACCGCCAGGCGACAGCTGCACCACTCTTCCTCTTTCAAGTAAGATTCCACTATATGATGCTTGATAGCTAGTGTTAGCTTTTTGGACAAAAGGAAAATCTTAAGAGAATAAATTAAAGTACTACTTTAAATTTGCATGATATATAGAGCTTCCAGATATGGCAAATAAGAAGGTACCAGTGAGAACTAAGGAATTTATGACCTTCACAAAAATTAAAGAAAATTATATGAAATTATGAGCTAATGAACTAGTACTAAATAGAAAGATTGACATAGTGAAGAATATTCACAGCCCAAGGGAATATACACATCATGAAATAACAGAAAATTTATTCCAATTAATTTCAGAGGGTAAAGGTATACATATATTAACTATAACAATATTTCAATTTGCAATTAAATTGTAGATTTCTTGATAAGGCAGCACTAAAAGAGAGTACAAACCCATGCACAGTAACCGAAGTCGAGACGACCAAGTTATTTTTTGGGATGTTTCTAGTTTGGTTGACAACCCTTGTCCCCACCACAATTTTTGCACAAGTCAATACCCTTTTTGTCAAGCAAGGTACTACTCTAAGCCGGACCCTCGGGCACAGTTTCCAAATACCCGCCGCATCACTCGGAAGCTTCATCACCATCTCGATGCTTCTAGCTGTACCTATTTATGATAAATACTTTGTTCCATTCATGAGACACCGTACAGGCAATCCAAGAGGTATCACACTTCTTCAGAGACTTGCCATCGGGTTCTGCTCGATAATTCTTGTCATGGTAGTGGCCTACTTTGTGGAGCGCAAAAGGATGCATGCCATTGCAAGGTAACTTGGGTAATCTAACCAACAAATTACTGATCTGATAGAAAGCTGAAAGATTACAATTGAACTAAAAATGTTAGTCCAACAGGTACGGAATACATGGTGCCAAACAAACAGTCCCAATGAGCATCTTCTGGCTACTACCGCAGTATGTGCTTCTAGGCGTCGGCGATGTATTCACCGCAATTGGCCTACTAGAGTTCTTCTATGACCAATCTCCAGAGGGCATGCAGAGCCTTGGCACTACTTTCTTCACTAGCGGCATCGGCGTTGGGAATTTTATGAATAGCCTTCTTGTCACTTCAGTTGACAAGATAACAAGAAGTGGTGGTGGCAAGAGTTGGATTGGTGACAACCTAAATGATTCGCATTTGGATTATTACTATGCTTTCCTCATAGTTCTTTCGTCCATGAATTGGGTTGTGTTTGTATGGATCGCGAAACAGTACGCATACAAGAATGAAGTTGTCGACGGTGCATCAGAGAACAGAGCAGTGCAGATGGAGGAAAAATCTATGGCTGCACATCAAATTGATAATTATTTAGGGGAAAAGCTGTAAAGATCAGATTTCCCAATAAAGCATACAATGTCGCAATTTGTTAGACAATACATGCAATTTATTTGGAGCTATATATATTGCGTTCGAAATTAGACAAATTGCAGTCCGGCCCAATTAAGCCCATAGACTTGGCTCAGGCTGAGCCTAGTATAGAATATGTAAACGAGAAAGCTACCTTTTGTATCTTTAGAATGATAATATACTGTTAAGCTTATCTTAAACCAAAAAATAAAATAAAATATACACTGTTAAGCACATAAGCCTTTTTCTAAAGGCCCAATAATGTAGGAATATGCTAATTGAGTCTGTCCGTCTAATCTAAAAGGAATAAAACTGATGAACACTATTTAATTGTAATGCAAATTTGGCACCTCTGAACCGTTTATATAACAAATATGAACTATTTATTAAATCATATGATTAGAATTTTTGATCCATACTGTATAGACATAATAAGAAGTACAAACTGAACATCTTTGTTTAAAAATCAATTGTAGTCAATGATACCGCTACCATTAACTTGAACACTATTTAGTAAGTAAAAGTATAGATCCAACATCAAGATTCGTGCATATCAAATGCACACTAATCTTGATGCCAATCGAATGGTTCCCACTGAACATCGAACCACCCCCAACTCTCCCATTAATTCACTGCCATAACTGTGTCAAGGGGATAGTAACTGTTTCTTACAAAAGTTCAAAAAACAGTGTACTCACGTACAGTCACAGGTCGCCTATTTAATGGCACGATTCAGTGGATTTGAGTGTGGTAGTTGTTCTCATAAATTTCTTTTAATTAAGTCTCTCAGCTTCTCCTCGTCTATATACATCAACTAGTTCGTCTCTTCCCCAACCATCCATCAACAAAACAAACTAAGGAGCCTTTCCACATGTCTTCTTATCAAGCAATATTCTTTTAAGCCATCATCTCAAATCAATTTATCATGGAAAACAAAGGTTATACCCAAGATGGCTCGGTCGATCTACGGGGGCGCCCGGTGGTTGCTTCCCGAACTGGGAGATGGAAAGCTTGTGGATTCTTAGTTGGTAAATAACAAGCTTTGGTGTCTCAATTTTTTACTTTTTATTTATGCTTTACAATTTGATCTATTCATGCATGTACATTTGGATTTCCTATATACATATTACATAAACATCTTGTTTTGGATTTAAGTTTTATTCTCAATTGCTCGATTGTTTGTTTAATTTGTTATAATTTGTGTTTGAGAAAGGGTATGAGGCATTTGAAAGAATGGCGTTCTATGGTGTTGCTGCAAATTTGGTGGTGTATTTGACGACACAATTGCATGAAGAAACAGTCTCCTCCGTAAGAAATGTGAATAATTGGTCAGGTTCAGTCTGGATGACTCCAATTATCGGTGCATATATTGCTGATACATACCTTGGCAGGTTCTGGACTTTCACCATTTCATCTCTGATTTATCTCCTGGTAAGATCATATGATGGCACTCAATTATATTCTACTTTATACATATCTATATATTTTAATATTTGTGTTTTTTTTTTTTTTTTGGAAAAAGGTAAAATATGGCTTTTTAGAAGTTTCAACAATATTATGTAGTGTTCAACATGGAGTATTATGTAATTAACTGTATTTGAATTGCAATTAATTAAAACCTAAATTAATAAGGCTTAAATATAAAAATTGTTGCATGTAATATGGGAAGTGGGGCACGTCTGATGGGCGTCGGACCCAAATTGGTCTGATGCCCGTTCGAACCATTTGATTCCTTCATGATGTGTGTGCACGCTTGATCTGCACTAATATTGAAGTGGGACACACGAATATTAAAGCAGCACACATGGATCATGAACTGATCGGAAGGTTCTAAGCGGGCATCAAACTGATTTGGGTTGGGTTTGATACCAGTCGAGCGTCTCCGCTCCCTTACACGGTTAATATATACTTTCATATAGAATATAATTTTTTTTCCTTTTTTTCCTATTTTGTAACAAAAAAAAAGGATGAAGAAGTGTTTCTCAATTTATTAATATACGTACGGAAAATAAATTTTCGATTAACAAACAACAAATTATAATGATTTCCAAAAGGAAAGAAAAAAGACATGTCAATAATACAGCAAACGACTAGTGTGGGTGTATATACGGTAGATTCCTTTACACAGTCGATTTCACAAATCAGATTCTACTTTTTTTTCTAATACGAGAAAAGATTCGGACATTGTAATGGCATTTGCAATCAATGCATTTTGAATTAAAAAGAGATACAATAAATTAATTACATGAGGACTGAGGAGAAAGGACTAGTTGGAAAATGTTGAGTTGGAATCATTTTGACAATGATTATTATGATAATATAATTAGTTAACAAAATTTTCAAAATGTTAATATCGTTTGATGTATAAAGAATCATCAAATTCAGACCATTGAAAATTAAAGTTGTTTGATGAACCATAAAATATACATTAAATGTCATTATTTTTTGTAGGCATGATACATAATTATTGCATCAACGAGATAATTATTATAGCATTGAATTTCAAATGAAATATTATTTAAAACAAATTATATAAAATAAATGATTGTCAAGTGATACCTCTCTCCATTAATGTTTGTACTCCTTTTAGTGAGCCAATCAATTTATATAATAGGGATAAGATGGAAGTATATTTACATCAATTTCTATTATGAATCTAACAATATTGCATCCATTATTGCCACTGAAATTTACGGACATATAGTGTTTTTTTTTTATTAATCCAAATAATAAAAGAAAAAGAAAAAACATATTTCATCTGATAAAAAAAAATTACAAATATGATCTCTCAGAATGAATCATGCAAAAGAAATAACTAAAATTTCAACATGTGATAATCAATTTTTCTTGGATTATCAACAACATATTGTGAACTTATGCAAATTAAAGTTGCAATGAAGTTATATATTTTTCTAAGAATCTAAGATAAACACCAATAAATTAAGATGTTGACAGAAAATATAGAACAATAAGAAACTGCCACAATTGTTAGTGTAAGAGGAACATTGATAGGTTCAATGCATATAATTAATGTAGCCAATAGATAGAAGAGAACCAGGTTCAATTTAGCCATATATATATTTAGAGCCAACCTATGATCATGAACTGATTCCAAATGCAACATGGCTTTTATAAAGGAAAAGCGAAAAATCTCTAGATCTCTGACTTGGTTGGAATGGATGATATTCATTAGTGCATGAACATTCGCTTTCTTTACTTTTTAACCAACTGCAAATGCAACATTCCTTTTCATCTTTTTTTCTAAAGTAAACTAAGAGCATACTAAAAAGCAAATTTTCCTGTTTATCCTATATATTTCAAATATAGCCCAAAAAATTCTCCAGTTCCATTCTCCTACTAGATAACAAGAGCTACAAGGCCCACAACCTATTAGACACGATCACATCGCTCAAAATCCTCCTGTTTAATTTATTGTAGTGTAATTTTTTGTAGTAACAAAGGGCTTATATGCCTTTTCAAAAAAAAAAAAAAGGCTTATATTGTTTTTTTTATATAATTTCTTAAAAACGTAGGATTTTGGACCAAATTTTTTTTTAAATCATTACCACCGCCGCAATAAATCAAAATTAAATGATTACCACCCAATCAGTTATATTTCCAAAACCTCTACCACGTTCACACCTTGGTATCGGTGCGCCAATTGAGTCTACGCACCATTCAGTGCACTGACCCAGTTGGTGCTCCGCTTCTCCGCCAACTGAGTCTGTACTCCTATATCAAGAACAATATTTTAAAAAAAAATTGTTAATCCTTTATTACAGGGAATGGTTCTTTTAACTGCTGCTGTCAAATTCAAGCCGTTCCATCCAAAATGTAATGCTGACAGCGGACACCCCTGGCCGGTGTCGTCTGCAGAGATTACCTTCTTCTATGCATCACTCTACATCATGGCCATTGGTGCCGGTGGCACAAAACCCAACATTTCCACTTTCGGTGCAGACCAGTTTGATGACTTTGATCCATACGAGCGCAAGCTGAAAACATCATTTTTCAATTGGTGGATGTTTAGCTCCTTTGTTGGTGGGCTGATGGCGACACTATGTCTAGTATATGTGCAAGAGAACGTTGGATGGGGATTAGGGTATGGAATCCCGACAGTAGGGTTGGCATTGTCATTAGTGTTGTTTTATGTCGGTACGCCTTTTTATCGGCATAAATTGAAGAAAGCAGAGAGTCCAATAAAAGAGATTTTTAGAGTACTAAAGATGGCTTTTGTGTACCGGCGGCTCAAAGTCTTGGATTCAAGTGTGCTTCACGAGCTTGAGCCGCAACAATATTTGAACACCTCCAAGCGGCAACTGTGTCACTCCTCTTCTTTCAAGTAAGTTGGCAATTGCACGCACTAGATACCAGTATTTTCATACTACACAAGTGTACACTATACTGAATACTTTATTGGCATAATATACAAGTTAGTTTGCTTGACAGAGAATGCAGAATACTCATAATAATAACAATAATGATAATGAACAAGAATTGTAATAGTAATGATTGTGAATTTTTCTTTTTGGATTAATTAATTAAAGAATATTTGACATAGAAAACAATTTTGAAATAATCAATGAAGAAATGTGTGGAAGTAAAAGAAAATATTTTGTTAAAAAACAATTTTTACACTTCTGTATTCTGAAAATGGCTGTATAGTGATAATAAGCAAAAAAATTTCTCAGCGGATTACGCCATCAGTACATGCACTAACAAGTTCTTTTGGAATCTAGGTTTCTTGATAAGGCATCGCTAAAAGAGAGCACAAATCCTTGTAGTGTAACTCAAGTAGAAGCGACCAAATTATTCTGTGCTATGTTTCTAATATGGCTCACAACCCTTGTGCCAACAACCATTTTTGCACAAGTTAATACCTTCTTTGTCAAGCAAGGCACCACACTAGACCGATCCCTCAGGCATAATTTCCAAGTCCCAGCTGCATCGCTCGGCAGCTTCATCATCATTTCAACACTGATATCAATCCCTATATATGATAAGATCTTTGTACCGTTTATGAGACGCCGTACTGGTAAACCAAGAGGTATCACACTTCTACAGAGACTTGGCACTGGTTTTTGCTTTATGATCGCCGTCATGACTGTCGCATATTTTGTGGAACGCAAAAGAATGGGCATCATCAAAAGGTATTTTTAGTTATTTGACTAATGAATTACTGGTTGATTTAACAGAACAATTTTTATAGAAAAAACATTGTCAACAGGTACGGAATCAAAGATACCAAAGAAACAGTCCCAATGAGCATCTTTTGGCTACTACCGCAATATGTTCTTCTTGGCATTGGAGATGTATTCATGGCAATAGGTTTGCTCGAGTTCTTCTACGAGCAATCCCCTGAGGGGATGCAGAGCCTCGGAACAACATTCTTCACTAGTGGGGTCGGGGTCGGTAATTTTATGAATAGCCTTCTTGTAACTGCAGTCAACACAATAACGACAAGTGGCGGTCATAAGAGCTGGATTGGGAACAACCTAAATGACTCACGTTTAGACTATTACTATGCTTTCCTCATAGTTCTTTCGGTAGTGAATTTTGGTGTATTTGTCTGGATTGCGAGATGGTACAAGTACAAGAGAGAGGTGGGGGAAGGGGTGGTAGAGAAGAGAGGAGTGCAGATGGAAGGTAAGGTCATGGATGCAAATGCAATTGATGATTATTTAGGGGAGAAGATGTAAAATTAAGTTCTTTTGTAATTAAACATGCCAGAATTGCAACTTTGAGCTCTTTGGAACTGGCTTGTGTAGGTTTTCACTCTGAATTAGGATTGCCCATATTCTGTTTATTTTGTTGATTTTTCTACCTCATATATTGAAATTTTCAAATAAAATTGTGCATGTTAGGAGCAAGAGCCTATGTGAGTTCTTCAAAAAGGACTTGATACGCAGCAAGTGCACTGTATTTGGAGCAGCATGTATATATCCTTTTTATGATTGAACGTGTCACAATCCAGCCCAATTTTAATTAAATGGGATTAAACTTCAGCCCAATTTTAAATGGGTCGAAAGTAGGCCTACCCAGTATAAGTTGAAAAATTAGATAAAAGGGTGTTTTTAAAATTAAACCCATAAGATGACGAGTGGGTTTCTCTTTAATTTGATAGATCTCAGAATAATCTCAATTATTATTATTATTTTTTAAAAGTAAGTGACTTTAAATATCAACTAATAATTTTATTCATAAAAAATATATTTATAACAAGTTAAGTGACTCTAATTATTAAATTTAAATTATTTTATTCTCATTAATTTATCTAAATTATTTTTACCATCTGATTCTACTTATTTACACTCTTAAGTATCATAATACATCATTTTCTAATTCTCTTCACGATTGGATTTTTTTTCGTTCAATAACCACTGCACTTCGACAGACTGAACTACTCGTAGCCGCACTTTAACACTCATCGTTGCACTCCAACGGTCCGATCTACTCATCACGGTGCTCCGATGGTCGGATCTACTCACTGCTGCACTTTGACGACCAGATCTACTCACCACCGCACTCCAACGGTCCAATCTACTCACCGCTACGCTCTGATGACTGGATCTACTCACCACGGCACTCCATCGACCGGATATACTTATCGCCGCACTCTGACAGCCAGATCTACTCACCGCCGCTCTCCAACAAACGGATCTACTCACTGTGGTATTTTGACAACCGGATTAAAATAGGTAAAAACTATATGTTCCAAGTTCCGATAATAGTGCACTCTCAACTTCGATCGGCTCCGCTTAACTCGGTTCTTTTTCCTTTTTCTTATTTTCTTCTCCGCTCAAAGAGATAGAGACAAAAAAGAAGAGTATATTGTATTGAATTGAGATCTAGAAAAAAAAATAGAATAGAGAGATAGAAGAAGGTTGTTCAATCTCTCTTTTTCTCTGTGGGCCAAAAGAGCGAAATTTTTCGATGCTAAACAGACCACTTTTACTTCTACTTCCAATTATTTATTTTTTAAACGATGATCCCCTCTTAATTATATATTCGTCTCTTTTTTTCCGGTCTATTTTGTGGATTGTCAAATTATTCTTTACGCGGCAGATGTCCTAGCGAGAGCTAGACAGCGGTGGGTCCAGATCTCGTAAAGTAACTCAAATTTTAGTTTTGATCTGAACCGTTCAGTCAGAATCAAGACCAACCCAACTTAAGTTATAATTCACGGGTCTTTCAATATTTGTATGTATTCTGATCGGACGGTTTGGATCCATACTCAATATCTGAGTTACTTTAGGTGATATGAATTTGACAATTATGATGGAACAAAACAAGTACATTAGAGTATCTTCAATCTAACAATTGAAATTAATTGCTAAATAACAATTATGAAAATTTTAGAAATTAAGCAATCTACTCCTACATTAATACAATCAATCAAAAAATTGAGAATTAAACACTTTGCCAATAAGAATTAAACATTTTGCCAACTCATCTTTAGAAAATGATATCTTATTAAGCAATTATTTTCAAGAATTGCTAAATAAGCAATAGCCATACAATCCGACAATTACAAAAACAATTGACACATCAGCATAAGCAATCCATAAGCAATCAATGTTGGAGATGCTCTTAGATAGAGTAAATAGGGGTAAAAACGGATCAGATATGAAGCGGATAGTGGTAAAACTATATTCGTACGTTTTTGTTTTTCGGATATAGATACAGATAAGATATTAAATTTATACGAATACCGTTATAGATCGGATCATATATTTATTAAATTATCATGATGAATAAAATATGGTATATATCTAATATTCAGATGCATATTATTAAAACCTAAAACTATATCTGTCAGTATCCACATAGATATTCGGATACGGATATTTATATCTAATTTCTTGAATATAGATCAAATATTATTCGTTTTGTTTTCATTCTAGATAAAGATTCTAAGGATGTGCTCCACAACTTACTCATTATAGTAAAGAAAGAGAAGGGAAGGGAAGGTGATCTTGACTGTGACTGAACTTGTCCAGAGAATTCACTTGCTCCACAATCCAAAAATTTGGAGGTAAACAGAGGTGAATGCTATATAAAAACTCAACAAAACCTCTCACCTCTAAATTGGAGTGTAGCCGAGGTGAACTCCACTTGATCACCTTCCATCCCCTTCTCTTCCTTCCCTCTCCGCACAGTTGTTCTGGACCACACTCTAAGTTTTTTAACCAGTTTGTGTCAAAACTACTATGTTCAAAATTTGTAATTCTTGCAAGGACCTCTTCAAATAAAGCAGATGAGTTGAAAGCTAAGTCTACGCTTCTGAATAAGTTCAGCTGGTAAGTGGTAACAACTTTCTAACAGTACATATGCCTAATAATGGCTGATGCATTTTGACCAGAAAAGGCTGCACAGAACAAGTAGAATTTGAGATTCAATCGACCGCCTTCTAGAAAGTAGCCCAAAGACGAACGGTGACCCTATTAACAGAGGCTTTTAAGGTTTTTTTTTTTTAAATAGAACTGTTTTTATTTTATTTTTAATGGAACAAGCATTATTTATAATAAAGTTATAAAAAAATGGAGGCAAAAAAACTATTTTTTTCACCGATCTAGGATCGGTAAAGTTATTTTCGGACCACTGATAATGCTAATTTTAGATAAATGTGAAGTTTTTGGCTCCACTGATTCTAAGAGAGAATCTTTTTTTTTGCCTCCACCAATTTCTAGAATCGGCCGAGTCTTTTTTTATAGCTTTCTCATGTCTAGTGCTTGTTCTGTTAAAAAATTTAAATATTTAAAAAAAAAATCCTTTTACGGACTACAAGTTGAAACTAACCAATTAATGATTTTTTAAATTGCAAAACTAATTATACATGTTTAAAATATAACCAATTTAACCGAGAAGAGGATCACTTGACATTTTATTATTCAAATAATTTTGGCAAAAGTGAGGCAATGGTAATTGGTATGTGTGTAAATGTATATTACAAAGCAGTTCGTGCGATGGATTCATATTTCTATTTTCAAAATACAAATAGTTGATTTGAATTTTTCAATATATTTGTCATATGAAAATTCAGTTGCATATAAAAATTTACATTTTTAGAAACTTTTTTACATTTTATTAGATAGACAGAATTTTAAAATAAAGTGATTTTCTATCTATTTAGAAAAACAGTAAAAAAAAAATCTGAAATTTGATGTTTAATGACATTTTTATATGGAGATTATGTTTAATAATTTGAATAAATTATTTAAACTTTATAAATAAAAAATATATGTATCGCACGAGTTCCATAATATACATATATTAATAGTCTCACTCTTTTGAAAAAATTTAAAAATAAAACTTAATTGTAAAATTCAAACTAGCCATGATCTATATGAGTGTCAGTAGTAAAAATTCATTTTGAATATAATTAAAGTCGTCAACCATTAGAGTCTGAACACGGGAGACTAAAGAGTCGTTTCGAGACCGAAATTTTTATTAATACAAAATTATTTAAATAAATATTGATAATGGAGCATGTATTTGAGTTTGTACGAGATATAAAGAAAACGTGATAGTTTATACATCTTCTGGACGTTATAGACCATTACAGCCAAAAACAGCATGTTTCAGCCTCTGTTTCTGCCAGGAACAGACCATTTTTGGCAAGAACTAGCACTATTTTGGCAGGAACTAACACTGTTTTAGGTCGTGATAGTTTTATAAAGTCCTCCGAAAGTTATAAATTATCATGTTTTTCCTATATCTCGAAAAAACTTAGATTCATTCTCCATTATCGATATTTAATGAATTATTTTTCTATTAATAAAAATTTCGGTTTCGAGATCCACCTTTTTCCGAATTTTTTTATTAATAACATGAAAATATTATATAACATGTCATGATTTTTGTAGAAATTTTAAATATAATATTTTTGTTGGATTATCCAGCAAAATGCATGACCAAAAAATTAGGTTTTTTTTTGTTCCAACCAATCTAACTACATGTAATTTGTTGACTAATCTCCATTCTATTATTAAGCACGTTGGGTGTCCGATCCCCCAACGGCTACGATTGAAAAATAAAATTTTGAATTTAATCTCAGCCCTCTAATCACACAATTTGTCTTCTTTGATTAAATGTATCTCTTTTATATGTAGAACTTTAAATTTAGTTAAAATAAGACTTGCCACACGTACAACCACATTATTTTTTAGCAAGATTTCTCTGCATGAAATATGTTTCCTTATATCTCCTTTTTCAATTGAGCAAACTATGCATATATGTTTCCTTATTTTCTTTTTTCAATTGACCAGAATGGAAATTGCTATTTTTTTCCTTATATCTTCTTATTTGTTTCTATACAAATCTCCAAGTGCTTGTCCTCAATTGAAGAAACAATAAGGAAACATATATGCTGAGATCAAATACAGATTCCCAATTTTATTTATATACAAATCATTTCTGGCTTCATCTTAAGATCAAGAGATTTAATTAACGGAGAAAAGAGATGACTGAGTGCGCATATTCAAGAACTGAGCCAATTCAACCGAGCCTTCTTTCTCTTTGTTCCTTCGGCATGTTGTTCCCCATGGCAAGGAATAAAGCAAGTTTTTTATGTTGTTTCAATTACTTTGAATATATATTTAAATAATATGTTTTTTTTAAAGTCATGGTTCAAAATTTAGATAGGAGAAATCATTTATTGTAATAACAAGAGTATTAAATAGTTGGATGGCTTGATCTCCAACTTTACTCAAAAAAAAATATATATATGTTTTTTTTATTAGGCATTCCAATTCTTTTACACCAAAAAAAGTTAATTGGACATTTCATCGAAATATATATGCTATTATGTATGAATTTTTTTTTCTTTCTTATAATACATCTCCGTTGCAACGCACGGGCACGATACTAGTTTAAGTTGTTTTCTTAATTTTTAGAACGATTAAAGTGTATTGGATTATGAGATACTCATTCAGATCATGATTAATTTTTAATTTTTGTAAGAAAGCTAACTATAGAAAAATTCGGCAATCTGAATAACATTTTTGTTATCGTCAACAATAGGGGTGGCAAAAAAATCGGTAGTTCGTGATTCAATTTGAGTTTGATTTGAGTTTAGTTCGATTCAAAATTAGTTTGTTATGAAAACAAATCAAATCAGTTAAGTTTGAATCTTATTCAAATCAAACTCAAATTTGATATAATTCGTTCGAAATTGATTCGCGAACTATTCAGGTTCAAATCTCAAACAATACAACTAATGAATTCAACTATTAATCTTTAATAATGCAAGAACCAAATTTATATCACACCTCAAAATTGTTAATATAATGGTAACTTATAATAGAAAAAAATTTCAGCAGCATAACAAATTAACAATGGAATAAGTTCTATTTGATTGGTCCATACATTTATTTTAATCAATCCAGCAGCATAAAAGGTAAGAAAATCTTAAACTGATCCATAATCCATTAGTGTGAATTCGTGAAAGGTAAAAGAAAATCATGTAAATTTTGTTTCGTGAGAAGAAAATTAATGCATAAACTGCCGATATAACTAGAGCTGCCAAATAATTTGTAGTTCATAATTCGATTGACTTCAATTCAAAAAATGTGTAGTTTGCAATTAATTCAATTCAAAATTAGTTCGATTTAAAATAAATCAAATTCAGTTCAATTTGAATCTTATTCAAACTCAAACTCAAATTTAAACTAGAATAATTTCGATTTGATTTGATTCGTTGCCACCCCTAGTCAACAACAGACGTATTATGGAGCATCACTTTCTTGTCAATTAATTGCTGAACAATTGGTCGTGTACAAGTCTTATTGCCCAAATCTTGTTAATCGAACACGTACATAAATTTGCTCCGGTAGTTTTAATGTTTCCTTAAATTTTTATGGTGCATATAGTGATTTGTATTCTTTTGCGAGGTATTTCTCTATAGAGTAAAGGCTTGGGTGCTATATAGTCTCAAAAACTTATCTTATAAATTTTAAATTTTGATTTAAGTAGCTTAATAAATTTGTAAGATACTAATTTTTATTATTTTTGAAATTTTTTTACTATTTTTTACGATTTATGAAAGATAGCAAAAAAAGTCTAAAAATAAATAAAAATTGTCAATATTTTAGGCCATTTTTTTGTCATCTATCATAAATCATAAAAAATAGTAAACAATTTCCAAAAAGAGTAAAAATTAGCATTCTACAAGTTCATTATATGACTAATTTATTGAGCTACTTAAATTGAAATTTGAAATTTATACAATTCTAAAACCATAGCGCATATGACCTTATGCTATCTATAACACTCAAGCCTTATTTTTATATATAAATAGATCCTATTCTCAAACAAAAAGAACTAATTCCGCTGAATAATCCAATGGATTTGACTATGTATTTCTATGAATAATCCAACATAAATGTTATATTTTAAATTTCCATAAAATTCATGATATGTTATGTAATTTATTTATTTTTAATGTTAATAATAAAAATTTCGGCAACCTTTTTTTTAAAGTATAAGTCAAAGATACGAGTCCTTCAGCTCATTTTCAGTGCGTGCACTAGATTTTAAATATATGTTTTGGACTTTGATTTTACATTATTGTTGTGCCTGATCTGTTCTTTATTTTATTATTATTATTTTTTGAAGTACCGTTCTCTAGTTTTGAAGTTTCTAAATAGCGATTATAGCGTTATAGCTTTTAAAATTTGAAAAAACTATAATGCAGCTATTGTGTAGCTATAGCTAGTTATTTAGATCCTGCTAATTTTACATTCCGGTAGTTAATGGAAATCTTACATGAGAAAAAAAAGTTGAGTCAAAATTTTATTGGGAACATTCTTTTGTTACTATTTTTTAGAAAGATAGAGGTTTGGTCTTTTAAATTTTAATTTCATGAGTTAAAAAAAAATTATAATTTCGAACTCATGACATTTTACATAGAGACTAAATTAAAAATTTGTTCTTTCTTTTTGCCATTAGTATTGACCAATAATTTAAACTTTAATAAAAATATACTCATTTGTTTACCCCCCCCCCCCCCCCCCCCCTTACAGATTTCGTAAGCACATACAGACTCTGGTACATTCAATATCTTTAGATATTATTATCGAAAATTGAACTTGCATCTCTCCCATAAAAAATTACATATCCATGCATAAATATTAATTAAAACTTTTAAAATTGTACAATAAAATGCTCGACCCCCCCCCCCCCCCCCCCCTATAGATTTCGTAAGCACATACAGACTCTGGTACATTCAATATCTTTAGATATTATTATCGAAAATTGAACTTGTGTCTCTCCCATAAAAAATTACATATCCATGCATAAATATTAATTAAAACTTTTAAAATTGTACAATAAAATGCTCGAAAATCTTTTAATTAGATGTACTAATTTTGATAACATGTGTTTTTTTAAGAAAAAATAACAGTTATGCCCATATATTTGTATAACATGTGTTAAAATGTAAAAGTCATAAATGATAAATTGCATTATTCCTAGTGTCCATCTGCCCCCCCTACGTACTTACTCCTATTTATGTAAAGTCAGACATTTATTACCTCAAGGGGCCAAAGTTTGTTGAAACATGAAAGTTATCATTGACTAGCCCATTAAGCTCTGTGGGTATTTCTTCTGGTTTCTTTTGACAAAACCTCAATTGCTTTACGCGCTTTATTTCTTTTCTTATGTACAGTGCACTAATCTAATATATTTCAAACGGATCAATGTGAATTCACATCATTTTCCTCTGATTCCCAATCAGCCATGCAACAAAGGGCTTACAATAGATAACCTCAATGATTGAAAATTGCAAAGAGAAATTTACAATAGACAACCTCAATGATTGAAAATTGCAAATACTTAAAAAGGTACCTTTGGATAAGAGCTAGAATAGTTAAATTTGAGAATAGTGAAAAATAATAATTAGTTTCAGATTAGTGTGAAAATAATGCTATTCAAATTAGTAAAAATATTGTTTTGATTATACATATGGAATAGTAAATAGTTGAACTAACAAAAAATATTGCTAACAGTGTGCTAATTAAAAGAAAAGACAGACAAGTAGGATTTCAAACGAATTGTTACAATGTAGAAATACCGGAAGTGATGTCAAATTTGTCATTTTGAAACTGTATTGATAGCAATTTAAAAATGAAGCATTTTTTTTTTCTCTTCACACTTCTAAATAGTAGTTATTCTAATATTTACAAGGAATATAGAATAGCAATTGTTTTAACTATTCTAAATAACAAAAATATTATTGTTTGAATACACATTGTTATTCCGAATAGTCTCTATATATATTATTGTGTCATCCAAACATATATAGCCTTATTCTCTTGCAAACTATAATTTATTCCCAAATGTTACTCTTCAAGGTTTTGTTTATTTTTTATCCAGTGTACTTCCTTTTTGAAAATTTCAAATAATGCACATGCCCCCTTCTGCAATATCTATTTTTCAAAAGGAGAAAACAGAGATATCGCGCGCCAAAGAAAAATAGGGACGGTACAATATTTTTCTGCTTGTTCTATTTGTCTAAACAGGAACAAATGGCATGAAGGGAACCTCTATATAAGCCTCCAACAAGCATCATGTGTGATCTCATACTACAACAAGTCCATTATTTGGAGCTAAGCAATGGCTTCAACCTCTAATTTGGCATTTTTCCCTGTAGCCCTTTTTCTATTTATCGGGTGCGCAGCAGCACAACTCTCAACAAACTATTACTCTTCCTCATGCCCAAATCTCTTCTCAACTGTGAAACCCGTAGTACAGTCAGCTATATCGAAAGAAAAACGGATGGGAGCCTCCGTTCTTCGTCTCTTCTTCCATGACTGCTTTGTTAACGTACTTAACTAGTCATAGGTATAATATAATTAATTACTATCCAGCATGTATATTCATAACTAATTTTGGGTGTTTTATATAGGGATGCGACGGATCATTGCTACTAGATGACACAGCCAACTTTACGGGAGAGAAGAATGCGACTCCTAACAAGAATTCGGCGAGGGGATTCGATGTGATAGATGATATAAAGACTGCAGTTGAGAAAGCTTGCCCAGGCATCGTCTCATGTGCTGACATTCTTGCCATTGCCGCTCGAGACTCTGTGGTCATAGTAAGTATATATATATATGAACCCCTGCGTTGGTTATACATCTTGAACATTCATAATTCAAATTTGAAAATTAATGAGACAGATATAGCAAAGTCACTTTGAAAATTGCTGATTCAACGGTGGCTTAACTAAACAATAAAATCAAAAGCTATCGTTAGATTAGCGATTTTCAAAGTGGCTTAATAAATAGTAAAATTTGGTCTTCTAGCATATTTTAATATGGAGATCACATCTAACGGTTTGGATCGATCATTTAGACTTTAAAAATCAGAAAACAACTTGATTGCACGGAAGGCTAGGAACAATCCATTGTATATTAGCCTATCTCTTTATATATATATATATATATATATATTTTGATTAAAATTGATCTTTCGGAAAGCACCCATCTTTTAATTATTACTTGTGTAGATTTCATATTTTACAGTATAATTAAATATTGTTAAAAACTTGCAACTTGAAGCTAGGTGGGCCCAGCTGGAATGTGAAATTAGGGAGAAGAGATGCTTTGACAGCAAGCATGTCTGGTGCTAATAACAACATCCCTGCACCCTCAATGGACCTCAATGTTCTTACCTCCAAATTCTCTGCTCAGGGCCTCAGCACAACTGATATGGTCACACTTTCTGGTACAAACACATACATTTTTTTAGAACAGAAAACTAAAAATTGATAGAAGTAATAAAATCATAACATGTTTTGCAATTAGAACACAAACAATCGAGAATTCGTAAATTCAATATAGAATAGCAAATGAATTTAGATCATACAATTCTGAAGTAATGACATCGTTAGGCAGAAGCGTAAATACTGATCATCAATCAATGGTTTTCCTCGGACTTGATAATGGAGACCTTAAGTGATTTCTTTTTCTTCTCTCTTTTAGAAAAATAAGTGGACGGCATTTTTACAATGGGATTCATCCAAATAAGAGAAGATATTTCTTTTTTATAATTCTGATGGAACCTTTGGAATCAGTATATTTATTAAATAGCAATTTGAATTTTTTCATCAAAAATTCAGATGCATTTTTATTAAAAAAAAATTAAGTGAAATTGATGCCCAATAATAACATAGACCACATAATAAAATAAAACTAACAAAAACATCATATTCTAAAATCTGGCAAGGTTGTAGTATTCAACAAATTGAGTGGTGAGTATTTTAAAAGTCTCTATTCAAAAGTAGGAAATTAAAACAATATGCCTGATTTTCAAAATAATTTGCAATTATGGCCATTTGTCGAGAATATTTTTCAAATATGCCTCTAAAACACTATTTGTGGACATAAAATTTTTAAATATGGTTAAATTTAAAAAAAATATGCCTCATTTAAGTCCCATCCTATTCCACACCAAGGCTTTGCCCCCAAAGTATAGCTGATTAGATTCAAACCCTGAGGAATGTCAAGGTAATTTAATGCATAGCAACTTGCTCTTAGTTAACATATGTACCTAGCACTAAATTACATGCAATAAGCAGTAGAGATAAATTAAGATGAAGCAATTAATGCATATTAAATTTAGTCCTAATAGAAATTAAAACACATTAACTAATGAAGCATGGCATTTTACATTATTTCTTATTTTTCTGAATCACAAGATAATAAATTAAGTTACACCTTAATACAGTCATATAAGTTATAAACTAAGTCTACATATATATTACCATGACAACAGGGGCCCACACAATTGGATTTGCAAGGTGCACCAGCTTCAGATCCCACATATACAACGACACCAACATAGACAGCTCCTTCGCACAGTCGACTCAATCCAACTGCCCACTTACGTCTGGCTCAGGCGATGACAACTTGGCACCGTTAGATCTCCAAACAGAGTATATCTTTGACAACAACTACTACAAGAACCTAATAAACAAGAAAGGCCTTTTGCATTCCGATCAAGAGCTGTACAATAACGGCTCGACCGACTCACAAGTGCAAACTTACAGCACGAACCCGGTTAAATTTAAGTCTGATTTTGCTGCAGCCATGATCAAGATGGGAGATATTAGTCCACTTACCGGGTCTCAAGGCGAGATTAGGAAGAACTGTAGGATGGTCAATTAACCCTAATGGGTTTAATTCTTAATTATTTCTTATTATTTTCTCAAGAAATTAAATAAGTATTGCATTATGGTTGTTTTCCGAATGTAGTAGTAATCAGTTAATTATTGCATTATGGTTATGATTTTAAGTTGAGAAGTTTTCCCTGGGCTGTAATTGTAATATCTTATTTGTTATTGAAATACAAGAAAGTATAATTAACTGGCAGGAGAGAGAATTTGTGTGGCCCAAGTAGCTCAGACTTAATTAAGAGATCGCTTAAATTTACTTTAATTGAGGCCCGTAGGTTGGACCCAATGTAAAATTGCTTAATCGGCCTTTAGATTTAAAGCCTGTCTGTAGCTATCAAGTCAAGGTAAAGTTTGAACTCGGCTCATGCCAGAACAATTCGAACTGAGCCAAGCTAGCTCGTTCGTTCGTTCTGTGAGACACACACATATATATAGCTAGATGAAAGATTTTCATCAATTTAGTGTTGTAAACTGTATATAGATCACTAGTTGGAAAAGAATTTTTCTTTTTCTTGCAACGAGCTTCATCTTTTCATGGTGAACATGAAGATGGATAGTGAAAGAGTCGAAAAATAGTTTTTTCTTCTTACAACAACCTGAGTTGAGTCATACTTGAATTCGCTAATAATAAGTCGCCATGATCGAGCAAGCTAATTACGAGCTTCGAGTTATTTTTTTGCCAGGCCTAATAAAATATATATGAAATCTTATAATAACAAACCCGTTTCTGTACTGGTTGATGCCTTGATGGTAATTAATAAGTAAACTGTATTTTCAACCCACTTGACGTAGATGTTAAGTAAAAAAATTACATAATTCTATATATCATTTGTGAATTCGGATTCTTTCACTTGCAGGTTGATTGCTGATATGATCCATTAAAATTCACTGTTGTTTTTTTTTTTTTATTTAATGAGTAAAGGTTGGAGGTCATTAGATCAAGTCAGTTACCCAACTATTTAATATTTATAAAAAATTCTCCCTCCTAAATTTTCAAACTGTGACTTTCCTCTCGAGTAATTACTTGAGGAATTTCGTTTTGAGATTTATGTTAGAGTTAAAAAAATGGTCTGGATTTTTAATTGTGCCCTCAAGTAATTACTCGAGATGATACGGATTCTAAACAGTTGGGCTCTACGAATCAATTTTATTGAACGATTCAAATTGGTCGTCTGAATTTTAAAAATTGAAAAATAATAAATAGCGTCGTATATGATATACATATAAAAATATATATTGAGATGTTTGAAAAAATAATCGAAAATAATTCATACGATGATGTGATTATGTACTGAATATTTCTCTAATATATTGAGCGTTATATCGAAATAATCAGCACAAATATATTATCAATAAAATCACCATTCACCAGACAACAGCTCACCTGTAACAATTACTAAAATATCAATTAAAAATAATTATTGTGATCCCAGTGTTGAAAGGTACATTGGGATGATCAAATAAATTAATCACATTATACTTTTTGTCCCCAAGGAGAGGGCATCATATTAAATGCATATATAGAAACTTGAGATTTTCTTTTTCTTTTTTTTTTTTTTTTTTTGCATTCAAAACTTGAGATTAAAAAATGCACAGAAAAACATTGAGAGAAATGGAACCTGGACTTACATGGAATTCCTAGACATTTTGGCTTTTTCTTGCTTACATGCTACAAAATCTCATTATCTCAAGAATTATGAATATTAATTTGTTTCATGATTTCATCCACATAACATAAGTGTTGCCGTGAAGTAAATGAAATGAATTTGGCAGAACCTAACTAAAATATGTTTGATTTAAGTTTTAAAAATTGAACTAATTTCTATGGGGGTGATCTGAAGAAGGAAATTAACTTAAAAATGTAAATATTATATTAATCAACATATATAGCATGCAGGCCAAGATAGATTTGCTTAGAACTTCAAGATCATCCTAAATTGACCAAGTCTAAATATATTCAAAACAAAACAAATTCCTCATCTTTCTCCCCATTCTCATTTCTTGAATACTAACATTATGCATGGTTTATGACATACAATATACTAAACAAAACATTAAAGGAGCTCTACTCAACTAAAGTAAGATACATTGTTCTCGTTTGTAATTGAGCTGTAGTCAGTAGAACTAGCAGAGCCTGCACCTGCATACATTGACGAAGATGAGGATGCCGGTGCAATAGATACCGAAGCAGATGGAGCTGTAGTAGTCATTGTTGGTCCAGAAGCAGCTGAGACATTGTTGGTACCTCCAGTCGGAGAAAGAAGGGAAGGTGCGTTAGTTGTAGGAAGCACGGAAGAATTTGTCACCGATCGGAATTTGTACTTCAAGATCTCAGTCTTTACTGCTGTCAGCTCAGCCTCTAATGCTTGGACTTGCTGTTGCAAGGCAGCAATTGCTCCCATGCAACCATACACTGGGTCCCGCAACCTGACGTTGGCCTCATAGACAAGACTATTTGCTGCATCCGCTCTTTGGCTCTCTGGTACCTCCTATAATTACAAAAATTATTCGAGGAGTTTATATGACGAAAGATAGATAAATTAATCAAGGGATTGTACCAGTTACTTTCATACGACCTGGCTTTTCCGGAATCTCAAGTTATCATTTCATGGAATTTGTGTTACGAGACAAAAGAAGTTAAGGAACAGTAATTTTTATTAACTTCAAATAAAGAACTGGTAATTTTTATGTACGTTTGTAAATAGCCTTTTTGTTTAATCAAGCTCTTTCCAATCAAAGACAAAAAATTGAGCTACAACAGAATAATTTTAGATGACTGCTCTCAAATATAAAAAAGGGAACCAATTATATATCTCTAGGGTTAAGACTTAAGAGTCCATTATAAGAATATCGGTAAGTTTCTATATTATCCCAAATTACCAGTACAGGTTCTAGGGTTTCCAACAATATATACACATAAAATATTGATCTAGTTATTACCAGTAACAACTTGGAGACGTTACTTGCACCAAAAACCTTATGTACAGCTGCGAATTTTTGGGGCTCATGGGGAGAAAAATATGGAGAAAAGGGGCATTCTTGAGCACATCGTCGCCTTAAAAGCTTACAGGCAGCACATGGGGTAATGGTGTTCAACGAACAGGTCGAACCCAGTATCTGACGGCGCGACATGGCACAATCTGGCACATCGGTTTCTCTCTTGATCTTCGTTCCTAGTTCAATTTCATGCCTCTCCCTACTAAAAGGCAAACAAAAAAATAAAAATAATAATTATGAGTAATTTTAAAAGGAAAAGAAAAAAACAGAAGTAAATACAAATAAATCTTAGAGTTTGTCATGTACTTGAAAGAAGCCATGATTAGGAGAAAAATGAGATTAATTAGATTGTAAAGTAAGAGATTGTTCTTTGAGTAAAGGAGATATCTAAAAAAAATTTCTCAAAGGTGCAACTTTTTTTTCTTACCTTACCGTGGACATTCAGGCATGCTCCTGAGAAGAAGAGAGAGAAAGACAGAGAGAGCGACAGGAAAGAGAGAGAAAGAGAGAGAAAGACAGAGAGGGAGAGGTGATGCCAACTATTGCACTGCATGCTCATGTGAGGTGTTGACTTATTGTAAAATATTAAGAAAGATTGATTCAAGCCATTGAATTTAATTTAAATCTACACAAAAAATAGATAGAAATTAGAAAGGTCATTATCTATCCATTTTCTTCATTCTTTTCCTTGTTTGTAAATTTAGAATTATGCAAAGTATGTGCCAAACATAATTGATTCTAGAATTAATTAAAGTGATCATCTGCGAAGGTATACCATCATAAAAATATTTTTTCTATAAGTAACAGTAGTATTCGCGACGACAATATATATATCGCGATCGCGAATACTCCTCTCATTCTTGTTGTCTTTTGTCTTATCTTTTCTTTTTGGTGGTAAGGAACTTTCTAGATATTATTGAAATATTGAACTCATTTTATTTGACATGTTTTTAACTGTTTTCTTTTCTTGCAAATATATTTATATTTTTTTCTGGCCAATTGAGCAGAAATGTTTAATTTTGTCAGCAACAAATTAAAAAATCACTGAGTATGACAAACAGTTGTTTAATGACCCAAGCGCAATATTCCAAGCCCAAATTTGATTTTAGCCTCAGTTGAAGAATAATGAGCTTTTGGTTTTTTTATCATGCTTACGTAAGAAGTGCGTAATTGCATGTGATCCTTCCAAAGGCGCCAATGACTACACAAAAGAAGAGATTGTTTCTAATTAAGTATGTGATTTTACCATGTAAGTCAAAATTAATGCACCAAAATAAGAGATTGTTAATTTCTAATTAAGTAGTAATTAATTAAGTACCCTATGCGACCATTCAAATTTTTGATACTACAAGAATTTGTCATTATCAATGAAAGTAAAATTATTTTTTAATATCAGTATACAGGAGTGAAGCCAGACTTTAAGTTATAGGAATCAAACATGAATGGAATCAATCATATCAAATTTACATACATCATATGGGGGGTCAATTTTACATTACCGTAGCATTTTATTCTAAATTATAAAAAAAAATCAAGTATAATTATAAAAAAAAAATTTGAAAATGAATGGGGATCAATTGACTCCCATTCAATTAACTTGGGTTCGCCACTGTTAGTATCGTTGTGGATACTCCTATCGCTAATAACGATACTCTCAGAAATAACAAGTAAGAACATAACGCATGTTTAGTCAAAATATTTCTTATTTTTTTATTCATTTTCAGGTCTCTAAATTTCATTGATGAATGACATAAGAGCCATCAAGTTTACATAAGAGAAAACTATAAAAAAATATAGAGTGAGCCTATGGTACTATGTATATCACGGGTTGTTACCGTGCTACAGCTCTATATTCGAGTTTTCAAATCCTAACGGTCGATCCGAACTATTTATCTTGTTCTCCATATTAATATGTGTTTGGAGACCAAATTTTACATTTTTTGAAGAAATTTTACTATTTTTTAGATAATTAGAAAATCACTTGATCTGAAAATTATGAACTATCCAAAAACAGTGATTTTCAATAAATCTTAAAAAATGATTAGTAAAAAAATTTCAAAAAATGTAAAATTTGGTCTCCAAATACATATTAATATGGAGAACAAGATGAACGGTTCAGATCGACCGTTAGAATTTAAAAACTCGAATATAGAGCCGTAGCACGGTAACAAATTGCAATATGCATAGTATCATAGACTCACTCAAAAATATATATATAAAAATAACAAAGAAAATTGGTACAATGGTAATGCAACTAAATATATCTCGCAAATAATTAAACCAAGCCATAAAGTCACTATTGATTTCTAGTTGTATTGATTGCAATGTTTTGGCTTCTTCTCTCTGTATTTTCTCTCCATATTGCAAAGCAAACAGTGATCTGAAATTGCTTTATTTTAACATAAATTGAGTTTGATAGAAGTACTAAAATCATAACTGTTTTGTAATTAGAACATCAACAATCTATAGAATCCATAAATTTAATATAAAAAAGATAACAAATTTAAATCTTATAATTCTGAAGTGACGACATTGTTAGACAGAAGGGTAATTACTTATCTTCAATGGTTTCCTTAAACGCAATAATGGAGACCTTAGATATTTTTCTTTTACTCTTTCAAAAAAAAAAAAAGTGGAACAGAATTTTTCAAAATTGTGGTGCGTTCAAATAAGAGAAAAGGTATTTTAAAAATATATTTGAGACCAATATATTTTATTAATAACAATCTGAATTTTTTCATCAAAAATTCAAATACCTTTTTATTATTATTTTTTAAATAAAATTAGTATACAATAATAACATAGCCCATACAATAATATAAAAACTAACGGAGTTTACTATTGCCCTGGAATATTGGTTTGATTGCTGAAAGATTGAGGTCAGTATATAATCTTAGTTGGGAAAGAAAAAAAATATATATATGATGGCTTGATTACTGAAAAAGTTTGATTAATTAGGGATGTATGCGTAGCAGATAAGATTAATTAGCTATTGGTCAAGGCCTCAAAGGTGTTCTTGTTTGACCCGTCTTTGGTGCCTACAAACTCGCCTTGTTGTTCCTTAGAATTCTACAGGGATCGTGTATGGCATCTTCTCTACAGGAGATCGTGGTGTTGACCGACCTTTTTTTTTTTTAATTATGAGTTGGAGGTAAGTCAACCAACAAACTTTCAAACTCGTATCTATATTATAGAAGATTTTCTCACTTTATAGTTTTACTTTTTTTATATAAG
Organism: Carex pumila; assembly: GCA_033356055.1. Classification (NCBI taxonomy): domain Eukaryota; kingdom Viridiplantae; phylum Streptophyta; class Magnoliopsida; order Poales; family Cyperaceae; genus Carex; species Carex pumila. The sequence goes on along the minus strand of JARJHM010000673.1, from coordinate 58,069 downwards.
AGCTATGTATCTTTGTCACTTTGTGGTGTTGACCAAATTTAATAGGTTTTCGGTTTTTCTTTTGCGGGAAATGTTTTACAATCATTATTATTTTTGTGGAGCGTGTATTCCCAATAAAATCCTTGCTAAATCATGAAGAATTCTAACTAATTAATAATAGGACATCTATTGTAAAATGTATACAAATTCAGATTGAACAGTTTAAATTTAACTAGATAGGTATCCGAGATCCGTCTCTCGTTAGATATCAAAGGAGAGTACAATATCCGGGATCCGTCTTCGGATCTTCATAAACCTATATTTAATTCTTCAATATAATCTTGCAATTATAATCATCATGAACCTACAAACTTACTCATACATTGAAATGGTTAATTCAATGTATGTTTTGTAAACTATGTAAAATAAAGTAATTAAAAAATTGCATACAACTAACATTAGCTACTATATATACTAAACTATCTTATGTGGTATATATTAATAAATATGGTATTTAGTTTATATTTATTTGGATTAAGTCTTAGTATTTTGTGCAAGTTTTGTTTAAGTTATAATTATCATTAATGTAAATACCATAATTATAATAATATATAATAGATGTATCGTATCCTCGATTTTTTAAAATTATTGTATTGTTGTATGTATATCGTATCTGATACAATACTCATACTCATATCCATATCCATGAAACATAAAGACTTACCAGTATGTTAATAATGAAGTCTCTAATATAATATTATATATTAGAACTTGTATTATTTGGATAAAATTTGTATGTAGTTTTTTAATTTAAATTTTAATATTTTTATGAAATATGAACCGTTAATATTTTTGTTCATTCCTGATCTAAATTCATATTATATCCATGCCCTCAGATATGTGAGGGATACAAATTCCAGGTACCGGGTCTAGAGGTGAATATGTAGCGAATACAGAGCGGATAGTGGTAATTAAAATTTTATCTATATTCCTTTTTAATTTTTCGGATGTGAATACAGATTAAATATTAGATGGATATGGATACAAATACATATATTTATTAAAAAAAATAAAAAATTATATTATTAAAAAATTACTAAAATTCATAATATTCATTCAATTATAATGACAAATAATATAATTTGTCACAATATATATAAAATTATATGGTATATATTTACTATTCAGATGATTGAAACATGTATATATATATCCATAGAGTTAGGCTGGGGTGCTATGGATAGCATAGTGGCCTCCCGTGCTACGGTTCAATATTCAAGTTTTCAAAATTCAAACGGTCGATCCGAACCGTTCATTGTTTAATCCATATTGAAATGTGCTTGGAGACCAAATTTTATATTTTTTGGAATTTTTTTACTATTTATTAAGTATTTTTGAAACCGCTGTTTTTCAGTGGTGCAGAATTTTTTTATTACAGGGCCTGTTAGTTTGCTGTTCAAGTTTTCCTTGGTAAGCTTTTCATCTTTTAGTTCTAAGTTTTGACACAATAATTTGTTTTATGGGCTCAATACATAAGATGGCCCATATGTTTGTTCTACATAACTTTTTCTTTTGTAAGAACTCTTTTTTGGTCTTAGAACGAATAATTGAGATGTCGAATTGGCACAAAAATACAGTACCTGTACCTCTCTCAAATTCAAAGTTACACTTTTAAGTTATCCAAGTATTTGAAATCTAGAAATAAAAAATTATTGAATTACTCAAAATTTTCTACTATCAAGGAAAAATTTGCTCAACAAAGGGAGTTCAGTTCTTTAAAAGTATTTAATTTTGCCACATTAATCATATCCGCATAATTTTACCTATTTATTATCATTTATTCAGGCTACATGCTTCTCTTTTCATTCAAAATGTTTGTATTTGATGTATCCAAAATGAAAAATAATCTTAAAGTAATAATATTATTTTTGGTTTTTTTTTGCCAAAAATTTCACACAATTTATTGTCTTATTTTCTATCTATAATTTTTAACATATTAAGGAAGATAGAACAGCCTTAGTTGTTTTATTTTTAAATTATTTTTAATAAAAAAAAATTCCCTTTTCAGGGAAAATCATGAAAAAAAAAATCCAGCAATTCAATCTGCTACTAATGTAAAAAGGTCGATGATTTTTTATGTGAAATTAACATTTCTTTTAAACTTGAATTTTACATTATTTAAAATAATTGTGTCCTTACTCAAATGTATTTTTTATCCATCTCAAATGTAAAATTGCTAAACGAATTGAGAACTTTTTTTAAAACCATAAATAAATAAAAATATTTTACCTAACCAACTTGATTGCTTTGGTATTTACAGAAATCATAAGAACCGAAATGTCATTTTCGGTCTAAGGTGTTTTCACAAATTTTACTATTATTTTTTTATCAAAATATGTGTAAATGGCTCGGATCAAAATAACATTTCGGTTCTTATAATTTTTGTAAAAACCACAGCAATCAAGTTGGAAAAAAATGTAATTTCAGTCTGAGGTGTTTTTACAAGTTTTATCAGTATTTTTTTTATCGAAATATGTAAAAATGATTCAAACTGAAATAACATTTCGGTCTAAAAAAAAATTCGGTTTTTATAATTTTTTAAAAATCAAAGCATCAAATTCGTTTGATAAAATATTATTTTTTTAATGGTTTTAAAAAAAAATCACGAATTGACCACACCGACAATCAAAGAGGGATAACAGTAGAACGAATAGCTGTTTGCGCATATTTTTTCGTCTTTTTAAGGGTTCGTCAGGTAAGTGGGGCCCAGCCACAGTGCTGAAAAAAGATTAAATACAGAATCTAATCATTGATTGCATCTCTCTTTTATCTCATTCGCTTTTTCTTCGCTTTAAAAATGAGCGTTGCATGTGTTGTGTTATTATACAAGATGTATTGGGGGGTCGCAAATAAAACAACAGGGTCAAGGCGATGTTGTATTTGTCTTTTTTGAGTAAGACTAAGTTGTTGTGGGTTGCATAGAAATTTACAGTGTTACGGTTTAATATTTGAGTTTTTAAAATTTAAATGGTTGATTTGAACTGTTCATCTTATTTTGTATATTAATATGTGTTTGGAGATCAAATTTTATATTTTTTTGAAAAATAATTTACTTATATTTTTCAACAGCTAATCGGACAAAAAAAAATACTTTGACTTATATTTTTCAATGCTTGTTAGTAATTTATGATACTTTAACTTATAAATCTATTTATCAATCATAGTTAAAAAAAAAATATATTGATTTTAACACTAAATTTAACCCAAATTATAAATCAAATATTCAGAGATAGAAAAAAAAATATTATTTTCAAATCACAAGTTTAAGTACCACAAAATATTTCTACTTTATGTTTATATTTGTAGATTTTGAAAGTTAAATGTTTGATCTAAATCATTGATCTAAACTACAATGAAAATGAAAGTAAATACATCAAAAAAATTATCTCATATACATACTTTTGAAAAAATAAAATATGAAAAACAATTTGTTATCTTTTTATTTCCGACACGGAACCTTGAGATTTTACATCAGTGAAGAATTAGGTGAGATGTCAGCATTTATTTAATGTTTTACCAACCCATACATTGTACGAGCTGTCATATCATGACACATATATATTGATCGATGCACATTAATATGGAATCAACGAAAAGGCATCGATCAAGTCTTACTAAACAATTGGAGCCCACTTTGACACTTGTCTACTTCGTTAACACTTCCTTTATGTAAGTACCATTCTAAACAAGCAAAGTACCTACTTGCTTCTTAATTAATTATGTGTCAAGTTTTATCATCTATTTGCTTTTGTGTGTGCAGGGTTGTAAAAAACATTCGTTTAAGCCCATTAATCAGCCGTTTAGTCGTTAACAGTGACTAAATTGTCATGAACTTTTTTTGACAAATTAGCTTATTATTTCCGATTAATTGCTTGGCGGTACTCTGTCCGTTCGACAACCGCATACTGTTATTTACAACACTGGTGTGCACATGCATATAATGAGATAGTATTTGCGAGGAATTGGTATACCGTTGCTAATAAAAATAAAAATAAAAATATTTTTATGTCGCTTTTTACTCTTGCAGATATTATTTTATTTTTGCAGTAATTATCCCTACCTTTGTAATGATACTTTATAAGAAAGAAGAAAAGAAATATAAAGAATTGTGAATATGTAAAGTAATATGCAATATATTGTTGGAAATTATTTATATAATTGTTTTGATGAATAGTGCAGTTACCTGTTTATCTGTCTCTAAAATTTACATTTCAAAACAATGTCTTTATGTCTTCACTGCACAATCCATGACAATTCTTTCAAAAAACTTGATGCCATATAACAAATTTCTCAACTAAATTTTAATATTCTTTTAGAAAAGAGAAATATTGTGATTGTTTCCTAATTTTTTTTTGCTGGAGGAAATGAGGGGGGGTTCTCTTTTTATATAAAGAAAGTAGAGTGCATCCTTTTTCCCTTTTAATTTATTTCAAAAAAGGGTTGTATTCAAGTTGGATCCAACGGAATACATCTTTTGCTTTTGCTTGGTATTATATGAAGTAATCAAATTTCAAGAGATCCATTGGGAAAATCACTCTATAACATTCTTTGATTGTAAATTAAATTTTTTCTTGGTACTAGATTTACTTTGAAATATGTTTTTATAGCTACATACATAGTTACATTACATATATACCCTGCTTCTAAATCAAAATAGAAAAAAAAAAAAAATGTAGTTCTCTCAATTAGGGCAGAACCAGAAAATTGAGATAAAAGGAGATGGATAAATAAGTGATCTAATTTTATCAGGGGAGTTGATAGTATTTTTTGTAAAAATTAGAATTTTTAAAAGATAACTGAAAAAAAAATTCAAATTATAGGAGGTGCTTAGCACTCCTTTCCCTCAATCTACTTCCACAGTTCCATAGTCACAAGATTCACAAATTAAATTCGAATAATTTGTATTTTTGGTGATGTCAAATCGAACATTGAATTATTTGGTTGACCGGCCTTTAACCTAATTAAACTTGAATAATTCACCAATTTTATAATTTTTTTCCGAATTTTACAAATTAGTCACGAATTTTTCCCCAATTTTTTTTTGGGTTTTATTTTTCTTGCTCTCTTGCAAGACTGAGATATCTAGTCCGAATAATTTTGAATCATTTCCGAATTATAACCGAATTATTTCCGAATAACAAATTTTTGACATCGTCGAACCGAATCTGAATAATTCATTTGTCACTATGCTTCACCCCTGCTTTCAACAGGCTATATATACTAAAATGCGTTACAGAAGAACAAGAATGAAAAACGACGTGTGTAGGGAATATCTTTCAATCAAACGAGGGCTAAGTAAAGGTACTTTTCTAAAAATAAATAATTATTCCGAGTCATGAGTTGGTAAGACGAGATTAGAACGAAACTATGTTTCTTTATGCTCTCCTTTTCTGGCAATTATTCAAGGTATATATCCTCATCTATTTGCACTCAGCTCATAAATTAATATGACATAGAAAAAATGTAATACATTTGTTTCCAAGTTGAAGTTAACAGCTTGATATAGGCATCTCTCCAGTCCAGTAGCAATGGAGAACAGATAAATATACAAATTGAAGGTTAACCAACTTGAGAAGGTTTTTATGGTGCCATTGTCTCCGGATGCCAATAAATCTCAATCATTTTTTTTTTTTTGAAAAGAAAAATGGTATGTACAATTGATTTCATTGAAATCAAAATTCAGAGTATATCTGATATGGTACCTAAAATTGATATCAAAATCAAATATAATAAGTCATACAGTTGTTCATATCACACAAAAGCAGCAACAAAATCTAAATCTCAATCATTAATACAATATAAATCTAAGGCCATATTTTATTCTTCTTTAATTTTTTTTCTCAGTTATCGTCGTCTACAAATCAGAAATGTTATAATGTGTTCAATTGTGCACATTGGTATAATAAGGATTTGAGTTAGAAATGGACAGCAAAATTCAACAAATACGAAATTTAACTGAATATTAAAAGTTCTAACAAGTAGTATTTTTTTTCATATTAAAAAAAACACATACTTTCTAAATAAGAATAGAAAATATGAGCTGTTGTTAGATCAAAATTGAGCAAATTGAAAATCAAAATAGGGCAACAATTAAATAATAAGACGGATAAAAAAATTTTCAAATTCAGAAATGAGCAGCTATGCTATACACTGGCTCCGGCCATAGTTACAAAATTCACGAATTATTTGTAAATTAAATCCGAATAATTTGTTTTTTTGGTGATGTCAAACTAAACACTGAATTATTCGGTTGACCGAACTTTGACCAAATTAAACCCGAATAATTTGCGAATTTTTCTCGAATTTTTTCCACAACATTTTTTTTTGTTGCTTTTTTGCAGGACTGAGATATCTGATCTGAATAATTTAGAATTTTTAATCTCACCGAACCAAATCCAAATAATTCATTTGTCACTGTGGCTCCGGCTCTACCTCTGATTATGAACAGAGCTAATAATTTAACTTTCTACAACGCACTAATTATATATACAACATCATTCATTTCTATTGTTGTGCAATGTGCATTACATGAAATGAAAATAGATCTGTTAATATGTCTACCTAACAGATTCCTACTCAACCAATTTATAGGCTCCATAAATGAGCCCAGTCTAACACACTAACACAAAGATAAGTCGGTAGCTTGGCCCACTAAAGCCAGATTTCAGTGTTACGTAGACTGTTATATTATCCTGTCAATTATGTGTCGGTTTAGAATTTCTAAATTCTGCTCCTTTTAATTGAATTCTTAATCAGAGCTACCGCATTTCGTTTTCAGTTCTAGCTGCTCAATGTTCTACATCTTTCATTGACCCAAACTGTAGCAAGTCAATAACAAATTGATTTAAAATGTGTACATAAAGACTTAACAATGTTTAATTAGGGCTGCAAAAAAAGTTCGTAGTTGGTGATTCAATTTGAGTTTGATTTGAAAAAAAATTTGTAATTATTTTGATTTGAAATTAGTTTGTTATGAAACAAATCAAATTAGTTCGATTCGTATCTTAATCAAACTCTAAACTCAAACTGAGTACAGTTCGTTCGAAATTAGTTCGTGAACTATTTAGATTTGAATCTCAAATAATGCAACCAATGGTTTCAACCATCGATCTTGAATGATGTAGGAACCAAACTTATATCAGAGCTCAAAATTGTTAATATAATTGTAACTTAGAATAGGAAAATGCTTCAGCATCGTAACAAATTAACAATGAAAATAAGTTATATTTAACTAGGTCCATGCCGTGATTTTAATCAATTGAGCCCATAATTTATCAATGTGAATTTGTGAAAGGTAAAAGGTAAAAGAAAATCACATGAATTTTGTTCCGTATGAAGAAAACTAATGTATAAACTATCGGTAACTGCCAAAAAATCCGTAGTTCGTGATTCGATTGACTTCAATTTGATTCGGAAAAAGAAATCACAATTAATTCGTTCGATTGAAGTTCATTTTGAAACAAATCAAACCAGTTCAGTTTGATTCAATTTCAAACTCAAACTGAAATAAGTTTGATTTGATTCGATAGTTTAATAGCCTAATTTCCCAATCTGAAAGTTCCGACAGTGTGAGTGCGCATTTGAAAATTTAAGTCTGTCCTCATAATTTTAAATTTTTAAGTTATATATATATTAAAATTTAATTGGATTTTTTTTAGATTTATATATTTCAGTCTATTATAAGATGTTAAATATATGCTTGTAAATTAATGGGTCAGAGTAACACTCTGTGATTATGTAGAGGTGTTCTGGCAGTTTCTGCCACGATTTCTAAAAAAAAAAAAAAGATTATGTAGAGTTGAATTCAAATTTCAATTATCAAATATTTACACTTTAGCCTCCGAATTTAATTTTTTTTTTTATTCCCCCCTGCATAATTGTCTTTAGATGAATTGAACTACAATCTACTATGTACAAATTCTTCTACTTAGCTTGCCCCTGCATATACACGACCGACCAATGCTTGCTTACATTTCAAAAAGGAGCTCTTCATGCATGTTTTCCTTACAGAGAGATTTGCGTATAGTAGCTCCAAACCAACAACTATAGATGACATAAGCAAATAGAAAAAAAAAAAAACGTGTTTATTATATTTGAGTCTGAAATAACAATTATATTAAATTGAATATCTAGAATAAATTGTGAAAAATTATATCTACACTTGCTAATATAATTTGAGAAATTGATGAAACACCTAGGTCAAATTATATAAAACAAATTATACAATAGCTAGCTGTATTATATAAATTGCCGCTCTTTGAGTGAATCTCTTCTCAAAGCTTGTGGGGTGACATTCAAATTTTAAATGACATTTGTCCAAATTAGTGTTGTAAAATACTTCGGTATAGACCGATTAATCGCTTTGTGATATTTTGTCCATCCGACAACTGCATACTGTTATTTACAACATTGATTCAGATAACGGAATATTTTGGGTATGATTGATCATTTTTTTTAAGACAAACATGGATGGAAGGTAGTGTTAAAAATTTAGCTCATCGCTCATAGAAGGATTGGTATTGGTACGATTTAATATTGTTTTCTAATACACTGGTCTTAGAAGGGAAAATAAAAGAAGAGTAAAATGGGTATAATAGAAAATTAATGTTAAATATAATGGGTTGGACAAATATGTGAGTTTCTATAATTTTTAAGGATAAATATATAATTATAGATTTTAGAAAGATAAATACGTAATATTGAAACTCTCAAGGAATATACATAAAATTCCCCCTAAAACTAAAAATTTAATATGCAAAATTGAAATCAGTTCGGTTGGATTGAGTTCCTCAGTCATAGATTGATCAAGTTGCATCATATCTGAAAAAAAAAAAAAGTATACAGTATGTTAGGTAAGATCGATATAGTAGCAGATCTAGGACCCATGTGGCATGCAATTACGACGCAAAACTGTACCAGTCTTTGCATGTTTCATGCCCATGATATATCCATCAATTATATGCATGGTACCTATTATACATAAAATCATGCATGTGAAATAAACCACCTCATAAAACCGGGTGGGACTTGGGCCCGACATTTTTTATAAAAACCAAATTAACAAAATATTTTAATAATAATAATTAGGTTTTAGATAAAATTTTAAAAGTATCCAAACTGTACATTTTTTTCACAGTTTCGAATTTTAATTCAGAACTGTGAAAAAAAATTCACAATTCCAACTTTTTTTTTTTGCAAAACAGAAATTTTTTATTTTTTATTTATTTTTTGTATTGAAATATTATAAATGTTGAATATTTATTTTGAAAATAGATGCAATACAATATAATTTGATTTATTAGAAAGACTACAATATATAGCAATCAAGTTAGTTTGGTAAAATCTTTTTTTATTTATATATGATTTCTAAAAAAAAATTCTAGACAAAGTCCAATTCCGACATTTTTTAAAATATCCAATTAGCAAAATATTTTAATAATAATAACCATGTTTTAGATAGAATTTTAAAAGTATCCAAACCGTGGAATTTTTTTCCACGGTTTCGAATTTTAATTCGGAACCGTGAAAAAAAATTCACAGTTCCAACTTTTCTTTTTTTTGCAAAACAGAAATTTTTTAAATTTTTTGTTTTGAAATATTAGAAATGTTGAATATATTTCTTTGAAAATAGATGCAATACAATATAATTTGATTTATTAGAAGACTGCAACAAATAACCAGGATCACCATTTTTCAGGCTAGATTTTTTGCATCTGTAAGAAGAATTAATATATTTATTTATGTGTTATTGTAAAAAAATAAAAACGCTTTGATTAATTATGAGTTATTGATACTAATTCAAAAGTCACTTTTAGGTAATACAGAAAATATTATCATCCTTTTGGTACATTTAATTTCCAAAAAGTAGTATTTAATTTTGAAAAAAAAACAAAAACTTTAAGTTATTTAATTATTGTTATTCAAAAAGAATTCTCAAAATAGATATAACTTTTTTAGAAATTAAATGTACTAGAAGGGTGGCAATATTTTCTATATTACCTAGGTGTGACTTTTAAATCAGGATCAATAACTTAGAATTCAAGCATTTTTATTTTTTTACAATAACACATAAAGAAATATATTAATTTTTTTTACTGCTCCGAAAAATTCAGCCTGAAAAATGTTGATCCGGATTTTTTGTTGTAGTCTTTCTAATAAATCAAATTATATTGTATTCCATCTATTTTCAAATAAATATATTCAATATTTCTAATATATCAATACAAAAAAAAAAAAATTTAAAAATTTGGTTTTGCAAAAAAAAATATTTGGAACTGTGAATTTTTTTCACGGTTCCAAATTAAAATTCGAAACCGTGGAAAAAAAATTCCACTGTTTGGATACTTTTAAAATTCTATCTAAAACCTAGTTATTATTATTAAAATATTTTGCTAATTGAATATTTTTAAAAATGTCGGGACTTGGGTTCTGTCTAGAATTTTTTTAGAAATCATAAATAAAAAAATAGATTTTACCAAACTAACTTGATTGCTTTGGTTTGCAAAAAAATATAAGAACCGAGATATCATTTCGGTCCAATTTTTTTTCAAACCGAATTGGTATTTCGGTCTAAGCCGTTTTCACAGACTTTGAAAAAAAATAATTTAAAAAATTGTAAAAATACCTCGGACCGAATTACCTTTTTAGTCCTGAAAAAAACAATTCGAACCAAAATATCATTTTAGCTCTTATAATTTTTAAAAATATATATATAATCATGTTGGTTTTCTAAAATTCTTTTTGTTTTTTTAATTATGGTTTATAAAAAAAGATTCCTCTGTGACTCTGTCTACGATAAGTTTATGCCGTGCAAGTGGTGCAGCTTCAATTATTAACTAGGACATGCAGATGCAGCAGCAGCAGTTCATTATTTCTGAGACAAACTCATTGTATTTGTACGAATAGATTTATAAAAATGATAACCATAATTAAAGTTAATTATTTGTTCATACTTTTAAGGAAACAAAATGAGAAAAAAAGGCTTACTATATGGGAAGCGTATCTTCTGCGGAGTTTTTCCATGCAGAGCTTTTAATCTGGTCTGTTCGTTTCGGATCGGACGAATCAGATTAGATCTTGCCCGAATTGAAAAAAAAAATCAAAATTTGTGGAACTTTTAATCGAGTCTATCTGATCCGAAATGAACGGACCATATTAAAAGCTCCGCACGGAAAAACTCTGTAGAGAATATGCTTCCTACTATATGTTTGCTAAAACATTTTGTGTGTAATATTAATTATTTCAAATGCTTTTTTTTTCCTAATTAAATACTACACACAATATGTAAAAGTCGTTGGTCCAACCAAGTTGCATGTATAATTAAGTTCAAATGTTGTGCTAAATATATATAATAGTACATAGCTCAATTATTTAAGCTTGAACTTAGCTTCAACGTAGTTTGCAAATAGTACATGTTTAGTTTATTAATAACTAGACTCCCTAATACAAAAATAAACTTTTTTATGTTTAAAATAATTAACAGTCAAATGATACTGTTAGGGAATCCAAGTTAGACTTTGCATCATAATTAGTTTAAGTAGTATATATATCAATTAATTAATGAACTATATAAAATACATATAGAGAATCAATGAGAATCTCAAACATGATGATCTATTAATGCAAAATTTGACTATGAATTAGATTCGGACTTAATTTAGTCAACTTCCAATAATAGTTAACTATGTCACAATATATATTTCTTGCCATGCAATAACTAGCTAAGAAAGCATCTTCTAGTTATTTTTATTAATTAGAATCTGAGATGCTCCTGCAGTTTGACTTCATTTTTGCAGGAAAAAAACAAACATAAATAAAGTCTGGAAATTTGTTAATTTATAGCAAAACAAGGCGAAATATATATAACAAAATTAACATGTACTTGAAATACGCAAGAATTAATATTGGCAATGGAAATTTGAAACACTTTCCTATCCAAATAATAACAAAAAATAATTGGGAAATTATATATATCTTTGATGAAACTTTTTTAATTTCTGGGTATTTAATTTGATATATATAGACACTGTTGTACCGATATTTTGATGTGTTCCGTGGGTACACGTGACAAGGCATTGAGATGAAGAAACAAATTAAAATATGACACCTGTTGCCATGCATTTAATGTAATAATATAAGGACCACCAAATTAATGCAGTCCATCCCTCTCTTGTCTGTCATTTAATTGTTAAATGTCTCTTTTTTTTGTTATAAATTTCCGTCAAAATGTCTAAACATAATTTTTTAAATTGTTCAATATGCTAAAACTATTTTAGCACATATCACAGCTATCATAGAGAAATTAACAAGTTGAATATAATTAATGATATTTATATAATTTCTTAATGGAAACACAAGCTAGTGGTTATATGTCTGTTCAAGGAAAAACAAAAAAAACAAAAGAAAAGGTGGAACAGCAAACATATTATTTGTCAGGTCTAACAGACTACACAAAATATATGACTTAGCTATCATACAACATCCAACAAGAAGATACCATCATAATCTCACTTCTCAACAATGGAGTAAAAAAAGGAAAAGAAAAAAGAAAGCATCTTCTAAAAGTAAAAGTAAGAGTAAAGTAGAGAGTAACAAGAGTGAATCTAGTTGGTACAAGCTTAATAATTAATTGATTTAGGAACAATCATATTATTGTTTTCAAAAGAGAAACAACACTATATGAAACAAACTATGAGCTACTACAACCAACCATGCCTCAAGCCATGCATTAAATGCATCTGTGGTAGAACAAGGTATAATACCCCAGATGGATATATGTTTCCATTCTACATCCAAAGAGAAAACAAAGAGATACATAATTACTTATCATTCAGGCCCTCCAACTAAGTAGAAATAACCATCAAGTACCTCAATGGCCAGATCCATGGCCAACTATAGACAGAAGAGCATTCTTCATTACGACAACTGAGCGGTAACCCCTGACTCTGCCAGCCGGGCCATGTCGTCCACCAAAGCATAGAGTTGAGGTTGGTGACCCATCATCTGAATCGTAATCATCCCTATAACCGAAGAAAGATATAACACAAATGAAACTGATAAGATTTAATTTATATTTTACTAAAAGTTATATATATGGTACTAATCTTTCACTTTAGATACAAAATTTTAAGTTAACAAAACAAAGACATGACAAATGGTAAAGACAATATTCAAACTTAAACATTGCTTGTCGATACGTGCGATTAGATGCATATTAGGAAAATATTTACCCTCTTGATGAAAATGAAGATCGTGGACTCGACAGTCTGGTACGCCTGCATTGTGGACCCACTGAAGCTGGAGAAAAAGAAGGATTCGAATTCGATGACGTAGACGAAGCCGATGATGAAGAAGTAGAAGAAATTGAAGATTGGCTCTGGCTCTTCTTAAGAGATAGTTTTGGCAGTATAGTGGTGATTAAATTGGGCCTACTTGTGGACCTTTTAGGGGTTCTGTTAGATTTTAGGTTGGAGAAGTATGAAGGAGGAGGTGTCAAGGGAGGCAGTGTGGCGTCGTAGATACGATGTTTCGGGGTACCTGGTTGCGACTCCCAGAGGAATGGTACCGCACTAGATGCACCGCCATAATAAACCCTAAAAGAAGGGTTGGCTACAGAGCTCTCCTTTGTGAGGAGCCTTGAGTAGAATTTATCTTCTTTGCTTATATGAAGAGACTTGTTCTCTGAGTTTGTAGGCGGCATTTTTGAAAGGAGAAGAAAGATACAATGGAGAAGAGAATTAAAAGAGGCTTTTGTTGTGTGTTTCTGTGTGTGTGTGTGTATGTGTGGATTAGGAGAAAGAAGATTAGTGTGAGATCTTGTAGAGGGAGGTGAAGGGAATAAAGCAGTATAACGAAAATAATTTGAGGTCCCCTATGCTTTATAAATGGAGCAAATTGAGGCGGTTAGTTTTAGTTAAGTTTTCTTGGTTTACTTTTTTTTTCCTATACCCAGTTTGGATGAAGGGTAGAGGAAGGAAGGAGAGGTGAACAATAGAAAATAATGGAATGGAATAGAAAAAAAAATTAATATACTTAACATTTTCGTATTTGAATGATTAATGAGAGAAAATAAATTTAACTTTTCTTTCCGTTTTATTTCTTATTTGGTTGATTAAAATTTAGAAAGTTAATGAGAAATTTGGTGGCTGTTGTAGATTTGTGACAAAAAGAGAATTATATTAGTAAGATATAAAGTTTGATATTTGTGTTATTTTTTCTAAAAAATATTTACAATAGAATTTATATCCATGTGTTATATTCCAAATTAAAAGAGAAACCGATTCTATTATTTACAATGATATAAAGTTAAATCTTTCATATCCAATATAATTTTGTCAACTAAACACGATTCGACGAAAAAATTTATTTTCTTTTTCATTCCCTCCCTTCCTCTACTCTCCATCCAAACAAGGCGTTAGGGTTCTCAAATGAGCAAGAGATTTTGTGGATTAATTAATTTAGATAGTGGGTTTTTACCAAGCCGGGAAATAAGGTGATCTGGATTTGCGCAATGGATTTTACAATTATTGAAAGATTAAAAGATTTAATAACATCTTTTGTGTATTGGGTTTCTAAGATTAGATGGGGAATTAATTAAGTATCCGATCTGATTATGGATTTCCTGACCAAATCTGTAATGGTTATATTTCTGATGAGATATATATATAGTACCTTTTGTTTTAATTTTTCCATCATATAAAACTTTTTTGATTTACCAAATTCAGTAATTTGAATAATATAATTAACATAAATAACCATATCTCGGTACTGTATTTGGCATACTACCCTTATAATTAATAACATGCATGATTTCATTAATTGATCACTTGCTCAAAATGTTGTGTAAAAAAGTATGTTAAACATGTCCAGAAAAGAACACATTTCATATATTTGTGAAAATAAATTATTAATTGGTTATTCATTTTGACAATAGCATGAAAAATAGTGCATTAAATATATTATCATATATCAAGAGCGTACATGTTTTGGGTAAATTATAAAATTGTAAACTGAAATATATTAAGACATAGGAATTAAATTACTAATACAAAAGATGAGGGATAATGAATCATAGTCACAAGATTCACAAATTATTCGCGAATAATTTGTTTTTTTGTTGACTACGAACCGAACGCCGAATTATTCGGTTGACTGTACTTTAACTGAATTATTCATAAATAATTTGTAAATTTTATGAATTATTCCCAAATTGTATGAATTATTTCCGAACTTTTCCCAAATTTTTCCCATAAAATTTTTATTTTTTATTTTTGCTCTTTTGTGAGACTGAAATCTCTGATCTAAATAATTCCAAATCATTTCCGAATTATTTTTGAATCACGAATTATTAACTCCACTGAACCGAACCCGAATTATTCAATTATCACTATGATAATGACTGTCACTAGATAGCTGGGATTTGTTGATGTTTGCAAAACTCAATTTGCAAATGAGACAGACTATGAGACAGAGTAACTCTTTGCATGAGACGAAATAGCTAATATAGTTAATGATTATTCACTTCTTCCAAAAATAGTTACTTGCCTTGCTTGCCAAAACTTGACCTTATTTTAGTGGTGATAATGGATCGGATACGGCCGAACATGTAATAGTGGTAAAATTATATTCGTATCTGTTTTATTTTTCAGATACGAATACTAAACGGATTGAATTGGATATTTATTATTATTATTATTATTATTATTATTATTATTATTATTATTATTATTATTATTATTATTATTATTATTATTATTATTATTATTATATAAATATTATTAAAAAATACTAAAATTTATAATATTTATTTAATTATAAATTTTGAATGGTAAATAACTTAACTTTATTTATAATATATATTATACTATACAATATATATTTATTATTTTGATACGGATAATTAAAATTTAAAACTATATCAGTATTTATATCTGAATGGATATTCGAATATATTGAATATCTTTATTTAATTTTCAAATACATATCGAATATTATCCGCTCTGTTTTCACTCCTATCTTATATATATGAGGAGGGTTCAAATGTACCATATCTTTTTTCTCCATTTTCAAAGTCCAAATAGTCAATCCGAACCGTTAGATGCAATCTACATATTAAGATGTGCTTGGAGACCAAATTTTACATTTTTTGGAATTTTTTTACTATTTATTAAGCCACTTTGAAAATCGCTAATCCAATGGTCAAGAAAATGTAAAATCAATGATTTTCAAAGTGGCTTAATAAATAGTAAAAATATTCCAAAAAATGTAAAATTTGATCTCCAAGCACATCTTAATATATAGATCGCATCTAACAGTTCGAATTGACTATTTGAATTTTGAAAATAAAGAAAAAGGATAGGATACATTTGGGTGCACAAAAATTTAGGTGCATTTGAATCCTCCTCCTTATATATATATATATATATATATATATATATATGAAAAATAAAAAATAAAGGGCAGACGAAATTAGTATGTTGATTGCATAGAGAGAGCACCAATAGGTAAAAACAGAGTACATTAATTTGCTCAAAGGTACATTTGAGTTTGGCAACCGCTTTTGAGGGTTTTTAATTTGGAGTTCCCTATGAAGCATTTTTTAGGGTATAGGGAGCTGTACATTAATTTCATTTTAATGCTAAATTGTCCCTGTTTTATTAATTGTTCACAGTTCCATAGGAATATCATCACATGGTTAGATAAGATCAAATGAGGCTCTATTAAATGAGATGCCTGTTTTTTGGGGGAGCCTGCTTTCATGTTTTGTTGGGGTTGAATGTCGTAACAAAAACTAATACTAATAATAATACTAATAATACTAATAATAATAAAAATAATAATAATAAATAATAAATAAATAAATAAATAAGCTATATATAGAAGCTTATTAATTAAGAAGCTGAATTAATTGTTCTCAAACTATTATGTAATTCAACAGCGGTATTTAATACATGTGCTGATGACTTAACATAATTACTACATATATGCCATACTAAGATCATATTATATAATAGCTAGCTAGTATATCTGAATTGACATAAATTCATGTAGTAATTCATGTCAATAGTAAAATATGTAATAATTACTATTTGAAAATACCGGATTTCACATTAATCATAGCGAATATATATCATTAATAATACATCACTTGCAATTCATGTTACTTAATTTGTTATATAATTTTCTGACGATATATTTTCTCCCTTATACCTAGATCATATATGGTTGCATTTAGGGGTGTCAATGGTATCTTGTTAGCTATTTATCTAACCCGTATCGTATTTGACAAGGCGGATATGGGTAATGTTTTTTTTTTTTTTTTTTGTTAACTTATTGGGTATGAGTATGGATAAGATTTTTTGTTTTGTTTACCAAATGGGTAAGGGTATGTATAATGATTATTTCGTACCTGTTACCCTATAGGGTAATTATAAAATCTAAATATATATATTCAATTCAATTTTCAACCCACCTAAATATATATTCGTGTTTTTGAATTTTCTTTCTTTATAAAAAAAAATAGTTGGAATTGATTGCACATTTATTTTTATTTTTTTATTAAAAATGTAATTACAAATGAATGAGTTTTTGATGTTTAATTTGTAAAATATAATAAAACTAACTATTATATCAGTATTATTTGTTATTCACTCATTATCGTTTCGTTACCCGATGATATTAATGGGTAAGGGTAGGGTAGGATAAGATCATTTTTTAATAGATATGGGTAAGGTATTGGATAAAGTCAATTTTAATGGGTATGAGTATGAGTATGAAAATGCCTCCACCTGACCTGTACCGTACCCATTGACCCCTACCCCTGGATTTTGGAATATGATACCAAGTTTGTATATAGTTGGTTTGGATTTGGGTTTTGCCTAGCCCTGGATTTGAGTTTCTCCTACTCCTGACTGAGTCAAAGCTCTCGATTAGTGAAATTAGCTGAGTCATTACAAGTTTGGTAGTCTTTCATCAATTTATTTTGAAATATACCAACAAGAGGAAGGTAATTAAGAATGGTATGATAGTGGGACCACAAACTTTTTTTTTTTTTTTGAAATGAATAAACAATTTTTTATTAAGTAATATACTAAAATTTAATATAATTAATGCATTAAATTATTTCTATTAGATTCAACTATCTAAAATGGGCTGAATTTTAATAGAAGAAGTCTTGTGAACTATACTTCAAAGTAAAATTTAATACTTTAATATTTTAGATTAATTTTTTATCTTAATAATTTTTCAAAAAATTGAGTTTTCGATCTAATTCGGTTGATTTCTACCTATTTTTTTATTTTAATTCATGATTAATTACCAATTCCGCTTCCAATAAAAATTATTTAATAATAGTTTATAGTTTAATAATTTAAATAAAATAATAATAATTTATTTTACCTATCTCTGATGAAAATTCTAACTACGTCACTGCCCATTGACACCCCTACTTGCATTAGGATGAATAGGTAACAATGCACCCAAAGATTTGATGGGATGCATATATGAATGTATCCGAATTCAATTAATCCAGCGCTGCACTAAAATTGTTGCATGCGGTCCATAAATATTGTATAAAGGCTCCTTTTCCAAATTTAGACTAGCTAGGATGCATGAATCTGGAAAGAAATTAATATCACCGTTCCTAATATTTTGATAATTAATAGTTAGTACGCAAGTGCGTAGAATAATCACAAATTAAGACTAAAAGCACATCTATTCAGGTAGCAGCTGAAAGGTGGGGCCGAGCAGCGCTTGATGCTTGCATGCTTAATTGTAATTATAAACCTTGTATTACACACCAAATCGGGCAAATTGCTTTGTACATTAGAAAGCCTAAAATTGACTAAAGTCACTAAACAATGCAAAAAGTTGCTTAGGTGCAAGTTACTTTTCGTACACAAGTTATTAATTCAAGATATATAGTGTCTTGTCTTCTGTTGCTCATCTCAAATTTATTATTCCATGAACACACGGGGCCCATATGTAATTAATTCTTTTGTTAGATGATAGTTGAGTGCATATATTGACCGTCAAAATGAAATATAGATTAAAGGTTAATTAAGAACCTAATGAGATGGTTATTAGCAGTGTTTTAATATTCGGTTTATATGCAGTATGCGGTCGCATATGCGGCCTTTTATATGTGAAATTTATATGAGAACTTGTATATAGATATAAACAATTATGTGATAATATTAAAACTATAAACTATTGTTAATACACTCTAAATCGATATTTTTATCATTGTTAATATATTCTAAACTGGTAATATACTCTAATTAAACCAGTCATATGTGGTATAAACCACTGTGAAAAACTCTAAACTGGTACTTTTATCACTGTTAATATACTCTAAACCGATAATATGCTGTAAATCGTATATTCGGACCGAATATAGATTTTCTGTTCGGATTGCAACCGAATAGACTGAATATTACTACACTGGTTATTAGAAAGAATCACATATATAACTACAAATATTCTAACTTTACAATTTGGTCAGTAATAAAATTATATATTGACCGTCAAAATCAAAGATAGATTGAAGGTTAATTAACAACTTAATGGGATGGTTATTAGATAGATATCGTACAACTACTTTCTAACTTTACAATTAGATCAGTAACAATATTATATATTGACCGTCAAAATGGAAATAATAATTGTTTTTTTAAAAGAAAAATTGATACAAGAATCCATCTTTAATTTAGTACTAAAAGACAACATTGTCTGTGTGAGGTTAGAAGTTCAACATCCAAATAAAAAATCTTTAATTTCACGGACATTAAATAAAAGTTGGAAGACTTAAATTTCCATTTTCTTTCTAAAAAAAAAAAAATTAGCACCACTGTCTTTAATTATACAAAAAGACCAACCTTTTTTTTTTTATAAAGGTTCAAATTGTAGATGAATATTAACTATTGCATATATTCTGTAGAAGTTATATATCAACAATTAAGAAGAGCTAGGGGTGAAAACGAGTAGTATATTATTCAACTGGATTTGGATTCGTATTCAAAAATTTGATACAGTTATCTAACATTTGAACATCTATAAAGATAGTGATACATATGTGATTTAAAATTTTAATTATTTGTATATATTAAATAATTTAATATATATTATGAAAAAATTTATGCTATTCACTATTTTAACTGTCATTAACTTTTGACGGTCCCCGCCTTCTAACGGATCTCGTCTCCTCCTATTTAAACATGTCATCACGCGACACCGTACCTTCATTTTTTAATTTCATTTCTGAATATTCTATTTCCTATCATATTTGCTCTGCGATTTCCTTTCTCTTTCGTCTCAAGGAAAGATTCAAGAGTTCCTAGTTCATCGCGAGTTCATCGCCATTTCATCTTATTTCTCCTCTTTCCTTCCTCTTTCATCTCGAGGGGAGATTCAAGAGTTCCTAGTCGCGAGTTTCTAGTCGTCATTTCATCGGTACCGACTTTCATTCAAACGAAATCGTATTTTTTGTATTTTTCTTCTCTCATTCAATTTTCCTTTGCAATGCAGATTTCTT
>JARJHM010000673.1:0-32500 GCA_033356055.1 Carex pumila | reverse complement strand
TAAGAGAGAGAGAGAGAGAGTTCAAAGAGAAAAGTGGATGTCGCAAAAGAAGGTCAAAATAGAAAATTGAGTTTATTAGATATAATATGTGAATTATTTTGAAAAGTACAACCATCTAAGTCATCTTTACCCCCATAGATATAATGTAGTTAGGAAAAAAAATCAAATAAGGTATAATGTATTTTGAAAGGTACAACCATCCAAGTCATCACACAAATTTTTACCCCAAAGACAATTTTTTTTCTTAACTACATTATATCTAATAACAAAGAAGGTACAACCATTCAAAATACATTATATCTAAATTTTAGTATTTTATAAGACTTCAATACGTAAGATCATACTAAAAAGGTACAACCATCTAACTTTGAAAAGCATTTTAGCCTACCACAAACATAATTTGTGTGAATAATTAGATATAATGTAGTTAGGAAAAAAATCAGATAGGTTTGTACTATTTGTTTAGTGTGGAAAGATGACTATGGGGTAAAGATTTTAACAGGGCAGTTTTGACTACATACAGTGCACAAATTATAGAATCAAAATAGTAGTGTTGCATATAATTTGTATGCTGCATCAAGTTAAAATTACTTTGTTAAAATCTTTATCCATGGCTATTTGAGTGTGTTGCAGATATATTTTAACTTCTCACATGATTGGAGAGATAATGTCATTGTGCCATCAGGCCATCAATATGAGGAGTTACCAAAATGTGAGGTGTTACAGTTATACTTACAGGGTAAGATAAATTATTCCTCTCATTAAAGCTGGGAAACAACCAGAGCAGGGGAGGGGGTGTTTCACAGAATCCGTATCATCCCAGGTACCTGAGGTGCAAGTTTAAAATCAGGACTGTTATTTTTCTTTTCTTTTCTCTGTCTTTTGTTGCTTGAATATTTATTAATATTTTTTACAGTTTGATACCAGATCTAAGTTGTTGCTATACATTATGGCATTTATTATCACATTAACATCAGTAATTATGCTTACAATATATTTAGCGGATCCTGGGGCGGACCCACTTGCGGGGGAGGGGGGGCGGCTACCATCTCCTGGATTTTGAGTTTTAGTGGTGATCTAACGGTACTGATTGACTTTGGCTGCTCCCAACCCCCCCCCCCCCCCTCCCCCCCTCCCCGAAATTTTTTTTCCCTCTCTGAATGTTTGTGATTTGTAATTCGGGTTAAATTTACTCGATAAAATGAAAATAAATTTCTTGAATTATGATTGGTAATTATAATTATAAGTTAAAACATCATAAATTACAAGTCAAAGCATTGTTCTTTTTATCAAGTACCCAATTAATTAATGGATTTAAATCCGATTCGGTATTTTTTTGCCCCCCTGACAAAAATTCTGGATTCGCTCTTGAGGGGATCTATTTATTTTTGTGACTGCCATTTTATTTATTTACACTGACAATGACGGCCCCAGTGTAGTCTGAATCTATTAGGAATTTACAGTGGTCCTTTGAGATTCGTGTCAGATTAAAACAGATAATTCGGATGTATGTGATATTTGTTCAACATCCATAGCAATTAGTTGTTAGTCTCAAGTATAGAAAGCAGTATATGTAATTTAGGATCTATGTAATACTTGTTCAAAAAGAAACTAGCTAATAGTAAACAATGGCTACTGTCCATAAATAGACTTATACCCAAACCATATTAATTTAACAGAAAAATAATCAAAAAGTATCTCAATTACTTTTTCAGTCATAATTAAATTTTACTAGAAGCTGAAAGGTGGCCTATCGTTAACTTTTGTGATGTACTGATGTGTTGAATAATCAGAAAAATAATCAAAAAGTATTTCAATTACTTTCTCAGTCATAATTAAATTTTAATAGAAGCTGAAAGGTGGCCTATAGTTAACTTTTGTGATGTACTCATGTGCAGTAGAATATTAATTAAATGAATTGAAAATACAAAATAGTAAGGTCTTTTGAGAGACGTCAGCATCAGCATTGTTCAAATTTTAGATCCTTCTTCTTTTTTTCTTTTTTTTTGCTTAGATCCTTCTTTGAGCAATCAAATTCTATATTATCAGAGACTTGACCCAAACATTGCAAAACCGATGACTAAGACAGCAACTTAATTTAATAATTGTCTTTTATGAATCCAAGATTTGCTTTTCCCAAGATGCACATTGACTATGCTTATAAAAGAGAGAAAAAATTCCTTGGTTTTCTGTGTTAGTTGGTTTTACAGCATTGAACTTTGCAATATTAATTCTAAAAATGAACCAATACATAGAAGCAACAAATGACAACAGGCTGGATATATTAATCAATTGGAGATGATGCTCTATTACGAGGACAAGTTATTAAATAGTTCAAAGTAATTTTATCAGATGATCAATAGAGAAAACATAGATTTAGCCCAGCGGACCCCATCATGTCTAGCTCTCATTTATCATACTAAAACAATCAAAATTTAATTTTAAATTTTCTTTATTTATATTATGGGTGCAAACTGATCGGATACGGATCGGATAGTGGTAAAACCATATCCATATATGTATTTATTTTTTCAGATATGGATACAGATCGCATATTAGATGGATACACACAGATATGGATTGGATATTAGACGGATACGGATCGGATGTCGGATATCTGTAGATATATACATAAATATTTTTATAATATATGTTAAACCATATGGTATATATCTATTATTCGGATATAGATAATTAAAATTCAAAACCATATATGTATTCTTATCCGCACAGATATTCAGATATCAGATATCCGTATCTAATTTTCAGATACGGATTAGGATATGGTCGGATATTATCTGATCCGTTTGCACCCCTAATTTAAATGCTTTAGCAATCAAACAACTAAAATCAATTTTAATATACTATCTATTAAAAAAAATATCGTGCTTGAATTATTTGAATTACCATGACTTAGTATTAGTATAATATGGATGGATTGGTACCGTTACTGGTACAAATTCGGCTATGGATATATATAATATAACCGACCAAAGGATCAATGGATTGTATTTTAGCAACAGTTGAAGTTGCTTAATAAACTCATCATGCATGACTCAAAAGAGGAATGCTTGCTTAGTATACAAATCATTTATGATCCATAAAACCATGTGTTTGATCTTCATTAGTCTCCATGACAACATAAGAGGGCTTTGAAGCAACGGTGCATGTGCATTGTTTGTAAAAGATAAACCAATTGCATGTGCATTGTTTGTAATTTGTAATTTGTAAACCATAGACTTTTCGTTCTTTCTTTCTTTTTTTTTAAGAAAAGAAGGACTAAATATAAAAGAAGACACAAATCTGCGCGGTAGTCACATCCAACATCAATAGAGTTTATGTTCGTTACAAGCGACAAACACTTGAATCAAAATCATGTGATTTTCTGAAGGCTGTGATTAGTAGATTCAAAGTGCCTATTTTGATTAAAGTGTTTCAACATATATAGACTCATTATCAACCTTTTTTTTCTTTGTTAAAACAGTTACCTGATATATAACCGCTTGAAAGCCATTAGGCCTTGTGCCTATTTTAGTGCAATCATCCAGAAGAGTCCAAAATATCAACAACATTTACTGAAAAAAAAGTGCACAAAAAGTAATAATTCAAAAAGTATACATAAAGTGCGATGCAAAAATTAGGCAAAATAAAAGGGACTGTATTAATAGAAGCCCCACCTAATTATTAGCCCATAATATTTGGGCCTCTAGGCTAGTTGGGCCTCTAGGTTAACATATATTTTGTATAATATTTTTTAATGAATTACATGTCAACAAAGTCGATATGTCCGAGTGGTTAAGGAGACAGACTTGAAATCTGTTGGGCTTCGCCCGCGCAGGTTCGAACCCTGCTGTCGACGATTTTTTATTTTTTTTACCCTTTTAGTCTTGTTTTATTTTGAAGACCTGATTGGCTGATTCCGATAGAAAGTGCTGTGACAGTGACAGTGACAGTGACAGTTATACATGAAAAGTCTATGACTCGTTTTGATTGGTGAATTACAAGTTAGAACCAACACGTTCGGATGATTATCCAGAGTCCAGACCTGCACGCGACGTAAAGTAGGAAATAAATCTGCTGTTATTGCCAACGGATCACTGGACCCTGTTATTCCAATATCAGCTGTTAATCTTTATCGAGATTCGGGCACAAAAATTTTGAACGGTTGTGATAGACATAACAGGGTCCTGTGATCCATTTGGAATAACAGCAGATTTATGTCCCTGAAAGTGACGCATTCTAAACCTAACGACATATTCTCTTCCACAGAATACAGATCCTCCCTTACGAAAATGACCTGATTAATTAATTAATTAATTATTGGGAAATTATGCAAGCCAAGTTTTGATTTGCGTTTCAATCAATCAATGTCTGCTCCTATTTTCTCAACCTCTTATCACTTTCCTGTACAGAGTCCACCCCTCTTGCTCTTTCAGTCGACCGATTGAAGAGAAAGGTTTCTTCTAAAATCGTTATTCTAGGTAAGTATTCATTGTCATTTCTAGGTCCAATTGCGGAATTTCACAGGCTAGTAGTAATATGAAATTCTCTTTCATTAGATCTCAATGATGTTAATTTCTAATTTATAATCTGTTTGAGGGATCTACTACTGGTTTTGGTTACTTTTTGTATTATGCAATTAGCTATTCTGTAATTTGTGCATAGGTTCAATGGCGTCATACAAGAAGATGCTGTTCTTTTCTGCACTGGTTTTCTGCTTTGCAATGACAAATGCTAGAACTATGCTGCCTTCACAAACTATGGGTAAAGTATTTTATTCTGGTAACCAATACCAGCACAAATTCCTGGTTCGCCATTAGACTGACATGTACATGAATTGAACACTGACAAACCCAAATCAAACCCCTAATATCATAGTTGATTTTAACTCCTATTCAGTTATGCAATTAGGTATCAATTTAAATCCAATTTTGTATAAATTTAAAATTAGATATGTAGTTGTTTGGTACATAAACTTAGACTTAATAAGACTTGGCGACATTGGAGCATTTTAGATGTTGAAGGGCTCTTTGTTTGCATAAATTTTGCTCATAGGCTCATGGCCTTATTGACTATTGAACAACTCACCCCTTGAAATAATTTAATTTAATTTAATTTAATTTTGATACTGCAAATCATTTTCTGATGTGTTCATCTAAACAAACATTGTTTTTTTTTCATGTTGTGTTGATATGTCTCAAAACTCAGTTTTCTCCACTTGACATTGTTACAAGTTCTTCATGATCGAATTATTTCATATTAGCAATTGATAATTGATCTGATTTAGAATGGTTCTCGACTTATACTTGCTAAAAGTACAGTTCTCTCATACCATTAGCAGTAAATTATAGCATTCCCATAACCATGTAAATCAATGTCTTTGGAAATTTGTTATTGAGGGCTGAGAACTACATTTTAAGTAAATATCATCCAAACTTTTAGGGGCACAAATAACTAAAGAAAAAGGGTATATGATATGTCATTCAAATTAAGAACACACATTGGAGTCAATGGTACTGAAAATTAAAAGCTACGGTACAATCTATGTTTTTATTTTTTATAATAATGGGGGAATACCCCATCAATTTCATTAAAATCAGAAATAGTGAGAGGTACCAACCAGCTTGTACCAGTCACCAAAGATGGTACGATCTATGTTAAAGCAAGAATACATTATGTAAGAAAATTGGAAGCTCTAAACAAGGAATTATAACAGTTTAATGTTTTCTGCTTCACAAAATTCTGCCTCATGCTCTCCTAGATTTATGCAAATGCCATTATGCCAACAAACCAATTGAAAAATAAACAAAATAAAAATAATAATGGAACTGTAAGGGGTACATCCCATCCAATAATGGTTTTAGCTAACCCAACTGAAGACCAATGATTGCTTTAAATTGTCCTTTGTTGTTGTTGTTGCTTCTTTTAGTTGTGAACTTGGCTAATTAGGTCATCATTAGATGTCAAAAATAGATTCTGGTAATGAAATTATAGAAGCTTAGACATTCTGACAGAGTAAAAGCATAAAATGAAGACATCATACTGTATCATATTTCAACAAAAGGCCACAGATAAAACTACACCAAATTATATAAATTATGCTCCTAACACAACATCAGCTATACTTTCATGGTTAATATTTACATCATTTTGTTGTTCCAGCTGAAGTATCACAACCTACAGAAGAAATCATTTTACCAGTGGAAACTGTTAAAAGCTCACAATTCTGTCAATTATGCGAACAATATGCATCAGAAGCTATAGATTATCTTTCTAGTAGTGAGACGCAAACTGAGATTTTTAGTGCACTTTACCACGTTTGCTCCAAACTAGATTTCCTTAAACAGCAGGTGTGTATATTGGTCTTAAGTAGTCATAAGGTCATACCTGTCATTTGTTGGTATGCTAATTTCCTTTGATGTTTTCATTTCCAGTGTATTACAATGGTGGATTATTACGTACCCCTTCTGTTCAAGGAGGTTGAGGATATAAGTCCAGATGATCTCTGTGATAGATTTAAATTATGCAAAGGAGATGCCAGACAATGGTTGAGCTTTGTCGAAGGTGTGATGACATTGTGTGCATTTATTTTTTAGCTATACATTATCTAATATTTGTAAATTAAGTACAATGAAGAAGTGCGTTCTTCCATGCTAGGTGATAATTATAAGCCAACTAAGATGGAGAATATGCTGGTTGTAAGTAAGAAAAGTTCACAGTGGTGCAAAACTTGCAAAAAGGTTGCAACAGATGCCCTCTCATATCTTGAAAAAAATCAAACTGAAGCTGAGATCATTGAATTTCTTCATCAGGACTGTGCAAAATTAGATAACTTTGAGGAGAAGGTATGTGGAAAATTTTTCTGTCAGTACAAGTTGATCCCTTCCTTTACTTGACTTTTGAAACATTAAATATATAATATGCCACATAACTCAAATGACAATTGAACCAAAAGTATCTTACCTTACTAGTCTAGGTTTTATGAAATTTTCCATTTTTTTCTCTTGTAATTTTCTTGTGCTTCAGGATGCCGTGGTCATTAATAACAAACCATTAGCATCTAATACAGGGGAATTTATTAGTTTGAGACTGTACTTCTCAGTTAATTTATAGTGTTGTATTGTCATGGCAGTGTGTTGTACTGGTGGATTATTATTCCCCTCTGTTATTTTCTGAGATAAAGAAAATAAGCCCAGAGAAATTTTGTGAAAAAACACATTTCTGCATTTCTGAGGACGTATCGATGGCTACTCATATTCATAAAAAGATTGAGAAATTTAATGAGGATACTTGCTCGATATGTGAGGAGGTGGTTGAACAAATTGCCACAAAGCTCAAAGATCCAGACACTCAGGTTTTTCTTTAAGATTTACTGTTTAGTTCATTTACTTTTTTGTTGATAAAATTACTCTCTTAAGCTTGTTATTGTATATTGCCAGTATGAAATTATCAAAATACTTCTCGAAGAATGCAAGAAGACCGATACTTATGTAAAGCAGGTGAGTTTTCAATTTATTGAAGAGTTCAAGAAAATTGAATTGCTAATTAAATCCATCACTCACTTGTGCTTCCTTTTTATTGCCACTCAGTGTAAGAGATTGGTACTGACATATGGTCCGTTGTTTCTGGCGAGACTTGAGAAGTTTCTAGAAACACAGGATGTGTGCACCCGCATTCACGCATGCAAATCCAGCATGCAACATTTCTCTGTGGATGTTGTTATAGCTTCTGCTTAAATTAATACCATTGATTATATTTCACTGTTACCTTGTATTTAATTCCGGTGATATGGATCGTGTTTCATTATGTAAATCGAAACAGAGAAGTGTAGTAGGTTGTGTATAACTTTTTTTTATATATTTTGTTCAAAAATTGGAAATAAATTATTGTATTAGTTAAGGCTTGTAATCAGTATAGCAATCATATTTTGTTTTGGGCTTTTCCGTAATGTTGAGTGCACGTCTCAAATTTATATAATTCTCTCAAGTCAGTACCACTATCTCTATCTATAACACTGACAGATGCGTGAATTTAAATCAGAAGCTTTTCTTGGTTGACAGCAAGATTAGAGTTCATTATTTATTAGTTGCGCATGTAAATTCTCTGTGGAAATATTTGTTTAAAGACAATTTTATTATTTAAAATTGTTTATTCTAAATTTTTATAAACACTCTAAAATATGTAATCCGAACTCTTGTACATGGAGTAGAATATTTTCTTCGAGATGTTATTTGCAAAAAATATTAAATTAATTGTACTGGGAAACGCTAATAAGCAAATCAAGTTAAAATTACATGCGGTAATGGACTGACAAGTGACAACCAAATTTATTTGACAGTGGAACTAACAGAAGCCAAATTTCGTGGAAATGGAAAATCAAGTTAAAATGTTCCAAATTTTGTGTAAATGGAAGAAAAGCAATACTAAAAATCAAGTAACAGAAGAGGTAAGAACATTTGAAGGCTCTTTTTTAAAATTGGCCCAATGGGCCTTACAGCCCAATAACTGTCCAATGCGGATCACCAATAAATAAAGGGGGTGCTGTTTCGTGAGAAAATATTTTAAGTCTTCTTAAAATCTTGGTATTTTAAGGCGCTCTAAGTTTGTCAAACAAGTTTCCTTTATAGAGCTTAATAACATTTTCTTAGTCCTTAAGTTATTTGTCTGTCTCTTTATAGAGCTTAAAAATATTCTTAAAAATATCACTCTTCCAATTTATTTGTTGATCGGGCTTACCTCACTACAGCTTAAAATTTAAGCTAAAGGTCCTTGCCAATTTAAAATTTTATTGTTGATTGGGCTACTACTAAAATAGTAGTTCTGTTTGACAAGAAAAAATTAAGTCTTCTTAAAATTTCTTTGTATTTTTAGAAGCTCTAAATTTGTCAAACAAGTATTTTTTTTTTTTTATAGAGCTTAATATTACTTCTTTGAGTGGTGTTTGGTTGGTGTTTAAAAATTTGAAAGCCTAATTTGGGATAATTTAGCAATTTTCTCATTAATTCTAGTTCTTTTAGATTAAGTCACAAGCGTAAACTAAACATTAACCCATCTTGATAATTGGCTTAATTTTTTACATTTTAAGCTGACTTAAAAATCAACTTATGTCATCTTCGTCTGACTCAATTAAATCATATTTGACGGTTTAACTGTGACCTAAATCCTTTATTCTATAGTTTAAACCTCAACTAAATTATTAAATTATACCTTATTTAACTTTAAAAAAAACACTTCTTAAAAAAATATTTTTCAATTTTATTATTTATCAGCCTACCTCATTGCAGCTTAAAATTTAAGCTAAAGTCCCTTGCCATATTAAGTCTCCTTAAAATTTCTTAGTATTTTCAGAAGCTTTACATTTGTCAAACAAGTATAATCCCTTTATACTTCTTTAGTCCTTATTTATCTATCTTTTTTAAGCTTGTCGAAATTATTATATTATAATTTGACAAGGTTTAACTTAAAAAACCATCTTAAAATAACTATTCTTCAATTTTATTTGTCGATCGGGCTACTTCACTACAGGCCTAGGGGTGTTTATTGAGAGTAGATCATTTGCCTCCCGAGGTGCAGGAAAATCCTGCTCCTTCTATTTCTGTAATTGGAACCGATCATTCTTAAAAGGGGCCGATCACTGTTCATTTTTGAATTTGGAGTCTACTAACAATGACTCTGGGAGCAGGAAGGGCAGAGAATTCGATCTCGTATTTATTGGTCCCGTTTTTTCATTTTTGAACCGAACTAAATTAGTTTGGATTAAATAGTTCAGTTTTTTTGATTTAATGGTTCAGTTCAATTTTTTTTAAACCAAATTATAACTCAGTTTGGTTTAGAAATCTTTAAAACTGAAATAACTAAATCTACCAAATTTTTATATATTATGAATTTAATCCGAACCGCTCCTTTTATTTCGTAATATCCCATTTTATTTCTTAATATACTTTGATTTATTATAAATTAATTATTATAAATTAATATATTTTTATTTGAACAGAATAAACCGAAATATAACTTTACTTCGGTCTATTGCAATTCTAAATCGGTTCGGTTCGAACCGATGAACACCCAGCTTAAAATTTAAGCTGAAGGCCCTTGCGTGATTGAAGTTTGTGCGCTTTCGCCTTCTCTTTTCTCCAGACCTAAACTTCTTTCTCTCTCTCTCTCGCTTTTCCTTCCTCAACAGTATCATAGCACTCAAAGCGCCTCCTCTGGCGCGGTGTGCCATTCGATCTGTCTTTGACGGTGCCTAAACCCGGTGCCGATCGCCAGAAGCGAAGAAGCAAACCCTTCTGCCTTCGTTGTTAGCAAACCAAACGAAAGCAAAGCAAAGCAAAGCAAGGTGAACCAAATCGACGCAGCGGAGATGTTCGGCTCCACCAATCGTAAGAATGCTCTATGCTTTTTCTTTGCCTCTAGGTTTTCTTGGTCTAAATGTATTAACCCTTCTTGCATCCCCAAATCTCGGTGTCCATGTCCGTTAGGGTTTGGTTTTGGTTCCTCTTTTCTACAAGGGGCCTCTTTTGTTTTCATTCTATGACTGAATTTGAAATCTATTGGTGATTGGATTAGCTGTTCACAAATTTCCTCTTATACTTAGCCTAATGGTAATTTGGTTTTCTAAGGTTCACAAATTTCCTCTTATACTTCCTAATGGTAATTTGGGTTCCTGTATAAACTGCAATTTATTCGTGATGATCTGACAATTAATACCAATATTGCAATGTTTACAATTCAGCATTCGGGCAGTCCTCGAGCAGTCCGTTTGGGCAGTCCTCTAACAGTCCGTTTGGTCAGTCCTCTAGCAGCCCATTCGGGTCCACGTCTCCGTTTGGTCAGACGCCGCCATCCAACCAGAACAACCCATTTGCACCAAAGCCCTTTGGCAGCCCCACAAGCACCCCTTTTGGGGCACAATCGGGGAGCTCTATCTTTGGGGGGACGTCAACGGGTGTTTTTGGCCAATCTTCGACTCCAATGTTCGGCTCTTCCTCCACACCTGCTTTTGGTGCTCCCACCACTCCTGCTTTTGGAGCTCCCACCACTCCTGCTTTTGGAGCCGCTTCTTCCTCCGCTTTTTCAGGTTCATCTGCCTATCCATCTGCCTCTTAATTCTTTATTTTTTTTTCCTTTTCCTGTTGAATTGAATCATGGATTGCTTTTTATTATGTTCTTTCTCCAATGTCACAGGTTCTTTGTTTGGGCAGAAGCCAGCTTTCGGGGGGTTTGGGTCATCACCTACCCAATCTACCACTCCTTTTGGCTCCACTTTTCAACAAACACAGCAGCCTGCCTTTGGTAGCACTGGCTTTGGTTCAACACCTGCATTTGGCACCTCATCGACCCCTGCATTCGGTGCCTCATCAACTCCAGCATTTGGTGCTGCATCAACCCCTGCATTTGGTGCTTCGTCAACCCCTGCATTTGGGTCAACTTCAACCTCTTTGTTCGGTATGTACTATTACTCTTTTTTTTTTTATATATTCTCAATACTTCCAACATCATTGTGTCTTCGGATATACACAGTTATACTTTACAATTGCATTGAACTATTTGTGGTCTGTTCTGGATGTTTAATCTAATAGACAATATTACTGTTATTTTTTTTATTTGATAGGCAACACCACAGGAGCATTTGGGGCTTCAAGTACACCCGCCTTTGGTGCCTCAAGCAGCCCTTTGTTCGGTGCATCAAGTACTCCTGCATTTGGCGCATCCAGCACACCAGCATTCGGTGCCTCAAGCACACCGTCTTTTGGCGCGTCAAGCACACCAGCTTTTGGTGCAGCAAGCACACCATCTTTCTCCTTTGGGTCGACGCCAGCATTTGGCCAGACGGGGTCTACTTTTGGAGCCAGCACTTCCCCTTTTGGTGCCCAGAGCTCTCCATTTGGTATGTGCTATTTTGTTTATCACTTCACCAAGATTGATTTTAGTGGTTGAATTAGGCTGGGGAACAAGGGTTTGGATTGAGTCCTATAATTGCCATCATTATGTTTTGTTTGAAGCTATATCAGTTTTATAGGGAAAATGTATCAAGTGAACTCTTCTCCTGAGTACTGATTTTCTTGCACATATTAAACTTGATACAAAATTGCATTTTTTGATATTTAAATTACTTGTGCGTGCATTAAATAATCTTTAAAAACTTGCTGTTGCCAGGTGCTCAAACAACAACCCCAACTTATGGAAGCCCGGGTTTTGGGCAACAAACCGGTTTCGGGGCCCAAGGAGGTGGAAGCCGGTTAACTCCATTCACTCCAACACCTGAAGAAGGTGCCAGTGGGACGGCAGGCCAAACTGCTAAGTTGGAGTCCATTTCAGCCATGCCGGCTTATAAAGACAAGAGTCACGAGGAGTTGAGATGGGAGGATTATCAGCGTGGTGATAAAGGTCTTCTTTTCTTTCTCTTGTTTTTGCATTTTTCCTTTATTTCATATGTATATAAAGATTTTTGTATTTGTACACCAGTTCATATTATATTTTATTATATTATATTATAATGGTTTGATTGCTGATCATATGTTGATTTGCATGTAAAATATGTGTCAGGAGGACCTAATCCAAATCCCGTAGGTGCATTCGGGCAGACAACCCCTACACAGCAGAGCCCATTCGGTGCAACAGGCACATTCGGGCAGACAGCAGCCTCTAACCCATTCTCATCATCAACCCCATCAAACCCATTTGGCCCCAAAACTAGCACCCCAAGTTTTGGTTCGACTGGATTTGGGTCCACCAGCACCCCGCTCTTCGGCTCTGCCTCCTCCTCCCCATTCGGTTCCTCGACCTCCTTCGGCGCCACCACCACAACTCCTTCCATCTTTGGCGCCCCCTCCTCTGCAGCTGCCCCCTCATTCAGCTCTTCATCTCTCTTTGGCGGCACCAGTACTCCTGCTTTTGGCTCTTCTTCTTTCGGCTCTGCTCCAGCTACTGGATCCAACCCTTTTGGCTCAACATTTGGTGGGACCCAGTCGTCGGGGCTGTTTAACTCATCAGCACCTTCATTCGGCCAGAATCCGTCCCCTTTTGGTCAGCCTGCCACTGCACCTGGGTTTCAGCAAACTACACCTGCATTTGGATCGACAAACCTGCTCAATACCCCCTCCACTGGCTTTGGGGGGAGTATGTTTAGCAACACCACCTCTTCATTGTTTCCTTCCACTACCCCATCTGGGTTTGGCCAGACTACTGTAAGCCTCATGCATCAGCTTTGTTGGTAGTTATATCATTCTGTTTGATTTAGATAAGAACTTCCCTGGTGAATATTGTTTCTTATATGACTTGACTTGTACTAATGATTTTGTACTTTCGTTTGTTGTATTATCCCAGCCTACCCTGTCTACCCCATTCCAGCCTGCTGCTCCGGTTCAATCCTCAGGTGCCTTTTCATTTGGCAATTTGGGTCAGACCCCATCAGGTATTTTATGCTCTAGTAATTTTTATTTTGGTGCCTGTCTGGAAATGCCCACTGAACGTTCAGAAATCTTTTCTTTATGTCTATTTGTATATGATTCTGGTTTTTTAAATGTACACTTCGGCTCTGATTTTGGACTCTCTGGATCATAAAAAAAAAAAGAGTATTTATTGAACATACTGTTTTAGATCATATAAGAAAATTGGATAGAGTCAAAATTTTGGGTTCGTGTTGATCCATAATCAGGTTCCTTTTGAATTCAGAGTTCTCTTCTTATCTTTGTTTGTTTGTTAACCTTTAAAACAAGCATTTGTTGTTTTCTTTTTTGGTACATTAAGCTGGCTCAGGTGGATTTGGCTTTGGTGGCAATTTTGGTCAGAATGCCTATGGCCAATTGTAAGAGTCTCTCTCTCTCGAATTTCAAGTTCTATGACATTACCTGTTTTTATTTTTAGATTTAAAAGGTAGAAAAGTATGATACTTTGTCATTGTGCTGTTTTAGGTCGGCTACTCAGAGTAATGGGGCCATTCAGCAGGTTGCTGTTACAAATCCTTTTGGGGCTCTTCCAGCCATGCCAACAATGTCCATCGGCCGTGTGGGTTCCACCCCCTCTGTTCAGTATGGTATTTCAAGCATGCCGGTAAATATTTCTCTCCAAGGTTTAGACAATAAGTAGCTTTCATTTTATATACTAGTAATGAAATGGTGGTCAATTTTGAACTACACTGAACTAAACAGGTTGCTGACAAGGCTTCTTCGGGTATTACTAGAACATCGTCGATGTTGGTACCACGGCATCTTTCTCAAAGGAGAATAAAGCTGCCTCCTCGTAGATATCCTTCCAAAACGGATGGCCCAAGGGTAATATGCATGTTCTTGTGTGTGCCTAATTTGACCTTTTTAGAACCATATTGTCATTTATTTAGTACTTGAAAATAATCTCAACTTCCCTGTGCTTTTAATTTAACCAAACGAACAAATAGGTGCCTTACTTTGCGGATGAAGATGAAGTGCCATTGACCCCTAAAGCTGATGCATTTTTAATCCCTAGAGAGAACCCCAGATCCCTCATTCTCCGTCCCATTGAGCAGTGGCCCCCTTACACCAGCCCTGATGCCGAGGTCTTATCAACAGATGGACCTACTGAAAACACAAATGGTCTGCTTTTCTCTCTCATCATTTTCTGTTTTGATTTGGTTAAATTTTGTGTTGACCTATAAAGGTTTAAGCTGCTCTGGTTTCAAGCTTGTGTGGCATTTTTTGAGTTGAAATTGTTTTCATTTTGGTTGTCCTCAGGGTTTGGACCAGAAGAAGAGCCCTGGACTGAACATGCTGATAGTATGCATCTCTCTCTCTCTCTCTCTCTCTCTACACACAATTTTAAAACCTTGGCAGCAACTGCCTAACTCTCTCTCTCTCTACACACACAATTTTAAAACCTTGGCAGCAACTGCCAATCTCTCTCTCTCTAACATCGCATCATAGTGAGTGACGCTCATTGCATTAAAATTTGATGCCAGCAGGAACAGTAAAAGGGGGGATGGGCACTCGGCTGGACCACCACCTCGAGACAGCGGTGCAGAACAAAACCCCTGTCAAGTCCTTTAGGGAGGTTAATGGCAGCACAACTTCAAATAAGGCGGGCACTTCCCTGAGGCTGCCAAAGCTGACACGTGAGGACTACTACACGGTGCCACGCATCTCCGAACTGGAAAAGAGGGAGCGTGCAGAGCCAGGGTACTGCCGGCGGGTGAAGGACTTTGTTGTAGGGAGGGAAGGGTACGGGAGCATCATGTTCTATGGAGAGACCGATGTCAGTGGCCTGGACCTGGATGCCATCATCGAGTTCGGGAACCGCGAGGTGGTGGTCTACCAGGACGAGAGCAGCAAGCCTCCGGTGGGCCAGGGGCTCAACAAGCCGGCCGAGGTCACCCTGCTCAATGTCAAGTGGGTCAACAAGAAGACTGGGCAGCAGTACCTTGAGCCTGACAGGATCCGCAAGTACACTGAAAGGTTACAGGAAAAATCTGGCCAGCAGGGGGCCCACTTCATATCCTACAACGCCCTCAAAGGTGAGTGGAAATTCAAGGTCGACCACTTCTAGCGTGTGCATAGTAGTTTCACCCACTCACTCAGCCTAGCCCTTCTCTATTCTTCTTTGTTCTTTTGGCTTTATATTAGTACCTACCATGCTTGTGTTGTAGCATACTTTGTGTGTATTATTATTAGCATGGACTGTAGTTTGGCATTTCAACATTTTTGTCTAGATGTTAATTTCACCAGGAGTTATGTAACTGCTATTTGTGTATTTTCGTTGATTAAAAACTTGTTGCATGCCAGATGCTCTTTTAAATTGTGGTGTGGTGTTGGGTTGTTGGTTATTGTGGGTTTTTATTTCCCTCATTGTTTGTGGGCTTTCTCAATGATATTATGGAAGTATTGGGCTTGGGTTTTAGGGAGTAACAAGCTTTAGGTGCTACAGGGGCGCAGTAGAAACTGTTAAATGTTTTCGTTGCTCCACACACACACACAAAGGTTGCGTGTATCGGTCGTTAGGTTTTATATATTCTTTTAGCTAGCTAGCTAACTTGCAATAAGCACAGCAGCATATATGCTTTATACGTCCCTAAGATCATGCCTGGTTGTGGGGTAGAGTTAATGAGGATTAAATTGCTTACTCCATCTTATTCATATTAAGATATTTTACACCTCATTTGGTAGTTGAATTTGTGGCTTAAATTAATCTGTCTAGAGGTGCAAGATTTTGAAAAATGAACCTCTGCTTATGACAGCGGGTCTTTTAGGCGGCGGAGTAAGTTAATCCAGATGCTACGAGGAGCATTAACGTTGATTAATATTTGGATAAACATGCATAATCATATTTGAAAATAAAAAAGTTAATTTAATGTCCAATCCTGTTAACTTATTCCAGGTTAACTCACATTTTCTTATGAAATTTATTAAATATGAATTATACATTTGACTTAAAATAAAATTTACAAATCAAATATTTAACAAGTCTTCCGGGTTAGCAATAAA
The DNA here is from genome assembly GCA_033356055.1 of Carex pumila. Classification (NCBI taxonomy): domain Eukaryota; kingdom Viridiplantae; phylum Streptophyta; class Magnoliopsida; order Poales; family Cyperaceae; genus Carex; species Carex pumila. The sequence continues at coordinate 16,046 of JARJHM010000673.1, read as the reverse complement.
AGAGTTGTAACTTATATTTTAGTTAATTTCATTTTTTTTATTTAATGTTTTTAAGATCCATTAACTACAACATTTTTATTTATTTTTGCTTCAAACACGCCCTTAGGCAACTCTTTTTTTATTCAAGCTAAGTTAATTGGTCCATATGATTAAACTCTTAATTTTAATGAGATACTAAGCTCTCAAATTGTTATAAGTTGCAACTCTTTTTTTTTGTCTATCTAAATTAAAATTATGAAATTTAAAGGAAAAAAAGAAAGTATTTAATAGGCAAAATAAAAAAAATCGGAAAATAGGTTTGCTATTAATTGTGACATAAACTTAGTAAATATATAAGAGACTTAAATGACAACATGGGTACAATAAAACAAAATTTTCTCTCAATTCTTAATATTATAATTTTAGTGTTTCCCTAATGTTAATATATATTTTAAATTACTCTTGTTATTCATATTATATTTTTTAAATAAATCAATATAAATTATTATGTAAGATAATATATTAAAAATATAAGATTAAATAATTTGCTATTAGTTGATTATCCTCCATTATCTTATTTTTTTAATCAATATTTGGATAAACATTCATAATTATATTCGAAAAAGAAAAGTTAGTTTAATGTCCAGTCCTCAACATTTATCCTATTACTAATAATTTATATAACGATCGAGAGAAAAATGATATGTGCATGAGGCTAACTAAATTGCATACTTTTGGTATGAAACTATGCTATGGAAATTTTAAAATGTATTTTTTTTCAGTCATGTCTAAGAGATGATGAACTTAACAAACCCTCTCTGGCATTCTCTCTCCTCCATTATAATGATATTATTTAAGTTGGGACATATAATAATTATAAACCTATCTTTGATATAATCACCTAACTTTGGAAAAAAAAAAGAAGGGCATTCTAAGGATAATGGGTCAAAATTAAAACTAATAAATTGATAATTTTATTTGCCACTATGTACAAGCGTATAAACTTACCGTAATAGTATAGATGGGATGTCAATCATAATAATAGTTTTGATCCATTAAATTATATTTGTTCAATAAGCTAAGTCAATTCAGATTTTCAAAATTTTATAGAAAACTAAATTCTAATTGTAATCGATTGAAAAGGTTACGAGATGCAATTACTAAGATGTAGGCTATCATCATACTTAATTAAATTTTAAATTTTAATCAACTTTTACTTCAAAATTGATTCTAGTGATGTTTAAGAGTTTCTAATTCAGATTTGTGATATGGTATTTTAGTTAATCAAATCCACAATTATTGTCGGATCTTGATGATTGAACGGCCCCAACCGAACATGGGGCCGAATTCAATCTTAATTTGTTTATTTCATTTATTTTTTATTACTTTCCAACTTTTTTTATTTTTTATTTTTCTCCAACAGCATCAACCTTGTACCTATACCGGTTTAAATTTATACATGACTCATATTTTGCAAGATAGATTTGTTAATGATTTGATATTTTTTTTAACAGTGAACTATGTATATTTTACTTTTCTTTGTTAAGTGTGAAACTTATATAAATTTAAATTTGTGTAGCATGATGCCTTATATATTTTAACATAATTTGACATTAGTTAAAGTTTAAATTATCTATAATTTTTTTATTATGTGTGAATGTTGTACAAGTTTAAATCTATACTTGTTTAAATTTGTGGATTTTTTTAACATCAAGAAAAAAAATATATAATAGAAGAATGAGCTTGAAACGAAAAGACAAGTGATACGAAATAACAGAGCGCAAAATAGCTGTCTATTGCATAAATAAAAAATATTAGTTAATATCTATTAATTAAGCTTGCACACAACAATGGAATAATAATAGTGCACACGGTTAACCATCTATTATAAGAATTAAATATTAGAAAGCTTTTGGTATTGAAAAGCCTAATTATTAATCAGTAATCACACACATCGCTGTCTTCTAGAAGATTGCGACTGTAATTAATTAACCACTAAACCAATAGCTTTGGAGTAGTTAGTACTAATTGAATATTAAAAGGAGTCTACTTCGTTTTTTTTTGTCTAAAATAGAAGAAAATCATAGAATATGATTTTGTCATGGTATTAATTTTTAAAAAATGAAGCCAATGTAACTGTAACGGATTGTGAAGGAAATGAAATCAGAATTCGTATCCTCTGCATTAACTCAAAAAGGAATCTTCTGAGTTAATATATTGTTCGGATACCACTTTTGAGATTTCGCGGTAACCAAAATTTATTTAGGCTTAAGATGCGGAATGACCGTAGAACAAAAATTTCTACGGCCAACTTAAGCTCAGGATTAAACGGGGTATGTCACGAAACTTTCCAAGGCGGTCCACCTTCAGTATTCCTTTGACATCAAAACCCAATTTAATCCTTTTACATATCTACTCCATGATTGATTTCTAAAACTTTAATCACTTACCAATTAAATAGATTAATATAACATATTTATACCTTATTTTCAAATCATAGTTGGAATGCAGACCGAGCGTGTAGAGCTACATCACGGAAGGAATCGACTCGTCTCGGAGCATCAGACGTCTGATGCCTCTATCGGTTATCCACCATGACTAACCAGAGAGCGGTTTATTTCTTCTGCCAGAAATACCGTAAACTGCGGAATTCTGCAAAAACACTATTCACAGGGAAAAGACGAAAATCCGTAAACACGAATTTTCGGTTACTCAGTTTCATCAAATGAGCAAAACTGACATACCGCTAAATTCAGTAAAACACTATTCATCGATCCCGTAAATATACTCCACAACAACCCGCAAGATTATACGTCAACTACGTATAAGTTTCTTTTCTCAACCGAAACACTATTTGGGAGAGAAACCGAGAAAGAGAGAAAATACCGATTCGATTCTGCACGAAACGATACAAGTGAATTAGTATCTTAATCCTCTCATGCACCCCTCTATTTATAGCCTCTAAAATGGTGTGAAAAGACCAAAATACCCCTATGACAAGGCATGCCACCTAGGGGGGTGAGGTGTCATGTGGATAAGATCGATGACGTGTCTTCTGAACAGGATCAATGACATGTCATGCGGATAAACACGAATCTGAAAAGACCCGAATGCCCTTGGCCCGAACACAAATAATGCTCGTATAATTATTCTGAACAATTATATTTCTTGCGGTTGTTTGTTTCGGTATCGATGATGTGTCATCTGGATAGGATCGATGACATGTCATGCGGATAAGCACGAATCTGAAAAGACTCGAATGCCCTCGCCCCGAACACAAATAATATTCGTATAATTATTCTGAACAATTATATATATTTTTCTTGCGGTTGTTGTTTCGGTAATTTATACAACGTGTCATGCACATTTATAAATTAGCCGGTTAACTTTTATACAACGTGTCATACACGTTTATAAATTAACCAATGTTTTTGCTTGTTATTTTTACATAACATTTATAATTTAATTATAACACGTATAATTAATTATAACCATCTTACTATTGATCATAACCAATTTATAATCAATCACAATAAGATTCTCCGATTAACTCCTATATGGTGTGACCCAATAGGATCTGTGTTATGTTGGTAAATAGAGTTAAAACTGTTTTAACTTCTATAATCATGAGTGGCGTCAGGCAACACATCATGACCATCCAATTACACAGATGATGCTGTACAGTACAATATCACGATCCAGTAAACAATTTACTTGTGTCTGTTCTTTTGTCTCATAGCTATCAGATTAGTTTCAAGGTAGATGTGTGTCATCCTTGTAAACTTAATATTTTCTTGATCTTGAGCAGATTATCAAATATGATTACTCTTGTAATCATACCGCGCGCTGATAATTTTACTCTACCAAGGGGCCCAGTGATGCTATAGCTCGTATAAAATACGAGGGACAAATAGTATTCTTGGTAAACTATCACTTCCTCAGCTAAGCTATACATATGGAAAAGCTACCGTTATGACTGTTTTTTACGGACAGCGGTGGATAACAATCACACATACATATTTCTCAGTGGGAACGATAAATATCTCATACTGTAGAACGTGACACTGAATGAAAACATAAATGACACGAACACAATTATATTTAATGTTTCATTCGAGGTCTGTCAAATACCATGTTCCTAGAACATATATCTATGTGATTAAAATGACATCTCGTGTCAAGTGGTTTGTAAAACTTAACCATCTTTTAATCCATATACTAACTTTATAGCGATAATTAGTGTTCCTGCTAATTATCTTGGTCAGTGACCTTTTAAGATTAAGAGTATATATCATCTATATTATGGAGTTTCACAATTTCAATCATGAATTTGAAATGATCCATAAATGCAATAATACTCAAGGCAACAAAATGATATTAATCATCTAATTCATGAACAAAGCTTTATGATAAATTATCGTATTATTGACTTCTAAATTATTACAAACTAACATATATTTGAATCGTTTGATTAGCTTTAAAATTCGTATGAATTAGATTCGCACTAATATTAAAGACTCCATATAAATAGGCGAGAGTTGAATGAGTTTCATTTACAATAGATGTATGAACTTAAAAGATTCTCTTTTGAGTTAATGTAGACGATGCGGACTCATAAAATCAGCCTACGGGTATGCACTTTTGAAAAAAAAATACATAAGTTAAAAGGATAACAATAAAGTATTAATCGGATAATTATTTCTATAGTGATACAACATGTTGTCCATTCCGTATTGTCAGAATTGTCACATAGTACAGAAGTTAAGCTATTGTATCTATTCGATCCAGTGGCGGAACATAGTTCATTGCAAAGGGTGCTAAGCTACTCTTTTAATTTTTTTTTAATCAAGTACATAGTTCAAGTAAATTTTATTTTTTTTACATGATAGCCCCTGCTATGTAATATTGTAAATTTATAGGGTTTAAAATTAAATTTTGATGAGCAACTTTTGACCGCCTTTTAATTTCCCATTTGCATTTGTCGACTCCTAAATTTGTGTACCATCAAATATTAAAAAAATAGAAAACTTCTTGCAGTTACTGGAATTTGGAAAGTTAACCAAATAAAAAAGGGAAATGTCACAGAGGAATCTGGCGGATCAGGATTCAGGGGTAAAAGATTGTGTGATTTGTTCTACTTTCTTATTGCTTTTTGTATTTATCAGAAACTGCCTCAATTAAATGCCTCACATCTCTTCAAGAAGAAATTCAGAGAAGTGATGAAATCCCACAGATCAAATTTGCAGAAATTTAGAAAATAAAATTAAAGAAGAGTTGCGCAATTCAATTTTAATTGCGTTTTATATTTGTTTGTACTTTTTTAAATTACTATTCATTGTACTTTTGAGATAAAAAGTGATAATTTATTTTTTTATGTATAATTTGTTCACATATAAAATTATGGCTAAGAGAAAGACATTAGATTTTATTTCAAAGTGAAGGAAAGCAACTCAAATTTTCAAACTTTGACTGAAATTTTAAGTCTTGATAATCAGATTTCTGAACAATTCCACATGTGATGAATATTGATCAAGAGCAGCCTTCACATAGTTCTTTAAGATCATTTAAATATGAAAGAGATCCAGGTAAGCGTCTCCAACTGTCATATTACCCTTCTAATGAAAGAGATGAAGTTAGAAAATTTTACAGACTTAAGGGGTTTTACCGGTTTCATATGAGATTATTGCTGAATTTGATTTTTTAGAAAATCATAGGTCAAAATTTAAATAATATATGAATTTCATGTTTTTAATTTAGTTTTGATAGACATGGTATTTTATTGATGCTAGTTATTTATTGTATTTTTTTATTAACTCAAATAGTGAAAGATTTTGTGTTATAAAATTTTTATTTTTTATTATTTTTTTTAAAATGGTGTTTAGCCGATTTGAAAAAATTTGTGTTATAATTTTTTTTTTAAATAATGTTTAGTCCCCTATATTCAAATCTTGGTTCCACCTCTAATTCCATCAGCAACATTTTTTTTTCCATTCCCATATCATAATTAGGAACAAAAATATTATTATTTATATTTGGATTTTTAAATTTTAATACATACGTTTCAAGATTGTTATTTGAACGAATGTGTTGAGGTGTGAAACAAATACAAAATGATGTAGACGTCTACACCTAAAACAAATGAATGCGTATTAATTTCATCAATACTTTTAAAAGCACATGCTCAATATTAAAGATAGCTTTGTTGTTTATGTTATTACAAGAGAATTGCTATGCTTCTCCCCAACAATTTTGGTCTTCCGAAATGAAGCCAACCTAGGAAAAGCGGTGCCGTTCGTTGCTTCGTTTTTATTCGAGCATGTGCTTGCACCGGATTCAAATATGCTCAAATCTGAAGTCAGTGCTGCTTATCTTGAAATTCCTGCAATTCGAATTCAACTGTCAAACTGTTCCGAAAGACGTGCAAGAAAAAACTAGTTGTTTCAAGATGCGTTTTCAAAAAAAATTTGATGGCTGGATTTAGATTGCAGGAATTTCAGAGTGAACAGTACCCGATCTCAAAATTTCAGTTGATTTATTTCCGCTTTCACCTAGTCATTTGGCTCTTTTTTTTTTTTTTGGTGTTTCTGCTTTCTGGATCTAGTTCTAGCTTTTTGCTTCATCTTTCTGGGGTTTTTATTCTTCATGATAAGTGATTCACTTTTTCTTATCTTCTTTCAAGCTCTTATTCCTCTTTTTGACAATTGAAGAGTGGGTGGACTGAGTTGTGCATATAGATACTTACTTTATATGTTGTTGTTTGAATTGGTTATTTGTTGGCGTTTTGTTATGTGTTATCTTTCTTCTCATCCTCTTTTCTCTTTCTTTTCTGGCTTCACATTGATGGTTCTTCAGGACCTTTGAGTGGTAACTGTCTCGGTCTAGTTGATTCAGTTTTTGGTATGATTTGATTCAGTGCCTCTTTTGAAACTTTGTAGTGATTGTCCTGATCCAGTTGATTCAGTTCTCGGTCCAATTTGGTTCAGTATCTTCTCCGATGTAGTCTGCCAGAAGGAATATGACAACTATGCGCACCGAGAAAACAATCACTAGGTTTCTATCATTTCTATCAAGCAAGGATAACCAATTTGGTCTCAACATGATGCACATACTCCTTGTGCGTTTTTAATTTGTTTACAGCTATATGTTTTTTTCAGACACTTGTAATCTAATATCATGTAACAACTAGTTTGTAACTATTTTAATTCAATAAAATTGTCCATGGGCTTTTAACCAAAAAAATTGTTCTTCCATCAAGCACCATTGTTCGACTCGCACCACGTAATTCTCGTGTCTACGTTCGTTTATATGTATAAATTATGTAGAGAATCAATTTTTATTCTAGTGATAACAGATAATATTTTTTTTTTTGAAAGATTGTAGCTTTAAATTCAACTAAAGAATTTATTATAAATATTAATATTGAATGACTCGATCTCCAACTCTCTTTTTTAATATATATATATATATATATATATATATAGAGATGGACTTGGGTGAGACGCGGAGTATACGCGTTTGGTGCTCCACGGTACGGTTTAGCCATTTTGAAAATTCAAACAACCGATCCGAACCGTTCATCTTGTTCTCCATATTGAAATGTGCTTGGAGACCAAATTTTACATTTTTTGGAATTTTTTTACTATTTATTAAGCTGGTTTGAAAACCGCTGATTTCAGTAATTTTCTGCAACATTGAAATCAGCAGTTTTCAAACCAGCTTAATAAATAGTAAAAAAATTCCAAAAAATGTAAAATTTGGTCTCCAAGTAGATTATAATATAGATTAAACATCTAACGGTTTGGATTTGTTGTTTGGACATCACACGGCTAAAAATAGCCCCGGCAGCACCTGGGCAGAACTGCTGCCAGCAGCAATTTAGCCACAGCCTATATATATATATATATATATATATAAATCATATAATTAAATTTACAGACAAAAATTATGTAAATAGGTACCAAGTTAATTCTTGTCAAATTTATATAAAGTTCGCACTAATTTTATACTTAACTAAATAGAATTTATGTGATAGTCTTGAGACAAAATGGATGGAATATCGCGCCAAATTATTTTCTTTTATTGTAATTATTCATGAAGATTCTGAATGGATAAAAAATTGAAACGTGCCCAACTTTGAATAGGTATATTCTAAAATTTAATTTATAAAATGTAGATGCTTAGCTACTCTCCAGTTGCTTAGTTTCAATTCTCTCTTATTGGACTTTTGCGTGGATTAATGAACATTATGAACTGCCGTGTTTAATTAAAAAATATATAAATTATTTGACCGGATTTTTCAGTCTGAATTTGTGAATCAGACATTTATTAAGGAAAGAAAAAAAAAGTTTTTTTTTTTTTTTTTTCAGGATGGAATCAAATTTTCTAACTATGTAGATCAAATGTGAATGAAAATCAACTATATAAATTTGGTATGTTATGAAAGAGGTCAATTTTACTATATCAATAATATTTTATTCTAAATTATATAGAAAATTACGTATAAATATAAAAAAAATTAAAATAAAATAAAGTTAATTGCTTCATTGGTCTTTACTACCTCCGCCTCTAGTTTTTCCTCATTGACACTTCTTTAGCTTTTTTTTTTTTATTTGTACTCAATATATAAATAAATCTACAAACATATAACAATTATAGAATTTATAAGAAACTTGGAGATGAACCTTCGTCTTTTTATATTATTTCGAAGAACATGTGGCTTAAGGATGCAAATAACTAGCGGTATAATCGGTCGGATACAGATTGGATAGTGGTTAAACTGTATTCTTATCCATTATAATTTTTCGGATATGGATAAGAATATGGATAGTCTTGAATATGGATAAGGACTGAATATTAAACGGATACAGATACGGATCGGATATCAGATGAATACAAATACAGATATAAATGTAATTAGAATGATTAAAAATAAATTACTAATGTACATTATAGTAAAAAATAACATTTAAATATAGTTTTTCTATTCATAAATTAGATATAGTGATACCACCTTATTAGACCTATTATTTCGACTTGTTTCCATACAAAAATCTGTGTTTTGAACCAACAAATAGTGCATTTTACATTAAATATCCATAGAATGTGGTACTGCTTTGTTTTGGTTCTTACTTTGCAGGAATCAGGCGAAATCGGGCAAAATCAGGCAAATAGCAGACTTCAGGAAGATTTGATGCGAGTCGCAACACCCATGATGAGAGTCGCATCAAAGCCCAAAGCGACCTGTGATGCGACCCTCACTCCTGCCTTGAAGACGAGATGATGCGAGTCGCATCCCACTGATGCGACTCGCATCACGAGTTGCCGCCCAGTTCAAATTGAACCTGATACACCCCATGTCATATCCGTTGCCTATAAAAGGAGGTCCTGTGCCAGAATTTTGAAAGTTTTTTCCCCCTTTAGATTTCAGATCACTTTGAGAGCAGAGATCAAGAGAAAAGAGTGAGATTGGAGATCACTTGGAGAAGAAGAGAAGATTGCAAGATCATCTCCAATCCACCTTGAATCTTCGAGCTTCATCATGATCTGCCTATTCTCTCCCTCTTTTATGTTTTCTTTTACCATGTTTGAGTAGAATTTTAGTTCCTAGGGTTAGGATGTAGTCTCTAAACTTTGTCTTTGAATTGCATGTTGTTTTGATCTAAGTATGAACTTGTGTGATTCTTTGTTTGAGTATTCATTGATTGCTTGATTTTGATTGCTTGATTGATTCTTGATTGTCTACTGTTAGATGTCTATAGCATCTCTTCTAGTATTTGACCTTGATGTATCTTGAAATTGTGATTGAGCATTTGAGGTAGATCTAAGATCAATAGTAGCCGAGAGGTGAACTTTCCATTATCGAAAGGTTGTGGATACCTCTAGTAAACCAGACAATCAATTTAGGTTAGATACCAGTAGGTGAGAGCTACAGGTTGAAGCCTCGCACAAGAAATCAACTTAGATACAAACACATGTCAGCTCTGCTCGAGGGCAATGCGACCCTCATCAGAGATGATGCGAGTCGCATCATACGGGTCGCATCAGAGATGATGCGAGTCGTATGATAGGTCCAGAGAGGGCAAAGTTTGGGATGAAACCTGAAACCCTGGGAACGCCCTTTTATCATTGTTCAAAACTAAAACCTTTAATTGCTTTCATTTACTGTTAATTGAATTGTCACTTGAAATTAGAAAATATAAACAAATCAAACCCAACTTTTCACACTTCTAGTACATAACTTGGATTTGTAAGAATTTGGAGTCGAATTATACCGTCCCTGAGGATCGATACCTGATATACTATACGATTAGGACTGTGCACTTGCAGTTTTGGTCGAGAGTAGACTTAAGGTTTAAACTGGTACAGCTCGCTGTACCTGAAACTTTGTAGCGTACTTTCACGCGAACATATAGTATTTTTCATAATAAGTTTGTTGGTTACAAAATATATATCAATATATATCATATTATCAAAACATTAGTCACTAATCATGTCATAGTGTTATATTGTTTATCAGAATATATATATATATATATATAGAGTTAGGCTGGGGTGCTATGGATAGCATAGTGGCCTCCCGTGCTACGGCTCAATATTCAAATTTTCAAAATTCAAACGGTCGATCCGAACCATTCATTGTTTAATCCATATTGAAATGTACTTGGAGACCAAATTTTACATTTTTTGAAATTTTTTTACTATTTATTAAGCATTTTTGAAACTGCTGTTTTTCAGTGGTGCAGAATTTTAATAAAAACAGCGATTTTGAAACCATCTTAATAAATAGCAAAAAAATTCCAAAAAATATAAAATTTGGTCTCCAAGCACATTTCAATATGGATTAAACAATGAACGGTTTGGATTGACCGTTTGGATTTTAAAAACTTGAATATTGAGCCGTAGCACGGGAGGTCACTATGCTATCCATAGCACCCCAGCCTAACTCTCTCTCTCTCTCTCTCTCTATATATATATATATATATATATATATATATAAGTGGGCTACGGTGAGTTGCGAAATAAAGCGCCTATTTTACTTCATGCTTATATTTTGCGATTTTAAAGTTCAAAACGTCGATCCGAACCGTTCATCTTGTTCTCCATATTGAAATGTGCTTGGAGACCAAATTTTATATTTTTTAGAATTTTTTTTACTATTTATTAAGTAATTTTGAAAGTCGCTGATCTGATGATCCAGAAAATTTTACTATTTTTTACTGTTCACAGCAAAACAGCAATTTTAAAAAATGCTTAATAAATAGTAAAAAAATTCTAAAAAATGTAAAATTTGGTCTCCAAGCACATTTCAATATGAATTAAACATCTAACAGTTTGGATCGGTCGTTTGGACTTTCAAAATAAAAATACGGCGTGAAATAGAAACGCATTTTACTTCGCAACTCATCGTAGCCCATCTCTCTCTCTCTATATATAAATATACAGAGAGAGAGAGAGAAATAGGCTAATATGCTTTCGGTAGCTTATGGGCCGAAATACATACGATCCAAATTTAAAATTTTAAAATTCAAACGGTCAATCCGAGTCGTTCATCTTCTTCTCCATATTAATATCTGCTTGGAGACCAAATTTTACATTTTTCTGAAATTTTTTACTATTTCTAAGTATTTTACAAAATTGTTGATCCAACGGTGGCTGCACAAAACAGTAATACCGTTGGATTAGCGATTTTCAAAGTGGATTAATAAATAGTAAAAATTCAGAAAATTGTAAAATTTTGGTCTCCGAGCAGATATTAATATGGAGAATAAGATGAATGGTTCGGATTGACCGTTTGGATTTTGAAATTTCAAATTTGGACCGTGTGTATTTCAGCCCATATGCTACCGAAAGCACATTAGACTATCTATCTATCTATCTATATATATATATATATATATATATATATAGAGAGAGAGAGAGAGAGAGAGAGAGGTAGGCTAATATACAATCGATTGTTCTTGAGGTCCCATACAACCAAGTCATTTTTCAATTTTTAAAGTTCAAATGATCGATCCAAACCGTTCATCTTGTTCTCCATATTAATATGTGCTTGGAGACCAAATTTTATATTTTTTTTGAATTTGTTTACTATTTATTAAGCCACTTTGAAAATTACTGATCTAACGGTGGCTTCTGGTTTTACTGTTTGTTAAGACACTGTTAGATCAGCAGTTTTCAAAGTGGCTTAATAAATAGTAAAACAATTCAGAAAAATATAAAATTTGGTCTCCAAGCACATATTAATATGGAGAACAAGATGAGCGGTTTGGATCGATCATTTGAACTTTAAAAATTGAAAAATGACTTGGTTGTACGGAACCTCATGAACAATCGATTGTATATTAGCCTACCTCTATATATATATATATACATTTTAATAAATCATTGATATGTATATACAATTTAATAAATCAATTAAGATAATAGAGTACATTTGTTGTGGTAGGGGTATAAACAGTCGGATACGAATAGTTAAAATCCTTATCGTATCTTTATCCGTTATAATATTTTGGATACAGATACGGATACATATAGTCTCAGATACGAATCGAATAATTTAAGTAATTTTTCGAATAAAGATCCAAACAAAATTAGATAATATCCAATCCATTTACACCCCTACAAATAACTCTCTTATTTTGTCTCTTCTTTAAAAAGAGTTACAAAGATAAACAGCTTATCAGTTCTGAATCGTGAGGCGCATCAAAATGAATACTTTATTTGTTATTAATCTATTAATGCACTCATAATTAATTATCTGGTTTGTAGCGAATGAAAAATAGATTGCTGAGAACCGAGGGTCACAATTCGTTGGTTTCACCGAAGATTATTCATAAATAAATTGACAAATTTAAATCAAAGAATTTCGCGGGTAGAAAAACAAAATTAATGCGCGTGTCAGTTTGGACACTGTAGGATAGCATTATAACACTTTTTAATGAAAACCTATTAAATTGACTGTTACCAATAATTAATAAAAATATTGTGCTCAACAGGTAAAAGTAAAAAAGAAAAGGTTATGACATTGGCCAAATTGCACTGTTATGATATTCTAGAAGTAATAGTTCTTATTATTCAGTGACAATGTGACATGAAACACTTCAACAGGTCTTGAGAATACTCATGCACTTAAATAGAATATAATTGTTCCAGAAGTGGTTGTTTTATTGTCTAGATCCGTAACTGTTTGACATGCTTTAGTATTTTGGTCATTTCTAGCTCATATGAACTCGGATTAAGGTGATTTAAAGTTATGTGAAAAGCTAACAACATTATCTACAACTTTGGTGTTTTATGTTTTTTCAGAATCAGAAGTCATAGTTAAAAAGGTGTGTCAAAAGAGTTTGTCAATTTTGGACTGCGTGTTATAATTAATTAGTTGGTTGTGAGTTGATAGTGGGTTTTAAATATGGTCAAAAGTGTGTTTGAATTCTACTTATTTGTGGGTTTTTAGGAGAGTTTTTAGAGTCTTTAGGAGGTTAGTAAGTGTATTTTGGTATTAGCAAAAGTAATTGAGAGTTATAATAATTGTAAGGTAGCTTTTAGAGGAAGGAATATGATTATATAAGTGCCCAGAGTCATTTTGTAAGAAGATTATTGAGTTATTACGAATTTTATCATTTGAGTTGAGTTTATCTTCTCTTGTTCTTTGCTGAGTTGAGTTTTGTTTCTCTTTAAGTAATGTATTAGTTGAACCAGCTAATGTCTTTGTAAATCTTTGTGACCGAACCATATCAAGTTAGACCATATTTGTACGAGGATAGAGAAAAAGAGAAAGAGAATGAAAGAAAAAAAAAAGAGAGAATGAAATATTTTTTCTAATAAGGGGATGAAATTTAATGGAGGTTATTTTGTAATTTTTTATTAATCCTCTAATGCTTATATTTTGTTCATTATTAAATTAGGATGTAAAGAAAAAATAAGACCAACTAAATATGAAAAAGAAAAAAATATATAATAACACTACTTTTTATTTCTTTCAATTCTCACCTACATTTCACCTTATTTTCAGTTCATATCCTGCAAAGATAAGAATTATCTTCTTACTACTTTACTATATTCATGTATTAAATATAACCTATGTAAATATTTCTTTGAGTAAATAATAATACATGGTGTTATATTGATAAAATAATAATTTAACGAACGTAATAATAATTGAAAAAACGGTTATTAAGTAAGAAACTAAAATTAATGCACACGTTTTTCTATAGTTTAGATGTGTTGTGTTTCAAACATGGTATAATTTGAAATTGATTGTTACTCTCGAAAGTGATTTAAATAATTAATAGTTAAATTTTATCAAACAAAACAGTTCCTAATATATAATTTTCAATCTACTTTTTATTTATTTATTTATGTAAATATATGTTGTAATGGATAGTGAGGCAAACTATCATGTTAAATAAACTTTGTTTTCATAGATAATAAGAAAAAGATGAAAGGGAATGAAGAATAAGAAATTCAAGAATAATTTTAACTTAATTAAAATTAACAATCAAGCACACAAAAATAAAAAATTAAATGCATTTCAACAGTACAATAATAATTGAACAATCACAAAACTAAAAATAATTAAACAAAACAGAATCTAAAAGTGCAAAAAAAAATTAAATGAACAAAACACGAGACTATTTTTTATGTTAAGTTCATATGCTGATCAAATATGACCAGTAACCATTTGAAATATATATAATTAGTATGTTGTACTTTCTCTCTTAAAAAATGGGTTGTTCATCTCTCAATCTTTTGAAGATTCACGCATTAATAATCTTTATAATTTTTATGATAAAGCTTAATTTTGATAGTTACTTTGAATATTGAGTACTCACCCAGCCGAAACCCAAATCGATTTTTACTAACTTTGAATAAGTATATTCTAATGGAAGCAGCTAATAGTTTCTGACCCTCAGTCCTCCGAAAATTCCTGCACTTTTTACACTAAATTTATAAACAAGTTCATTAGATTCTGTAAAACTATGGAAACAATCTTATAAACAAGTTCAATGGATGTACTGCAGATGAAACCGCATGGTCCCAGATGAAAACGCTAACAGCTGTTGAAAACACGTGACAGCTGTTGAAAACGCGTGACAGTTGTTGGGGATCACCTTCTATGAACATACACATAGTATTCTGTAAACATACACATATTATCCTGTGAATATACATATATACATATTATCATGTGAATATACATATTGTACTTGAAATTGTGACAGTTGAAAGTGATATCTCCATATTATATCTAGTTTACAGCCCTAATTCGCACTAAAACCTGTGTTTTAAAGCCTATAAATGTGGACTTTATACTTGTATTTCGATGAAATGTGGTACTGCTATGTTTTGTTTGGTATTTTGCAGGAAAAAGGGCGAAAAACTGGTTCTGACTACTTTTCGTACAGCCCGTATGACATACCCTACGGGCCGTACAGGATCTGCCCCACCACACAGAAGGTTCCATAGCAGAGGCATCAAGTCTCCAAGACAAAACACAGGCATACGGCCCGTATGGGGTCCCCTACGGGCCGTACGGCGCTAAATTGGCAAATCCAGCTGGAATCTGAAATCAGCTGAAATCAAGGAGGCCGAAAAGGAAGCCTTTGCAGACGCGATCTGGGGCATTAAATGAGAGATTTCCACACCAAAAAAAGGGGGGATTCACCACTGGGACGGAGGACAAGCTTTCTTGGAGCAAAAGACAAGAGGAAAAGGAGGAAGAGAGGTGAAAAACGCGAGTTTGCAACGGATCTTCAGATCTTCCACTGTTTTGTCATGAACTCTTCCATTTTCTGTTATTTGTGTTATCTTATGAACATGAGTAGCTAATTTACTTTGTTTCTAGGGCTAGGATGTAGTTTCTAGTTTGGTTTTGTTGCATGCTACTTGGATTTTTGTGATGAATGCTTTGTTTTTACTTTGTTGAGTAGTATTTCGATTGCTTTATTTGTGCTTGCTTGAATTGATTAGTCATCCCTCTAGATGAATGCGCACATCTATGTGTTAGGAGCCAAGTCTATGACATTTAATCCAACCGAATAAAGTATATGAAGTAGGGTGAAACCAAG